>CM072919.1:33161819-33166819 GCA_037013685.1 Acridotheres tristis | reverse complement strand
TTCCCTTCCCTTCCCAAACCTTCCCAAACCTTCCCAAACCTTCCCAAACCTTCCCAAACCTTCCCAAACCTTCCCAAACCTTCCCAAATCTTCCCTTCCCAAACCTTCCCAAACCTTCCCAAACCTTCCCAAACCTTCCCAAACCTTCCCAAACCTTCCCAAACCTTCCCAAACCTTCCCAAACCTTCCCAAACCTTCCCAAACCTTCCCAAACCTTCCCTTCCCAAACCTTCCCTTCCCTTCCCAAACCTTCCCTTCCCTTCCCAAACCTTCCCTTCCCAAACCTTCCCTTCCCTTCCCAAACCTTCCCTTCCCCAAACCTTCCCTTCCCAAACCTTCCCTTCCCAAACCTTCCCTTCCCAAACCTTCCCTTCCCAAACCTTCCCAAACCTTCCCCAAACCTTCCCAAACCTTCCCAAACCTTCCCAAACCTTCCCAAATCTTCCCTTCCCAAACTATCCCAAACCTTCCCTTCCCAAACTTTCCCAAACCTTCCCTTCCCTTCCCTTCCCTTCCCTTCCCTTCCCTTCCCTTCCCTTCCCTTCCCTTCCCTTCCCTTCCCTTCCCTTCCCTTCCCTTCCCAAACCTTCCCAAACCTTCCCAAACCTTCCCAAACCTTCCCAAACCTTCCCAAAACTTCCCAAACCTTCCCAAACCTTCCCTTCCCAAACCTCCCTTCCCTTCCCTTCCCTTCCCAAACCTTCCCAAACCTTCCCAAACCTTCCCAAACCTTCCCAAACCTTCCCAAACCTTCCCAAACCTTCCCAAACCTTCCCAAACCTTCCCAAACCTTCCCAAACCTTCCCAAACCTTCCCAAACCCTTCCCTTCCCTTCCCTTCCCTTCCCTTCCCTTCCCTTCCCTTCCCTTCCCTTCCCTTCCCAAACCTTCCCAAACCTTCCCAAACCTTCCCAAACCTTCCCCAAACCTTCCCAAACCTTCCCAAACCTTCCCAAACCTTCCCAAACCTTCCCTTCCCAAACCTTCCCCTTCCCTTCCCTTCCCTTCCCAAACCTTCCCTTCCCTTCCCTTCCCTTCCCTTCCCTTCCCTTCCTTCCCTTCCCTTCCCTTCCCTTCCCTTCCCTTCCCTTCCCTTCCCTTCCCTTCCTTCCCCTTCCCTTCCCTTCCCTTCCCTTCCCTTCCCTTCCCTTCCCTTCCCTTCCCTTCCCAAACCTTCCCTTCCCAAACCTTCCCTTCCCAAACCTTCCCAAACCTTCCCTTCCCAAACCTTCCCTTCCCTTCCCTTCCCTTCCCAAACCTTCCCTTCCCTTCCCTTCCCCTTCCCTTCCCTTCCCTTCCCTTCCCTTCCCTTCCCTTCCCTTCCCTTCCCTTCCCTTCCCTTCCCTTCCCTTCCCTTCCCTTCCCTTCCCTTCCCTTCCCTTCCCTTCCCTTCCCAAACCTTCCCAAACCTTCCCTTCCCAAACCTTCCCAAACCTTCCCTTCCCTTCCCAAACCTTCCCTTCCCAAACCTTCCCTTCCCAAACCTTCCCTTCCCAAACCTTCCCTTCCCAAACCTTCCCTTCCCAAACCTTCCCTTCCCAAACCTTCCCTTCCCTTCCCAAACCTTCCCTTCCCAAACCTTCCCTTCCCTTCCCAAACCTTCCCTTCCCAAACCTTCCCAAACCTTCCCTTCCCTTCCCAAACCTTCCCTTCCCTTCCCTTCCCTTCCCTTCCCAAACCTTCCCTTCCCAAACCTTCCCAAACCTTCCCTTCCCTTCCCATCCCTTCCCTTCCCTTCCCTTCCCTTCCCTTCCCTTCCCTTCCCTTCCCTTCCCTTCCCTTCCCTTCCCTTCCCTTCCCTTCCCTTCCCTTCCCTTCCCTTCCCTTCCCTTCCCTTCCCTTCCCAAACCTTCCCAAACCTTCCCAAACCTTCCCAAACCTTCCCAAACCTTCCCAAACCTTCCCAAACCTTCCCAAACCTTCCCAAACCTTCCCTTCCCAAACCTTCCCAAACCTTCCCAAACCTTCCCAAACCTTCCCCAAACCTTCCCAAACCTTCCCAAACCTTCCCAAACCTTCCCAAACCTTCCCTTCCCTTCCCAAACCTTCCCAAACCTTCCCAAACCTTCCTAAACCTTCCCAAACCTTCCCAAACCTTCCCTTCCCAAACCTACCCTTCCCAAACCTTCCCTTCCCTTCCCAAACCTTCCCAAACCTTCCCAAACCTTCCCAAACCTTCCCAAACCTGCCCAAACCTTCCCTTCCCTTCCCTTCCCAAACCTTCCCAAACCTTCCCTTCCCTTCCCTTCCCTTCCCTTCCCTTCCCTTCCCTTCCCTTCCCTTCCCTTCCCTTCCCTTCCCTTCCCTTCCCTTCCCTTCCCTTCCCTTCCCTTCCCAACCCTTCCCTTCCCAAACCTTCCCTTCCCAAACCTTCCCTTCCCAAACCTTCCCTTCCCAAACCTTCCCAAACCTTCCCAAACCTTCGCAAACCTTCCCAAACCTTCCCAAACCTTCCCAAAACTTCCCAAACCTTCCCAAACCTTCCCTTCCCTTCCCTTCCCTTCCCTTCCCTTCCCTTCCCAAACCTTCCCTTCCCTTCCCTTCCCCTTCCCTTCCCTTCCCTTCCCTTCCCTTCCCTTCCCTTCCCTTCCCTTCCCCAAACCTTCCCAAACCTTCCCAAACCTTCCCAAACCTTCCCAAACCTTCCCAAACCTTCCCTTCCCAAACCTTCCCTTCCCTTCCCTTCCCAAACCTTCCCTTCCCTTCCCTTCCCTTCCCTTCCCAAACCTTCCCTTCCCTTCCCTTCCCAAACCTTCCCTTCCCTTCCCAAACCTTCCCTTCCCTTCCCTTCCCCAACCTTCCCTTCCCTTCCCCTTCCCTTCCCTTCCCTTCCCTTCCCTTCCCTTCCCTTCCCTTCCCTTCCCTTCCCTTCCCTTCCCTTCCCTTCCCTTCCCAAACCTTCCCAAACCTTCCCAAACCTTCCCTTCCCAAACCTTCCCTTCCCAAACCTTCCCTTCCCAAACCTTCCCTTCCCAAACCTTCCCTTCCCAACCCTTCCCTTCCCTTCCCTTCCCTTCCCTTCCCTTCCCTTCCCTTCCCTTCCCTTCCCTTCCCTTCCCTTCCCTTCCCTTCCCTTCCCTTCCCTTCCCTTCCCTTCCCTTCCCTTCCCTTCCCTTCCCCTTCCCTTCCCTTCCCTTCCCTTCCCTTCCCAAACCTTCCCAAACCTTCCCAAACCTTCCCAAACCTTCCCAAACCTTCCCAAACCTTCCCAAACCTTCCCAAACCTTCCCAAACCTTCCCAAACCTTCCCTTCCCAAACCTTCCCAAACCTTCCCAAACCTTCCCTTCCCAAACCTTCCATTCCCAAACCTTCCCTTCCCTTCCCAAACCTTCCCTTCCCTTCCCTTCCCTTCCCTTCCCTTCCCTTCCCTTCCCTTCCCTTCCTTCCCTTCCCTTCCCTTCCCTTCCCTTCCCTTCCCTTCCCTTCCCTTCCCAAACCTTCCCAAACCTTCCCTTCCCTTCCCTTCCCCTTCCCTTCCCTTCCCAAACCTTCCCTTCCCTTCCCTTCCCTTCCTTCCCTTCCCTTCCCTTCCCTTCCCTTCCCTTCCCTTCCCTTCCCTTCCCTTCCCTTCCCTTCCCTTCCCTTCCCAAACCTTCCCTTCCCTTCCCTTCCCTTCCCTTCCCTTCCCTTCCCTTCCCTTCCCTTCCCTTCCCAAACCTTCCCAAACCTTCCCAAACCTTCCCAAACCTTCCCAAACCTTCCCAAACCTTCCCAAACCTTCCCAAA
This sequence comes from Acridotheres tristis, assembly GCA_037013685.1. Classification (NCBI taxonomy): domain Eukaryota; kingdom Metazoa; phylum Chordata; class Aves; order Passeriformes; family Sturnidae; genus Acridotheres; species Acridotheres tristis. Next base: position 33,163,093 of record CM072919.1, on the reverse strand, counting down.
CCTTCCCAAACCTTCCCTTCCCTTCCCAAACCTTCCCTTCCCCAAACCTTCCCAAACCTTCCCTTCCCTTCCCTTCCCTTCCCTTCCCTTCCCTTCCCTTCCCTTCCCAAACCTTCCCAAACCTTCCCAAACCTTCCCAAACCTTCCCAAACCTTCCCAAACCTTCGCAAACCTTCCCAAACCTTCCCAAACCTTCCCAAAACTTCCCAAACCTTCCCAAACCTTCCCAAACCTTCCCTTCCCTTCCCTTCCTTCCCAAAAAAAAAAAAAAAGAAAACAAAAAACTTCCCTTCCCTTCCCTTCCCAAACCTTCCCAAACCTTCCCAAACCTTCCCAAACCTTCCCAAACCTTCCCAAACCTTCCCAAACCTTCCCAAACCTTCCCAAACCTTCCCTTCCCAACCCTTCCCATCCCTTCCCTTCCCTTCCCTTCCCTTCCCTTCCCTTCCCTTCCCTTCCCTTCCCTTCCCTTCCCTTCCCTTCCCTTCCCTTCCCTTCCCTTCCTTCCCTTCCCTTCCTTCCCTTCCCTTCCCTTCCCTTCCCTTCCCTTCCCTTCCCTTCCCTTCCCTTCCCTTCCCTTCCCTTCCCTTCCCTTCCCTTCCTTCCCTTCCCAAACCTTCCCTTCCCAAACCTTCCCAACCCTTCCCTTCCCTTCCCAAACCTTCCCTTCCCCTTCCCCTTCCCTTCCCTTCCCTTCCCTTCCCTTCCCCTTCCCTTCCCTTCCCTTCCCTTCCCTTCCTTCCCTTCCCTTCCCTTCCCTTCCTTCCCTTCCCAACCCTTCCCTTCCCTTCCCAAACCTTCCCTTCCCAAACCTTCCCTTCCCAAACCTTCCCTTCCCAAACCTTCCCTTCCCAAACCTTCCCTTCCCAAACCTTCCCTTCCCTTCCCAAACCTTCCTTTCCCAAACCTTCCCTTCCCTTCCCAAACCTTCCCTTCCCAAACCTTCCCAAACCTTCCCTTCCCTTCCCAAACCTTCCCTTCCCTTCCCTTCCCTTCCCAAACCTTCCCTTCCCAAACCTTCCCAAACCTTCCCTTCCCTTCCCTTCCCATCCCTTCCCTTCCCTTCCCCTTCCCTTCCCTTCCCTTCCCTTCCCTTCCCTTCCCTTCCCTTCCCTTCCCTTCCCTTCCCTTCCCTTCCCTCCCTTCCCTTCCCTTCCCTTCCCTTCCCTTCCCTTCCCTTCCCTTCCCTTCCCTTCCCTTCCCAAACCTTCCCTTCCCTTCCCTTCCCCTTCCCAAACCTTCCCAAACCTTCCCAAACCTTCCCAAACCTTCCC
>CM072919.1:33157434-33161719 GCA_037013685.1 Acridotheres tristis | reverse complement strand
CTTCCCAAACCTTCCCTTCCCAAACCTTCCCTTCCCTTCCCAAACCTTCCCTTCCCTTCCCAAACCTTCCCTTCCCTTCCCTTCCCAAACCTTCCCTTCCCTTCCCTTCCCAAACCTTCCCTTCCCAAACCTTCCCTTCCCAAACCTTCCCAAACCTTCCCTTCCCAAACCTTCCCAAACCTTCCCAAACCTTCCCAAACCTTCCCAAACCCTTCCCTTCCCAAACCTTCCCTTCCCAAACCTTCCCTTCCCAAACCTTCCCTTCCAAACCTTCCCTTCCCTTCCCTTCCCAAACCTTCCCTTCCCTTCCCTTCCCTTCCCTTCCCTTCCCTTACCTTCCCTTCCCTTCCCTTCCCAAACCTTCCCAAACCTTCCCAAACCTTCCCAAACCTTCCCAAACCTTCCCTTCCCTTCCCAAACCTTCCCTTCCCTTCCCAAACCTTCCCTTCCCTTCCCAAACCTTCCCTTCCCTTCCCTTCCCTTCCCAAACCTTCCCAAACCTTCCCTTCCCTTCCCAAACCTTCCCTTCCCTTCCCTTCCCTTCCCTTCCCTTCCCTTCCCTTCCCTTCCCTTCCCTTCCCCTTCCCTTCCCTTCCCAAACCTTCCCAAACCTTCCCTTCCCAAACCTTCCCAAACCTTCCCAAACCTTCCCTTCCCAAACCTTCCCCAACCTTCCCTTCCCAAACCTTCCCATACCTTCCCAAACCTTCCCTTCCCTTCCCTTCCCTTCCCTTCCCTTCCCTTCCCTTCCCTTCCCTTCCCAAACCTTCCCTTCCCTTCCCTTCCCTTCCCAAACCTTCCCTAACCTTCCCAAACCTTCCCAAACCTTCCCAAACCTTCCCAAACCTTCCCTTCCCTTCCCTTCCCTTCCCAAACCCTTCCCTTCCCAAACCTTCCCTTCCCAAACCTTCCCTTCCCTTCCCAAACCTTCCCTTCCCTTCCCTTCCCTTCCCTTCCCTTCCCTTCCCTTCCCTTCCCTTCCCAAACCTTCCCTTCCCTTCAAACCTTCCCAAACCTTCCCAAACCTTCCCTTCCCAAACCTTCCCTTCCCTTCCCAAACCTTCCCTTCCCTTCCCCCTTCCCTTCCCTTCCCTTCCCTTCCCTTCCCAACCCTTCCCTTCCCTTCCCTTCCCTTCCCTTCCCTTCCCTTCCCTTCCCAAACCTTCCCAAACCTTCCCAAACCTTCCCAAACCTTCCCAAACCTTCCCAAACCTTCCCAAACCTTCCCAAACCTTCCCTTCCCAAACCTTCCCTTCCCTTCCCTTCCCAACCCTTCCCTTCCCTTCCCTTCCCAAACCTTCCCTTCCCTTCCCTTCCCTTCCCTTCCCTTCCCTTCCCTTCCCTTCCCTTCCCTTCCCTTCCCTTCCCAAACCTTCCCATCCCTTCCCAAACCTTCCCAAACCTTCCCAAACCTTCCCAAACCTTCCCAAACCTTCCCAAACCTTCCCTTCCCAAACCTTCCCTTCCCAAACCTTCCCAAACCTTCCCAAACCTTCCCTTCCCTTCCCTTCCCAAACCTTCCCGTCCCTTCCCTTCCCTTCCCTTCCCTTCCCTTCCCTTCCCTTCCCTTCCCTTCCCTTCCCTTCCCTTCCCTTCCCTTCCCTTCCCTTCCCTTCCCTTCCCTTCCCTTCCCTTCCCTTCCCTTCCCTTCCCTTCCCTTCCCTTCCCTTCCCTTCCCTTCCCTTCCCTTCCCTTCCCAACCCTTCCCTTCCCAACCCTTCCCTTCCCTTCCCTTCCCTTCCCAAACCTTCCCTTCCCAAACCTTCCCTTCCCAAACCTTCCCTTCCCTTCCCTTCCCTTCCCTTCCCTTCCCTTCCCTTCCCTTCCCTTCCCTTCCCTTCCCTTCCCAAACCTTCCCAAACCTTCCCAAACCTTCCCTTCCCAAACCTTCCCAAACCTTCCCAAACCTTCCCAAACCTTCCTTCCCAAACCTTCCCAAACCTTCCCAAACCTTCCCAAACCTTCCCAAACCTTCCCAAACCTTCCCTTCCCAAACCTTCCCTTCCCAAACCTTCCCTTCCCAAACCTTCCCTTCCCAAACCTTCCCAAACCTTCCCAAACCTTCCCAAACCTTCCCTTCCCAAACCTTCCCAACCTTCCCAAACCTTCCCTTCCCAAACCTTCCCTTCCCTTCCCAAACCTTCCCTCCCAAACCTTCCCTTCCCAAACCTTCCCTTCCCTTCCCTTCCCTTCCCTTCCCTTCCCAAACCTTCCCTTCCCAAACCTTCCCTTCCCTTCCCTTCCCAAACCTTCCCAAACCTTCCCAAACCTTCCCTTCCCAAACCTTCCCAACCCTTCCCAAACCTTCCCAAACCTTCCCAAACCTTCCCCCTTCCCTTCCCTTCCCTTCCCTTCCCTACCCTTCCCAAACCTTCCCTACCCTTCCCTTCCCTTCCCTTCCCTTCCCTTCCCTTCCCAAACCTTCCCAAACCTTCCCAAACCTTCCCAAACCTTCCCAAACCTTCCCTTCCCTTCCCTTCCCTTCCCTTCCCTTCCCTTCCCTTCCCTTCCCTTCCCTTCCCTTCCCTTCCCAAACCTTCCCAAACCTTCCCAAACCTTCCCAAACCTTCCCAAACCTTCCCAAACCTTCCCTTCCCTTCCCTTCCCTTCCCTTCCCTTCCCTTCCCTTCCCTTCCCTTCCCTTCCCTTCCCTTCCCTTCCCTTCCCTTCCCTTCCCTTCCCTTCCCTTCCCAACCCTTCCCAAACCTTCCCAAACCTTCCCAAACCTTCCCTTCCCTTCCCTTCCCTTCCCAAACCTTCCCTCCCTTCCCTTCCCTTCCCTTCCCTTCCCAAACCTTCCCTTCCCTTCCCTTCCCTTCCCTTCCCTTCCCTTCCCTTCCCTTCCCTTCCCTTCCCTTCCCTTCCCAACCCTTCCCTTCCCTTCCCAAACCTTCCCTTCCCTTCCCTTCCCTTCCCTTCCCTTCCCTTCCCTTCCCTTCCCTTCCCTTCCCTTCCCTTCCCTTCCCTTCCCTTCCCAAACCTTCCCAACCCTTCCCAAACCTTCCCAACCCTTCCCTTCCCAAACCTTCCCTTCCCTTCCCAAACCTTCCCTTCCCAAACCTTCCCAAACCTTCCCAAACCTTCCCAAACCTTCCCAAACCTTCCCAAACCTTCCCAAACCTTCCCAAACCTTCCCTTCCCAAACCTTCCCTTCCCAAACCTTCCCAACCTTCCCAAACCTTCCCTTCCCTTCCCAACCCTTCCCTTCCCAAACCTTCCCAAACCTTCCCAAACCTTCCCTTCCCTTCCCAAACCTTCCCAAACCTTCCCAAACCTTCCCAAACCTTCCCAAACCTTCCCTTCCCTTCCCAAACCTTCCCTTCCCTTCCCAAACCTTCCCTCCCTTCCCTTCCCAAACCTTCCCTTCCCTTCCCAAACCTTCCCTTCCCTTCCCTTCCCTTCCCTTCCCTTCCCCCTTCCCTTCCCTTCCCACCTTCCCAAACCTTCCCAAACCTTCCCAAACCTTCCCAAACCTTCCCTTCCCTTCCCTTCCCTTCCCTTCCCTTCCCTTCCCTTCCCTTCCCTTCCCTTCCCTTCCCTTCCCTTCCCTTCCCTTCCCTTCCCTTCCCTTCCCTTCCCTTCCCTTCCCTTCCCTTCCCTTCCCTTCCCTTCCCTTCCCTTCCCTTCCCTTCCCTTCCCTTCCCTTCCCTTCCCTTCCCTTCCCTTCCCTTCCCTTCCCTTCCCTTCCCTTCCCAAACCTTCCCAAACCTTCCCAAACCTTCCCAAACCTTCCCAAACCTTCCCTTCCCTTCCCTTCCCTTCCCTTCCCTTCGCTTCCCTTCCCTTCCCTTCCCTTCCCTTCCCTTCCCTTCCCTTCCCTTCCCTTCCCTTCCCTTCCCTTCCCTTCCCTTCCCAAACCTTCCCAAACCTTCCCACCTTCCCAAACCTTCCCTTCCCTTCCCAAACCTTCCCAAACCTTCCCAAACCTTCCCAAACCTTCCCAAACCTTCCCAAACCTTCCCTTCCCTTCCCTTCCCTTCCCTTCCCTCCCTTCCCTTCCCTTCCCTTCCCTTCCCTTCCCTTCCCTTCCCTTCCCTTCCCTTCCCTTCCCAAACCTTCCCTTCCCTTCCCTTCCTTCCCTTCCCTTCCCTTCCCTTCCCTTCCCTTCCCTTCCCTTCCCTTCCCTTCCCTTCCCTTCCCAAACCTTCCCTTCCCTTCCCTTCCCAAACCTTCCCTTCCCTTCCCTTCCCAAACCTTCCCTTCCCAAACCTTCCCTTCCCCTTCCCTTCCCAAACCTTCCCTTCCCAAACCTTCCCTTCCCAAAACCTTCCCAAACCTTCCCAAA
>CM072919.1:32737434-33152434 GCA_037013685.1 Acridotheres tristis | reverse complement strand
CACTGCCATGTTTAGCCCCCTCATGTTCTTCAGTGTTTGTCCCACAGAGCCAAGATTGTTTCCTCACCCCACCCCTTGTTTTGTGACTGTACCCAATGTATTCCTCATACTCAACCTCTCTCTCAGAGACTTTTCTATACCTCCTTGAAGATTACCCATCATTAAAAGTCATAATTAACATAAATGATAAAATATGCATTAGTAGGAGACAAAACTCTTAAGTGCTGTTTCATACTGACTGTATCTCATTTTTCAGGTTTCCCCTGCAAGTCCAAGCAAGCAACTCAGTGAGCTCAAAGTATTTAATATTGTATATGTTGTTCTTTGCCTCGGTTTGCGTTATTTGACAACTATTTTTTCAGGTACGTTTGTAAGAAAGTTTCAGTAGTGCCAAGTTCTCTTGAAAACTCAGTACACTCCACTGAAGTATTTTTGGGTATGTGTCTGTGCATGTGTGAATATATACATAAAAATATCACATATACTCCTGCACGCGTATTTACTCCTGCATTATGTTAAGGCTTTTTGTAATTCCTTGTCTAAGGTAACTGGTGCAGATATCCAGGAAAAATTGAGCACTTGATAAAACACATTGTTTCAGAGTGATTGCTGATATATGTCAAATAGTTTATGTGGTTACTAATATTATAAAATTAGTAATTATTACTTAATGAGGATATCTGGTGAGAAATGGCCAGATTTGTCCAGTATCCATCATGATTGTTAAGTTGAAGTCTCTTATGTGTTATATTACCAGAAAAAGCTGCAAATTGGAATACAGTTTTCATTGCAGAAATTATTTTCTTTTGTGTTTCCCTCCAGATAAGCTTTCCCAGTTATTATTTGGGTAAAATTTTCAATACTAGGAGCAAGCTGCTTTGTTTCCTACTAAAAGGCAGAGTTTGGTGCTTGCTGACAGTGGATCATGGGGCTTTGGGTATTTTTGCACTGTGGATAGGGTCAGGAAGGACGAAGTAACATCTTTATACAAAGTTTGGGCTTCAGTGAAGTTTCTGGCTTACTAGGAATCTCTAGGATGTCCTATGGATTTATGGGTTTTTGTGGTACCTTGACAATACTGTATGCTACTGTACAGCTTCTGGTACATCACTCAAGGTTCTTGATAGGATACAAATCTGGGTTTACAGAAAGTCCTCAAGGTGGGAAGGCAAAACTGCCCTCCTTGTTTCCTTCCCTTTTATAACTCATTCATGCTACTGCAAAATTTTTACAGAAGCAAGGCCCTCTGCATAGCATCACTTACCTTCAAGAAAATATTCTTTTTGTTTTCTGTCTCCTCCTCTCACATTCCTTGCTCAAGTGTTGGCTTACTTAACTCAGCATGAGTTTAGTGGATTGAGCCAAAACTCAGCTCCTTTTGTATATCACCTTGCAATCTAAGGAAGAGGCTTGTTTTAAAAGAATCAGTCTATTAATTTTGCATTCATGAACAGTCTTACCTGCAGGCACAAAATGAAGCTTGCTTTCCTCCTGTGGTTAGTCTCTGGTTCATAATGTTTATGTGCTATATTTTGATGCTATCTGATAGCAATTACCAGTGTAAATTAAAGTAGCCATGGGATAGTGAATTTAACATCCACTGCCTTTGTCCCCAGAGGACCACCCCAGAAGTGAGACTAGCTGGATGCTGTTTCTTAAAACATATTCACTTTCACTGGCCCTGCGGCTTACACAAAAGCTCGGGAGGGAGTGTTTAAATTTTTTTTTATGCCAAAGGCATCATTTGATGGGTAGCTGAGGTAGATTTTGAAATGTATTCCGCTGGGGCTGGTGCAAAGCATGTGGAACAGACCCAAAATTAGCCCACAGACTTTTAATTGCATGATGATTCAGGTAAAACGCCTTGCACATGAGGTTTTTCTCCTCCTCCTCACTCCATCTGCTTTAAAAAATATTGTACTCCATATTTTTATTAATTTACCAAGCCCCAATTGCTTGCATTGAGCCATTTCAGGCTCCACTTTATCTGATTTAGATTTTTATTTAATTTTTATTTCTGTTTTCCTAGGCAGGTGTCTAAACAGAATTTTGGTTCTGAATTAAGGTGGGCATGTAACAGTGAAATTAAAATACTTATGTCTGCCTTTTCTCTTAGACTCTAACCTTCACCTTGCAATGACACAGAAGTTGTATTTGTGTCTTTGCCCTTTAATAGATGAACTTACCTCACATCACAGTATTTTTTAAACAGCGGATGAGGAGTACACCTTTGAAGTGAACTAAGTAGCACTTAATTTCTCCCAAAAAGAAACAAATGGATTGTTTTTACCAATAAACATTGAAAAGCAACAATGATTTATATCATTAGAGATGTTTTCATAGCACTGGAATGCTCCATCTCTCAACGTCTGACAACTTGCACATAAAAGATTTTTAAGTTTAAAGAAATTCAGTTTAGTTTTACTTACAATATAGACTTCTCTCCGAATCAAATATCATCATCTTCGTTTCAAACTTTTAAACTAAATCTTCTGGAAAGCTAAGTGAAAACGACGTGAATAGACATAATTTTCCTGGCAAATATTTGTTTTCAATGATTTGTCAGTTTCTGATGAAACAGAAGCATTTTGAAAAATTTCCAGCTTGATGCTTTCTTGATCAACCTACCTCACGGTTACATGTAATGTGTGTGGTTTTGAAACCATCACTCAATAACCAGGAACTCCAAATTCTCCTTTGTGTAGTCAATAGGCATCAAGCTATTATATCCATATTATGACACATTTACCCTGGAGAGGGTATCTTATAAGTCTGACACTTATTATACTTGGCCCATTTCTATGGGCCTCCCCCTCTTTTTAAAGATGCTAGTTTTTCTATCTGAACTCCAACAGATTTATGGTTTCCCACAAAGCTGTTTTTCTTCACACAGCAGGTCTATCTAACAAAATCAAGAAAAGTCCTAGATTTTCCAATATCCTGTGGAAGGATTTTAGTAAAATATAATGTACTTTTCCCATGTCCACATGCTGCAATGCATGTAAAATTCTTGTGTCTTAAACACCCTTCTGCAGGACTCTCAGCCTCCCTTGGTGCCATGACACTAAACTCATTTGAGGAATTACTTGTTAGATGTTGTATGCCAGGGATTTTCATGGATATGAGTCACCAGGAAATCTTGCAGTTACTGGGTCTGTGATTTGTGAATAGTGAATAAATGGCCTGGGACAAAAGAAGCCTTGAAGCTCATCCAGCTCTTTAGATTTAGATTTCAAACTGGTGTTCAAGGTCACTTTCCCATCTTGGACAAACTTATTAACCATTTCACATAATCACGGCTGATAAGGTGTTGTTTCTTCTTTTTATGTAATTTCTGTCTTCGAAGAACACAGACAATTGCACTGAAGTTAATATGTGTTGACAGCCAATAATAGTCCTATCTGTTGGATGTCAGTGGTGGAAAGGGAATGAGTTTCTTAACTCTCTGCCATTGAAAAGCAAATCACATCAAGAACATTTGTGTCTCTTGGAAGTATTTAACTACCAAGATGTACTGGGATGCCGTAAGAAGAGAACAGTCCCATTTTGTAATTGTTAACAGATGATAAATTGTCTACACCTGGTGAGCTAACACAATTCTTCTTCTCCAAAACTACTGACCTATGAGCTGCACAATATCCATTGTGCAAGAAGGAGAACTGGATGTTCGCCAGACCCAGTGCCCTGCCAACTCAGCCAGGTCAACTGGAGCACTGGGGTCTCCATCCACTAGGGACCACCAGATTGATGTCGAGGATGGAAGAATGCATGTGTAAAGGGGAGGGAAAATATGTTAATGATGTCAGGGAAATTATTATCATATGTATGTTTGGTCTGGGACAGTCAATGAATATGTAGGTAGAATAAATATAAACAGAAACTTTCCTGTACTCAGCATGCATGGATTTGGGAGGAGCTATTCCCCTATGTATCTGGCCAAATAGAGAATACCTGCTTCTTAATGCTACATTGTTATTAAGGAGGTTTTTTTATTTCACCAATTTTTTTTGTAACACAATGAACAAGTTCTGTGAGAGCCTAAAGTATAAAAGAAAAAGCCTAGGACAACAGATGCAATATTATAGAAAACTCCACCATCTACTGAATGTTGTTTGCTAATGGATGTTGATAGACTGTTTTAAGGGACACCAGAGGCCCATTTCTAGCTTACTAGGCTTTTTACAAATAGAATTTTATTACTGTCATGTCTAAAAACAAGAAGTATCCAAAATACTTACTGCAAAAGACGTTCAGCTGCAAGTAAGAAAGATGATTTTTTGCTGTTATGGTAGTCTCAGGTATTTGAGAAATGCCTGGAAATCAGCAAGTTTTCAGATCTTCAACTCCACATAGTGATTTTGAAGTCAGCCTGTGGGCAGCATGTCTAAGTGCACCTAATGTCCTCCAGACAGAGTAAGTCCATCTGTCACATACCAGACAGACTCAAGGAAAGAAGTCCTTGCCTGGGTTTTGGACAGAGTTGACAGGTTTGCTGCCTGTACACACAGCTGATCTGAGAATCAACCCTGACAATGGCCTTGCATTATGCTGGAGGAGACAGCCCATAGGTATTCCCCAAGTCCAAGTCAGGATTTGTGCTGCTCCTTCACAGATGGGGCACAACACAGGGCTGATTTTGGTTCTTACAACTCAGAAAGAATAGGTTACAGAAGAGAGAGAAGGAATCCCTGAGGCTGTCCTGCTGTATAACATCTATGACCACCTTTGTGCAGTGGCTTGTCTCTTTACACAAGATGTGGCTTCAGGTGTGTGGAAACATCTTCAGAGTGATGGATATGTGCCATGGTGCTCTTTGGGTTGAGCCATGCGCCTTTTGGAGTGGAATCTATCCCAACCATGGCTTTCTGTCCATATATATCATTATATATCTCACATGTATTTCTTTTTAAACAACAGATTATCAGAGAGGCAATTTGCTCTTCAGCTAAGTAAGAAATCTCCAAAAGTCATTTCATACAATAAATACACTTCTGAAAATTCCAGCATGTGCAAAATGTCCTCCTTATCTTCTTCCTTGAATGGCTGCTAATCAGATGAGTGGAGTAAAAAATAACGTAAAGCATATTTAGACTTACCTCCCTGTCATCATTCATGGCTGGCCCTTATGAAAAAAAGCAAAACCCAACTAACAAACAATAACAACAAAAGATGTGCACAGGTAACACAATTGCACAATTGGACAACTTTAAGGAAAATTAAAAGAAGAGGACAAATGGAACAAATGCTGGGTCTTCTCTGCCACTAGAACAACAGCATTTTTGTCATCTCATCAATAAAAACTTTTTAAGGGAGACAAGGAAGTCATCATGGTACTAAGGACTGAAGGCCATAAGAGCGAAAATTCACACATAGGTGAAACAATGATCTATGAGCAGACTTCCTGCCACCAATGATATTTTGCATCTCTGTAAGCAAATATATATGATGATATGTAAATTAGGAGACAGTTAGTATGAGCTGATAAGTTAGCTATGAAAAAAGCAGCATGCAGTTTATTCTCTTCTGTAGAATCATATGGAAGGCCCTTTTGGTTCTCCCATGGAAACCTCAGTTGATTCTCACATTGCAAACATTGTAGAATGGAATCATAGTCCATGGAATGTACTAAAAAAGGAAGGGGGAGAAGATGTCCAAGGATTTTTTGAGAAAGCATAAATAAAATCCAGCCCTCCTGCCAAAGGCATCTGTAAGGTGTCCCATCACTGTGCAGCGGCTTTGGCATCAGTTCCAGGAGCACCTCCGAGCAGTAGTGAAGTTTGTTCAAAACAGAGAGGAGCCCAGCCCCTTTCAAAATCCACCTACACATAATTATTTTGATGAGGAATAAAACCATGGTCTAGCTGTAATTGAAACTGGGTGTGGTTAGAGTAAACCTCATTACTGAAGAGGGACTGGCTATGGTTAGGAAAGCACCGTGTTGGGATGCTTGATGAGGGGAACCTGAGGAATGGATGGGCTGCTCAGAGTAGGCAGTAGAGACCATGGGAGGCTCTTCTCAAGTTATGTGCTGCTGTGAGACTGAAACACAAAAAGATAGCTCTCAATAACCAGTACTGCTACTCTGTATGTTTGAATGGGAAAGGCTACGTTTGGCAGCCCTGCTCAGAGGGATTGTCTTACTTTCAGTTATGGGGACCAGGGAATTTTTATTCTCCACTCACATCCCTTTAGGGATCTCCTCCTCTGACTGATGGCTCTACCTATGGCCTCTGTATGTGAAGGTGAATGTATTATACAATAAATTACTTGATTTGCATGCAGCTGAGTCTGGGTCTCTGCATGTTCAGACTGAAGTCCTGCAGTTGGAGATGGTGAATGGAAGGTATTATTTCATATCTTAACAGATGACTCTACTGGATCTGTAATGAAGCTAATAGGCTACTGATGAGACCTAAATTAGAACGGAAAGAAAATCACTTTGTCATGAATGAAAAGTGAACTGGACTATGCCTTAGGGTGGGATCATATTCAGAAGGTGGTACTGTCCATAAGGAGGCCAGGAAAGGAATCATGACTGTCCAATGTCCTCAGAAGCAAAAAGCCACAGTGGTCTTATCATCTTGCACTACTGCTTCTCAGATTCTCAGAATATCCTGAGTTGAGAGGCACCTACAACTATCACCAAACCCAACTTTTAAGCAAAGGGCCTAACAGAGAACGAATCCACAACCTAGGTCTTTCTGACACCCTGCTCTAATCAGCGGAGCCAGTCTCAGCTGCTCTTCAACAAGGTCCAGCCTCCATCTATGCTAAACAAGGGAAAAATGCCCTCAAAACAGATTTTAGCTTGTTTCCATCAAGTATGCTTTCTTGCATTAAATGTCCATGTTTTTTTTTAGCAATAAAGCATTTGCACTATCGTTTGGCCTGTCCTGTTAAAATTATTTTTCCCTCTGCATAGTTCAATGGCACTCTCGTCTTCTTCCATGTTGTTGTGAAGAAGGTTCATGACCGCCTCTTGAAAGTCTGATTTTCCTTGTGTCATTTTATTCTCTGCCAGTACTTTTTGTATTCTTCCTTCTTAGAGTCATCTATTGTAAGGTTTTTTGGAAACTGTGACAGTTTGTGCTGTGTTTCCCTGTGAATGCTGTATGTTTTAATAATACATTTCTGTGATAAGGACACGTAGTTGCTCAGCATTTTGGCACTGCCTTTCCCTAAAAATCTACTACCAGAAGAGCAAACCGCAGAATATATCATTAACATTCTCAGCAGGTAAGAATAGATTTAAATTAATTTTTGTACAATTGTTAAAGTATCGTTTACAATTCAGTACCCTGTAATATTTCTTTTTGGTTTTGTAATGCTTCTTAGAGGGATTTGTTGATTGAAAGTAAAATAATATGGTGATAGCAGCTATCAGTTGGTTTTGGTATCTTAAGACATTATTGGATGTTACAAAGTCACAGAACTGCCACTTCACATCTGGGAATCTGATATTTGTAAAGGACAGAAATATCCTCCCAATTTGAGAGCAATATTTGAACATACACAGGCTGAAGTGGGCCAATAAAACAACCCAGTTCTATGTGCTTTTGACTTTAGAGGAAAATACACCATTGGGATTGTGCAGGTCTGGTTCTTCTGTTTACTTTGAATGAATCAAATAACTTGCAAGAGAAAGACTATTTCCTTCTGTGATTATTTTTAACCTTTGCTGATATATGTATCAGAAAGATGTTAAAATAGCTAAATATCTATAAGTAATTTTCATATTTTAAGTCAATTTTAGCATTTCAAGCAATTTAGAACACTATAGAAGATAAAGCTATAATAGGTATGTACTTATTGTGTATAAAATAGGGAAAGTACATATCTATTTCCTACTTCTTTTGCATAGAAGTGTCACAGTCATCATCAATCAGACTTTATTTACAGAGCCCTTGAAGAGCAACACAACTGGATTTGCCTGAACTTACCTTCTTTGTTGCATTTGTGAAAATCGGAAGTACCTCAGCTTTGATTTGTTGTATTACTTGTCAGTTTGTGAAGAAACATCTATGTTATCTGTGTATCGCAGAAAGCCTGCACTTTAGCTGCTCATTATGTCTATGGTAAAAAGCACATAAACATTTTCAACTGGAGCACTTTTGTTTTAAAAAATATAATTCTACCATTTCAGTATTTCTGCATTTTTCCCTTATGGAGAACAAAAACTACTGACTGCTGCTAAAATTTTAACTTTCTTCCCTTTGTGTTCCATAGCCTCTAATTTTTACCAAGGAATTATTAAATCATTTACAGAAGTTATCTACCAAAAGCTCCTGAGCTTTGTTATTTTATGTGGCTTCCATTTTATTCCTACCTCCTATTCCACAAAAAGATTCCAGATGAATTTATTTTCCAGCACTTAATTACGACCGGAGATCAGATGTTTGGCTGATTCATAGACAAACTTAGAGCCTTCCTCACAGCTGTGGTTTTTCAAGTAGGAACTAGCTTCCTGATTTCACCTTCTTCCCTCTTGTGATCTCCAACGCTCTTCATTCTTATATGACTGCGAGATTTTTCACTGTAGGTAAGGCTGGAGTTTACTTTTTATATATATACATTTATGTATCTATGTGTGTATATATATTATTTATATAGAGAGACAATTTTTATAAGAATGTATTATTGAAATGAGTTCTCTATAGATTTTTTTAATTAGTTTGCTTTTCTCTAAAGATGTTGTGATAAAAAATCATAACAATCCTTATAAGTAACTGTGGCAATATTTTTTCAGAGAATTCATTTTCACAAAGGGCACTGTTATCCTTTGCATAGTAACCCTTGAAAGAGCTGACAAGATAAAATTTTAAAACAAGCATGTAAAAACTGCAGTTTTTCCACTGTTTTCACTTTTTTCCAGTTTTTAATATTCTTTTAAAATATTGTTCAAAGTTGACATTACATTGTTGTTAGAAAAGTAAGCACTAGGTTCTCTCCAAAGGAAATTGCAGGTAAAATGGCTTTTGAAAAGATCATTGCCTGCATTGAAAGGTTGTATAATGTGTCCTGTGATCAGACAGCCTGATTGTTTATTTTTAAATAATGAGCTTTCAAAGAGATAATTTGCAAAGGGTAATTTGATCATTCGAAAAATACAGTGCATCTGCTAAACTTGTATACACAGTTATGCAGGAAAGCGGCATATAAACCTGGAGAACACAGTGAAATTCATAGCAGCATATATTTACTCCCTCAGGACAAACAGGGATTGCATCTCTAAACCCCACAGGGTAATCGCTAAACCTTGTTGCTCTAATGGCTATATTTATACCTTACTCGTTTTTACCTTATTGCTGTTGCTCAGAGTTTTCTCTCCCACCTATCAGACATTCAAGATTATTCCTAACAAGCTTATACAGGATTCCCGACAGTATTCTGCAGGTATCAATTTTTCTGTAATTTCACTTTGCGGGAGGTTTGTTGCTTGGGTTTTGGATTTTTGGTGTTGGTTTGTTTTTTTTTAACTGCAACAGACTTTTCAGACTTCAGCAGAACCATGAGTTAATTACAGTTATTATTGTTGATAATGAAATAGAGCATAGTTGGAATGTCTTCGTCTTCTGTAGGTGGCATAAATGGCTTTTAGTCTGGTGATTTTCATATCCAGAAACTCTCACTTTAAATAAGGGGTGGAGTGCTTTATGGCAGATATGCATTTGCTGTAACAAGAAAAAGGCACAAAGCTTTTTCTTCAATACACAGGATCAGTCATTTGAACACTAATGTGTTTCACTAATTTAAACACTAACTTTTCTTCTTTCACTCAAAGCATTTTTCCTTGTATTTTTCAAATACGAAACAAAGTAAATGAAGAACAATCGTGTGTCCAGTTCCCAAGGAGTCTCAGAGCTGCTTCCTAGAAGAGGTAGCTTAAACTAGACAAGTCAAGAAAATTTCACAGTCTTAATCTGAATATAAAAATGCCTGGTACTCTCAGAGGCTTATGTTTTTCACTTTGTTCAAACCAGTAACTGGCAAAACTCTGTGAGTTTTCCATTGGCTGTAAAGTTTGGTCCTGGTCTGAGTTTGGTGTCTGATTAGCTAACACATCTCCAAATTACATAGATGTCCCTGACTCCTGTAGTCTTCCTCTTGTGCTAAAGTCTTTCTCTGGAACAAACTCAGCATCTCTCCCCCTTTGCTGTCCTTTCACCACTGTTCCCTCCCACCCAACCCTTTGCAATCTTCTGTGTCACACTGTACCTTCCTGAAATCATCATCTCTTCACACTGTTATTAAATGACTTCCTTGCTCCTTTCAAAATTAAGGCCAGAATGTTCTTCCCTCTGCTATCCATGGAGATTTGCTTGGAGAATTCCAAAGTTTTAGCCACGAGAATTGTGAGAATGGTGCTTTTTATGGGCCTAATCAGAAAAAATATTTTTCAAGGGTTTCAGAATTTCAGCACAAATGTTCAGAAAGGAATCAAAAATTTGGATGTCAGGGACACATCTTATGGTAGCAGTAGTATTTTACCCTTCCTACTTTTTATATAAACAATTTTCCTCCAGTACGCTGCTTTTCATAACTAGATAAATTAAATCTTTATGACATAATGGGAGGTTTTATTTTATCCTTTTTGCTTACTGTGTAACTCAGACAAGCTTTCCGTGTCTTCCTGGTATTTCTGATACCTTTTCTCCTGTGTCACTGCTGAAAAAAATAGAGGCATCAGTTAAAAAAACTTGCTTTCTCCAACCTAAAATGGTAACAATTGGACATCTCTGGAATTGTACTCCTAGATGTGAAATCCAAATGTTAAATTAACGTATTAACAATGTCTATGGTTTTATTACCCTGTAATTATATCATACCTCCTGATTGTTTTTCTTTTCATCCCTGTCTATGAAAGGTAGTTGCCTGAACCTGTTGTGAATATCTGCACTTCTAGTGTTAGTCCTAGTGATGTTTTGCCAGGTTCCGTGGAAGAAAAAGGCAGTGGTAGGGATGGAATTGTTATACTGGAGGATCTATCAGATGACGAATTAGAGACAGCTGGAGATGTGATTTGGCCCTGTAGCCATGTTTGGCATCCTTTCTGCCAAAATGCTGTGTGGAAGGGGTCATTAAATGAAGTCTTGAATTGTGGTGGCTGGGAAGTTACAGCAAAGCTAAGCTGTGTAGTGTCAGGGGATTAACTGATTGCAGTAACATGGGGAGAAGGGAACTATAAGGGCCTTCTCAAGTGCAGAGTCCTCTAAGCACACTGTTGATTGATTTAATGCTGTTGTTCTCTTTCTATTAGATTCCAGGGGAAAAAATCTTTTGTATATATTTATTTTTTTTCTTCTTCCTAATCGAAATAACTGCAGAAGTCAGCATATTGGCTAATCTAAAGCCTAAAATGGAACATTATCATTGTTTGATTATAGCAAGGGAGTCCTGATATCTTGGTGACAACTAAGACTGGGCTTGGCTTTGTTCACACCTGTGGTGCTGTTGCTATTTCATTATAAAACTCTACTTTCATGACATGGAAGATATTCTGTATTAATTATTTCTTATTTGTTAATTTAAAATGCCAACATGAATTTTACTTCTATTTTCTGTCTGAAATTAAATATAAATAAATATTAAAATATAGGTTATTCACTAATTACATTGGATGAGAGTCTGAGCTCTTTGTGTTGATTTTGGACAGCAGTTTCTGAAATTAATGTCACGGAGAGCTTCAAGGAAAAAAAACCTCCATTATCCGCATAATTTTACAGAGCCAAGGAAGCTTTTTGCCATGGCTATATCTATCTGCTTCAACAATCTGTGGGATGGAAAATGGAAGGGGTTTGGCACCCAAACAAATGCATGATAATTTTTAGGAGTACAAAGCAGTGTATTCTGCTGAAAATAAATGCAGGATAGTTGGGCCAATGAAATAACAAAGATGTTCCAAGCTGCAAGACTTTTAATGGTTATTTGTAAGCTGCATATGGCTTTTTTTCCCCACCTGATGATCTCTGAAATGTTTATGGGTAAGTTTTATAACTTGTGCTGTGTCGTTTATAGAAGATTTGCAAAGCATTGTCCCACCAGATATACTTGCCCTCAGTGAGGACAACTGCATCCAAGTGGGTCATCTAAAAGAGCTAGAAGGTAAAGCTCTGAGCTCTAGTTGGAGTAGTATGATCATTCTGAACTTGGAGGATACTTGGCTTTCTCGATTGAATACGATATTAGAAATTCAGTAGTGGGAACTACAGAAAAACATGTAAACAGATAAAATTACTCCTCTTCAGCATCAGTTCACTTAAAATTACTTCTCTTCAGAATCAGTTCACTTAAGGGTGTTTTCAATACCTTAGTTATTGGTTAAGTTTTTTCTACTAGTGCTCATGAAACTAACTTATCATCAGCTGATTTCCATTTTAAGGGTGCCTGTCGCTGAATTTAGTGAAAGATCCTGACTTACTGGAGAACTATTTGGCTAATAACTGGTTTTTATGATTGCCATAAGCTAGAATTGGTGTTGCTTAACTGAAGGAGCTCCAGTTCAAGCTATGTGTCAGATTTGGCTTATTGTACATGAGAGAGGTCATCTGCATTCTGATGGTGACAGAATTGTCACCTCCAATTATTACAGTCAATCAGTGCTTTTTTCCTGATGTCTTTCAGGGATTATCCACTTGAAATTTAGGAATGGCAGAAATCAGATGTTGAACATTGGCCAGAACTTCTATTGAGTAATTTGACCATGGGTGTAGAGGGGGGATTAGGAAGGATTGGTAAACTGGTGCATAAACTGTATCAGGGGAGGGAGGCCACATTTTTTTCCTTTTCTTTTACTCTGTGTGCCCCAGACAGTCCATTAGAGTGTCTCTAGCTGGGACAAAAGGTAGAGAAATATCAAAATGTGTGTAGCTATTTGTTGTCTACAGAAGACTCGGCTCTGGCCTTCAGACAAATGGCAGAGCTGCACTGATTTAAAGGTGGAACTTCCATTGCTACCTGTGGGAATTTTACCAGAGGAAAGAGAACAGGTCTGGGCCCAGCATGTGAGATTGGTCTGTGTTGGTTCTGTTGACACTAAGTTCCTAAAGAAAGATAATCATTATGATGGCCAACTGATACTTAACAGTGCCCTGTCTGGGCTTGCCTGGATGAATGATTCACTTGAAATGCTTTTTACTTTGAGTCAATTGTATGGCTTTTGGCACTGAAATTTTTAGCAGAGAGATAGATTTGCTGATTTTGATTTATTTTGAACATGCAAATAATGCAACAGTTTTTGGGGTCACAAACATAACCTTGGCTTGCTGTGATGGAACAAATTTTGCACTGTCATCTTAGAGGTGTTTTTCTTCATCCTTTGACCCTGTGTGTAATGAACTTGAAACCAAACATGGAAACTTTAAATGGTGCAGCTCAGGGCTGACGTTCAGGAAGCTGCTGCTGCCTTGGAACTTCTACTCTTCCTCTGAGAGTGCTCCAGTCATTATTGTGGAATTGCTTCTCTTTCTTCTCTTATAGATGTAATTCTTGGCCTCAGATCCATCCACACATTTTACATGGGAGTTATTGTGTCTGTTTCCATTGGACTACTCATGTATACTTAGAGAAATCCATGTGGTAAGGGCTCTTAGTCCCTGAAATCCTCTAACAAGGATGGTTACATTACCTTATCAATCAGAACAACTTGAGAGCTGCCAAACAGTGTGGCTGATGTACCACTATTTAGATTTTCAAAGTACTGCATTTAGAGAGGTTTCTTCCTGGAAAATTAAACAGATAAAAGAGAATAAACAGATTAAAGAGAATAATGTGGGCAGACTTCACTACACAACTGTTTTGGTTGATTCTTTGATCCACCTTCCGATTGCCATGTTAAATACAATTTATGCTGAGCACTTATATGAGAGCTCTCCTATTTATTTCTTTGTTATTTCAAAGTTTGGAATGATTATTCAATTAGTACCTTGGTTTGCAGGACTGTAGTCATAAAATAGCTATTGTCAGACTTAACATATTAAGGACAAGAATTTGATGTGTTTATTAAACATGAAGTGTATATGTAAAAGGAGGTACAATTCTGGTCTTTTATTTTTTCCAAAACCCAATGCCCAAATTTCATACACATTTATGTATACAATGAATGGATGAATTAACATGAAAGAAATGTATTTATAAGCTAATTTAATATGATTTTATTCCAATCCAATTTTTAAAAATTATCTCAGCTGCATCCCAGTTTCCCCATTTTAAAAATCTTATATAGTGTCTTGTAGTACAATCCCTTTTACGGTGCAGCAAGCAAGAAAGAATCTGCCTTTCAACTCTTATATTCAGAATGTGATTCTAGGTCCTGAACTTTGAATTTATTTGCTCATGAGATTTTACTAATGCAAAAGTCTCACTTGAAACTACTAAATGTTTAGGTAAATAAGGATTGTCCATATGTGATCAGATTTTCAGGAATGAAATTTTACTATGCCCCAGGTGAAAAACAAAACTGAAAAACCCAAAAAGCAATACAAAATAAAAAAACTTTTTGAGACCAATTTGCCCTATAGAGAATGATGGAATAAAATCACTTCTCCATAAATGAAGAGGTGCCTCCACAGTCATTAACTAGTTTTTTAAAAAGTGCTTGGGGAGAGATTGAAGATGAAAATAACCACTAAGCAAAACTCGCTATTCATATTTATTGGGAACTGATTACGTACATACATACAGCTTAATTTTTATTGTTTTAATCTTTAGACTGGATTACCCAGAATAGAAAAACTTTTGAAATATTTAATTTTAACTTTCTTTGAGTTGAATTTGTTTCACTGGCTTGATAAAAGTGAGACCATGAACAAGAAGCATTTCTCCCTGTTAGATGTTAAAATACACAAGCAGACTCTTCTCATGCATTCAGATCTTGAGCCAAAATTAACTGAAGCTGACATCAAGATTCACTTTTTCTTTAATGGATTTTTCTAAGATTCATCAGTGGAGAACATTTTTAGAAGTAGAGCAAATTATGCAAATGGAGCCCCAGCTGTGCTGCTGTAACTGTAGTGGTCCTTACTGTGTCCCCAGAATCTCCCTGTCTTGGTTTGAAAAGACAGGTATGGTTTAAGGAAAGGCAGGAGCCCCTTTTCTGCAATGCAGAGTGCAACCCCCCTCCCTTTTAATTATTTTAGGTCCAAATCAGACGCTTTCAGGCAGGAGATATGGGGATAAGAATAACAGTTCTTTACTGGTATCTAACAAGGCAGAAAACAGCAACAGCTATAAAAATTGGCAACAGAACAGAACAGTCTCGCTCCGCTCCAGTCCCCTTTGGCCTCAGGCCGTGTCCCTGCGCTCAGTTACCGGTGCTGTGGGGGCAGGGCAGGTCCCGCACAGTTGAAGAGGGGTTGTAGTGATGGCGGTGGAGGCCCAGGGGTGAGCGGGGATGGGAAAGTGACTCCCCCCCCTCACGGTGTCGATCGTGGTGCTCAGCAGAGTGTCCGGAGATAGTAGCGTGAGATGGGAGAGCAGCAGAGCAATGTCCAAAGGCAGGGAGCGTGGATCTCAGTGCTGGGATGGCAAGGGGAGATGCCAGAGCGGAGCCCAGGCGGTCTTTCCACTCCACGAGCCAAGCAAGAGAGAGAGCCCTGCTCCAGACCCCCCATCCCACCTTTCCTTTTCTGGTTTCCCCCCGCCCTCCCCCTCCACCCACCCCCCTACGAGAGAACATTATTTGTCGTTTTAAGGTGTAGCCACAATTACTTAGCATAACAATGGGAGGAATTCCACAGAAAGAAAAGGGGAACAATCCAACCCCCAACACTCCCCCAAAAAAAGGTTTAAGACACAGTGACAGAAACATAAAGCTGAAAGTCTCTACAAGAGACTATGCTTCTGTAAATTTCTGTTAAAAACCTTCATGGCAGCTGATCACACACTGCTTTGGAAAACTTATTTGACTGATTTCATGCAGATTTTTTTGCTGCTAATGAAGCTAATCTCTTCTTTCCCAGCATGGAAGGCAATTGATCACTTCATTAAACACTCCTTTACATCATCTCCCATGTCTGTACTTTTATATCCAAATTAAACGTATCCACTCATCTCACTTTTTATTCTATAGGGTTTGTTTTCCCAGTCTGTTACTATCCGTATTTTTGGAATGCAGTGCAATTAATCTTTCTTTCAAAGTTCAATCCAAGAAAGGATACAGCACTAAATCTGTAATGAATATTAGGATAATTATCTTCCAAGTCTGTGATATACCATTCCTCTGAATAACATCCCATGGTAGGTTCCTTTTTCTCATTCTTTCTAAGGATTCTGTGCTGTGCTCCATCTCATTTTATATCTGCCTTTTTTCTCTGAGCAAATTCTTATCATATTAATTCATCAATTTCAAACAAATTTGACTAAAGAATGCATGAATTTTCTTATGAATTTTGTGAAAATCTGTGTCTGGACAGGTAACAGAGAGCTCAGCTACCCTCCTAGATACAGACACCCAAAAGGCTAGGTAGTTGGCATGTGTGCCCTGTCCACTCTGTCACTGCAATCCACATCTGACTTCCTCTTCCTGTGGCATGTGAGGTAAAAAAGGGAGCAGAAAGAGAGGGATTTGACAAGCATGAGAGTATAGCACAAATATTTTTGGGGGAAGCTGATGTTTAGGAAGAAATAGCTGCAGGTATTGATTTCAAAGAGGCTAAATACAAGTTTATATTTCATTAGTTTCACCACTGATAGCAATTCAGAGGGGATTTTTTTGATTGTTTTATTTTACATTAGAATTTGGTCATCTGTTTGTTGTCCAAAGTTTTGACCTGCTGGCTTATTTTCAGATTACTCTACACTGGAATCCTTATATGATTTCCTTCAATTATGCTCCTGGATTCCTGGTGTTTTATACCTTCTTCCCAGGTGCAGTTTGAGCTTTGAAGCATATACTCTCAAAAAAACAAAAACAAAAGCAAAACAAAACCAAAAGCAAAACAAAACAAACAAACAAAAAAATTTGGGAGGAATACACAGGTGACTGAAATGTAGCCTTTAGATGCACTTGATGGGAAGTTTCAATTGCTGTACATTATAGGACAGAAAAGAAAAATGTTGCAAAAAATCATCTGCCTATACCCTTGCCTTTTCCCAGAGAAAATCTGGTCATCTTTCAGCAGCCTGAGTTTACTTTGTCCATGCTTTTGTAAAGCTTGTACTGAAATACTTAACGCACAGCTTACCCCAGAAGTTATGCTTACTGCATGAAAACCCTTCTGCAATATGAACATGTTAGATCAGTCTGCTGAGACTTCTGTTGCCCTGAGGAGTGGAACCAACTGGGCAGAGAGAGAGAGACTGACAATATTCTCATTACTTTACAATGATCCTTTAACTACGAGGTAACCTATGCACTTGGTACTGGTGAAGAGTTTCACTTTGTTGTCTGCAAAGGGCAGGTTGTTTGCATAGAGAATTCGAGCCTGCAAACCTCAGTATTTCCAAAAGGGATGGGATAATTCAAGTTAACAGCAAAATAGACTATAAAGTCAACAGTTGCAATAATATCACAGTTTAGTTGATTAGACTTGACATAAATTAACTGCTGGTTCATGTTACTTATATACTTCTGCATTTTCCACTCGCACCAATCTGATGCTATATTCATAATTCAGACAAATTGGAATGCAAAAAATGACAAAAATGTACTAATTCCAACAGTAAATATTAACATGTGTGAATGCTGTTTACAGCTGCAATATTTGCATTTACACTGCTTATACGATATGCCAGAGTACGCACAAGGCGCACAGGCCTTCCATTCATGCTTTAATTTTGGAATGATAACAGAACATTTATTTGAGTTTTGATGATTTTTATTGTAGAAAATTAAAGCATTTCCCTCAATACTGGCAGGCAAGACATCAGCTGAAGGGCAAAATAATATTTTTTTACTTGTGTGACTTGAAAGAGTCGACTTCATTGTGTTAGGTGCTCAGTGTGGTGCAAAAACAGCTGCACTTTTAAAGTTCTTTTTAATGTCGAAGATAAATTCGAAGCAAGTTACATTGTTAAAGGTGAAGCTCCTGCTGTTTTTAAAAGTGCAAGCATTAGTCTGAAAAAATAACTTTGAAACTAGGCATCATTGTACGTCTTGTCTACCTTGAGAACAAAATTGGGAGGATTTGAATGGCCAAAGATATCCATTGCTGAAAACTAGGTCTTCTACATGTGCAGTGTAACAATAATTTATAGGAGTTTCATTTTACTTATTAATTATGATGGAAAGAAAAACAGCAAAAATATGTGATCATCTTAGACTTATATAAGTCATCAAAAATCAAACCAGATATTAATGTTTTGTACAAAGAGTAGGTATGCTGATCATTGCTCCCAGGTCCAATTTCCCTTTAAAGAGGGAGCTGCAAGGATGAGAATGTTACCTCTCCTTTATCTAAGCATATGCACACATGCATGCACGTGTATGGGTATTTCATTCAAGACACCAATTTAAATGAAAGCACTAAAACCAGATTTGTGGTAAGAGGCTTCTTTATAAGCTATTATATCAGCATTTTTGTGAATGAGAAAAGGAGAGGAAGACAATATGTTTCTGTGCTCTCTGTATGTACCAAACACAGAAATATGCACATGAAAGCACGTGTATTTATATATAAACATATATAAAACAGGAAAAAAGTAAAGGCTTGACTGTAAAGCTAAAAATCTGAAACCAGATTCTTTGCCTTGAAGTGAGACTTTGTGGGCTGCAAAACCATTTTTTGTCATTTTTGAGTCTTCCCATATTGTAATGTTGGAAAGATTAGATTTACTTGCTGTCTTTCTCTAGTTCTCGGGTCTTGAAAAGTGCTGAAAGGCACTCTGTGAAGAAGAAGGCAGCATATAAATCTTAAAAGAGGTGGATAGAATCTGGAGTGAACTGAAAGAGAAGGGGAAAGGGAGCTGTAGCTTGAATGGAGTGATCTTCAGGGGCAGACTGTGGCTGTGTGGGACCCTCCTCACTGATGTCTCGTACAGCTGTTATTGTACAGCTCTTAGTGTAGTTACTGCTCTGCATGTCTCAGAGCCAACATAGCCTGTTGGGTTTGGACAAGTAGTATCCAAGATTAAGATGCTCTTGCAGGTCTTTGGAAGCCTAGTTCTGTTCCCAGACACTTTCCTGATTCTGGTCCACATTTTGTGTTCCAAAGAGCTGTAGGATGAAACCTGTGGTTTTTACCCATTAATAGATTGTGGTGTTTCCTCTGAAGCGTTACAGTTGTTCCTCTTCTGTTTCTTCCATTTATGCCAATGGTCTTACAAACTTAATGTATCTGAAACAGATTATTTTTCTTATCTGAAATGGGTTTTTGAAGCAGTTCATTTAGATAGTATTTTTGTTGGATTTCTGGTTAGTTAGTCATTGTTTGATTCCTTTGTCTGTATAGATCATTCAGAATCACACACAGCAATGCAGACCTGTGAATGTTCTTGAGGGGGAGGTCAAAGGCTTGGCAAAAAATAAATTTGTCTTCTTTCCAGACATACTTGGCATATTTTTCCATTTGTATTTGAGGTCTTCCTTATTTCTCTATTTTCCAATATTTATGATTTTATTTATTATTTTACATGCTCTGTTGTAGTGAAAGAGAATGTTTTTGTGTAGGTCTGATGAAAAATCCCTGGCTATTTTTCGGTTTGACAGATCTCCATAATCGTCCGTAAGGCTATGTAATACTGCAATTGAACTTCATATTCCTGCTTTAATTTATAACATTTTAGGACATATTCCTTCTCACCTAACAAGTAGGCACACGATAAACAAGGTAGTAATTTAATAAAGAAGAAAATCAAAGGAGGTACAATTGAACTGTATCTGTCTACCATCCCTTTACACTACAAAGAGGTTGCTTGGATGAGTAAGAATGACTCACAAGAGCATACTGGTGCTTAAAAACTTGACATTACATTTAACCTAATTTATAATAGACATTATTAACAGACATTTCAGAAATAATTCAAGTTGCTATGGGATCCTTTATAAAAGCAATCATGGTATGTAATGTCTGGGACTATGTTAGACCGGGTTACATAACTTGCTTAAGCCTTTTTCTTCCCTCCTGCTTATAAATTATTGGCGGGGTGAGATACAAAAGTCTCCACAAAATCTCTGGCCTTTACTGGGGAGCTTTTTCATATTTTCTAGGTACCCTGCGTGTGAATACACTGTGACCTATCTTCATAACTGTGTTTACATTGTCCACTCTGGCATCACCAGCTGCTATCATTATCTCAGTGAACTTCTGTGGAAGTTTGAAATAGGCTTTCCTTAATATATCATGTGTGGTTGTTATCTCATACGGCTTTCGACAATTCCTTTACAAATGGATACATTTCTCTTTCCCAATTATTATATTTTTATTAGACATTGAAATAATTTTTATGTAAGGAACGTGGGTATATTGACCGTATTGTTATCATGATCTGTTTTGGGACAGAACAAAACCAACATGAAGCAAATTTTAATAAATGGGATGGAAAAATTGTGAACTACATATTTGTATGTCTGCTTGGGGGGAAAAGAAAATTTTTTTTTTTTTTTTAGTCATTCTTAAAACCATAAATCAGGAGGAACATTATGGAAAAGATGAGTTTTGACATGTGAAGTCTGAGCCCCAGATATCACACTTCTGTTTAAGGCAATATAAAGAAAATAACTCTTTTATTTCTGAAGAAAAACACTTAGGGGATTGTACTTTATCTCTGAGTTTCTAACTAACATCCTGCCAGCCAAATCAACTGAGAGATTTTGCAAAACAATCAATAATATGACATGAAAGCAGGTTATGTAAGTAGGAGTGCAAAACTTTTAAACAATGTTTATTAGTAAGCAGTAACAGAAGTATAGGCAAATATCAATTCTGTTTGAATTCAGAAGGGTTTGTTTCTGATGTTAGTCAATACATCATAAGCTCAGGCCCTTTGTAACATGATGCTTTGATGCTGCACAGATCTGGTTTTGAGGCTGTTTCTACAAACTGTAATTAAAAATCAGAAAAGCAAACCTCCTTACAGATAGGCAAAATGTACTTGCTCTAAAACAGCAACAACTGTATTAGAATTCCATAACTATCATGCTATTATGAAAATAAATAAATTTCTTATACTGTTTCAGGGTTTTGCACTGGTTTCTGGAAAGAGCAATTTATAGTATTCATTTGCCCAGACATGCAGCCAGAAAGGGGATTTTCAACAAGCCAAAGAATTCTGTCTTCTCCTTCATGAGTGAATATGCTTTGCCCTCACTAGGAAAAGAAAAAATTCATGTACTCTAAAATTTCATGCATAAGACTTTTTCAGGACTAAGACGACCATCTTTGCAGATTTTCTGCGTACCTCAAAACCTGAAGAAAACAAAATCTTTGCATTCAAACTTACAGAGTCATTAATGTTAAGCATGACTCATAAGAAAATAAAGATGCGGAAAACTGATTTTAAAAAAATCAGAATCAGCCAGAAACAGCTTTTGGAGTTTATCAAGCTTGGTTCTACCAAACTGTGCATTCTGAACAATTAAAAAATAGATAGCTCCGCTGTACGGTGGTGGCGATTGAGAGCAAGGGTATTTTTGTTTGTGTATTATTCATTTTATTAAATTGATTAAAGACATAAATATATTTATATTATCTATATTTTATACTTAATTTCTATACATTAATTTTAATAAATCACAGTAGTAGCTGGGTTAAGACAGCAAACATATGTGAGTTGATTTAGGAATCTTGATTTTGGTAGTAGGGAGATAATTTGCGATGTAATACCTCAGTCTAATAATACATTTAAGCACACCTTTGCTCTAAGCTGAGCTGCCTGCAGCACTTGCCCATTTATTTAGGTCTGTAGCTTTTACTGCTCTTTCCTTTAAATAATTTGCAGCTGCTCATCAAAGCATTGTTCTCTAATATGAGCAAGAGGCTCTTCCAGGCTTTCTTAACCTCTTCTTCTGTGCACTCTGATAACAAGAATAAAATTTTCACTGATTGAAAGGTGATTGGAGAAAAACTTGATAATCACTGTAGGTTTTAAAATACTCAATAGCCACTAGGTTCTCATGCAACAACATACCTACTGGTAAAAATCTTATTAAAAACTATTCAATAGAAACCCAGAAAATTAAATCCAAAGACATCAATTTATTGTCTAGTTCCCAAGGCACTCACAAGAAGCTTTTTAAAACTGCCAGTTAAAAACATGAAATTATGATTTTTTGTCTTTTCTCTTTTTTTCTCTCCCTGGTCACAGGCAACTAATGGCCACATCACGGTGGCATCCTGTGAGCTTGTCCCTGACCATGTATCAGATGGCCTCAGCTGAAGGCCAGGTGAAGTGGTGGATATTCTCCAGCATTCTTGGCAGCCCAGCTTGGATATTGCTGTTCACAAGAGAAGGGAATGTGCCAGCTTTCACAGATCTGTACTTGCAGGAGGAGACCTAGACCTGTGAGGCATCACCCTGCCATCCAGTTCCTGGCTGGCACCCAGACACTGTGAGTAATCCTCCAGTGGGGGGGACATTCCAGCTGAAGGGAGCCACCCCTTATTCCCCCAGAAAAAACCCCAAATGAGCAGCTGTTTCCATAGGAAGAATTAGAGGCTCACTAGGCAGATGGGGCTCCCAAGATCTGCTCTTTGGAGGATTTTGAGGAGCACTGGTATCACATACACTTAGGTAGAATGGGAGAACTTCCTCTCATGTGAAGGAGCCGGGATTGCAGTTTTACTGGCTACTCTCAGCTTTTTGGACCCTCAGTTGATTTCCAGCCCCAGCCGGATGTAAAAGGCATGTACCCATTCCTCCTTGGCACCAGGCTGACAGCACAGAAATGTAGACAGCTATGCTGAGTCTAAGAAGCTGGGAAACCCAAGTTTCTGGTGCTCACCAGCAATGTCACCTTGGTGGTCCGTGGGCAAGAATAAGGGCAGGCTCAGCAGTCATCCTGGTGTCCCCACATCACACATAGCCAAACCCAACACCTGTAAGGCACATGGGGCAAACCTCAGGGCTCTGGGGTCCAGAGGTGAGCAAGCAGTTCAGCCGTGCCAGCACTTATCCTTACGCCTGCAAGCAAAACTCTTTTTCCATACATTCTTTATTCCACTGCCAGTCCTCTGAATCACCATGTCCTTCCCTGCTTCCCCCTCACTTGTACACACATCTTACCTGCTTATGTTTTTTAAAAGATGAAAAAAGTGCAAAATTTTCTGCCTACAGATATTTTGGGACATTGCTGCCTTTGCCATCTTCATTGTGCAAGGCACGCATGCAGCACAAAACAAAAATGTGTTTCTTTTCTTGATCTTTATGCTAATAATTTCATACTAAACAGAAGAAATAATTTCAAAATACCAGGAAAACAATTAAAAGAAAAAAACAAACTTGACATGTAACAAATAATTTAACACCTCACCCTAATGCAACCTGCAGTGTCTTTCAGTCACATTATAGATGTACACTCATCAGTTTTAGTGGTGCTTTGCATAAATTTCATTAGTATGAACAGAGTAATATTAAAACACACACATAGACACAATTTTCTGGCTTTTCAGTTCATTATGAAATACTTTACCTCTGGGCAGATGACTAATATGCTATTAAATTTCTCTATCCTTCAGTTGTGTCATAGCCAAAAAAAGGGTGCAGTCACTCATAATCTTTATTAAACAAGCTGAATACACCCACTCAGGGAAAATGCTGTTCTATGACTTTAATGTGTCCTGCAGCAGCATTAACGTGCTTTTAGGTCATTCAGCTCCATGTTGTGGAGCTACAGTAATAAAACCATGGTGAAAACTGGGGGAAATTCCCTGCCTGTTCTGAGTAGTTTGGGAGACATTACCCAGAAGGTTTAAATTCCACCTTAGCAAAAGGAAAGCTTTGCCTCATGCGGTATTGCAAACCCTACAGTCCAGCACAGATTTCACTGTCATAATAAGGCAGATGCTTCTATTTAGGAATAAAAAAGAGATCAGCACAGTTGTACCCCAACACTAGACAAAGTTCCACAATCCCAGTTCAGATCCCCTCTCTACCAAGGACCTCTCATACAATTTTCCTGGATTGCTGGTTTCTTATATGGAGACCAGGATAATCAATCATTGATGTGAGCCTGGTCTGCAAAGGCTGGCATGGCCCCTCTCCAGCTGTGCCCGGAAGTGGGGAGTTTGGTCGATAGTGAGGTGTCGAGGTGCTGCAGGACTGCAGCTAATTCCCCTTAAGCTGATACATAAGGGAGGGATAAAACTCATGATGAGTTTTTAGTGTAGCAGGTCATTGCTGCAAACTATGGAGTTTATGTATCTGGGAATACAGCAAACCGTTTGTGTGGGGCAGTATAATTCTGAAGAAATTTTTAGTTTCACCAGTTTTGTGAAACAGGTTTCTTTAAAATTGTAATCTCCTGATGGATTAATCTTTAGGAGAATAGATATTAAACTTTAATTGTTTCTTATTGATTTTATTATTGATTCTGTCTAGAACTAGACATGAATTTCTGTGTTTTTTCTCTTAAACTGAGGAGGGAAAACATGCAACCACTATAAATCATAAATAGGAAATTGAAATGGCTTATATAACATAAAAATAAGTCATGAAACCTTTTGTGAATATAATTTAGGCCAGAACCAGCCTATTTTCAAGGTGGAATAGAAAACACTCTACCAGCCATTAAAATGTCTCTATAAATATTAGTGGGATTAAGCTAGTAATTTCAACTGGAAAAGAATTTTCTCTGGTAACTTGCAATGAAACAAATTTCCTTGTCACTGTAACATCTTTGTTTTGTTACTCCTAGGAATTCTAGTAAATCCTAGTTATTTTAGTAACTCTAATAATATAATATGTAAATTTTAGTGATTCTAAGAAACATCTATTGCAGCAAAAGAACAATATGAAAGCCAAATTTTAACGCTCTTCAAGAAACAAAAAGCAAAATTCTCTCAATAACTTCATCAGTAAGCACTCCTTCCTTTACCCCTACCTATTGGTACATTGGATTACAGTAGAAGTACTTGAATTGATGAAACAAAGGAAATGAAGAGCATCAACAATGAAACAACTATGAAGATGATAACGAATCAAGGGCTTTGTTAAACATTGCTCTTCAAGATACACATATATTGTGAATGCCTCGGCTTTAAGATTTTTATCCTTAGCCTTATAGTGATAAAAATCCTTAATTTTCTGCATAGCAACATTTTTCATCTAATTTCTTGGACATAAATTGCCGAAGGTTAAAGAACTTTTGAACTGTCTAAATACTTATTGGGAAGATAAAGAAATATGATTGTGACTAGAATTCCAATGAGATAAAGATTAGATTGCCAAAACGACTCTACTAATGAAAGGCCAAACCACCACCTTTATCTTACTATGATCTTCACAACAATAAAAGTTCATACCATACTATTTTAATCCATTCTTCTGTTTTCCTATAACTTGCAACTTCATTCAAAATAGATGAAATCAAAACCAAATCAAAACAAAGCAAGCAAACCCTCCCCCCCCAAAAAAAAGAAAAAAAACCACCCTAAACACTATGTGAATCAAAACAAAGTAAATATTCCAAACCCTTCTTTGTTAAAATCACTTGGTCTTAAGGGTTGTTAGTAAACCTAAGTGATTAAAAATTAGGGTCCTAAGAATAATTGTTTTTTCATAATTCCAGGCTAAAGTCAAAGACGAGAGCAGCCACACAATTGTACAGTTCTTATTCAAGTAGCAAACCAGCAACTCATAAGCACATTAGAAAAATTATGAATAATTTAGATGTCAAGCTGACACATATTGGACTAGCTTCCTTGCCTCTTAAAATTCATAAGTCTATACAGGTCTTATAGTATGATTCAGATCTCATAATTTAATGAAACAAACTTAATCAGAGACATTCATTAAATAACAATTCTGATAGAGAGATAATTAAGAATGACGAATTGAAGACCTACTTTCTTTTCCTCTATCATTCTGCGAAAAGTTCTACAAAGGTGTAATTTGCTAATTAAATCATGGTCCAAATCAATGCTTCAGACATGTAATTGCTTGGTGTTTTGCTCTTCTTGCAGAAATCATGGAAATTTAAGTGAGAATTGAGGATGTATCTCCTTTTTATTACTTTCTTAAACTATCTTCTCATTTAAGATGTTGATAAAATCTTTTTCTGTACTTTTTTAAAAAGCAATGGACTAAACGTACGTAAGATTTAGAATTTGGAGTATATCGAGATTGGGTGTGCTTAAAGTTGGGAGAATCTTTCAGGAATAAGCTGGTCTTCAGTTTAAGTACTGCAAAGTACTTAACTGTACTCTCATTTCTGTCCCTGTTCATGGAAGGACAGAAATACATATTCTACATGAAGGGTGCATTTCTGCAATTTTGCGCAACTACTTCAATGTTGTTTTCCTCCTCCTTTCTCTTTGTTTTTATGTGCAAAATAGTGTCTTAAAAATTAGTGAATACTCAGTTTAAATGTTTTCACTCTTTCTTCCTGATGCAGATAATTTCTGCAATCATGCCAAGAATTAAATATTATTTTGCATTTCATGCTGCTGTGAATGGAGGTGGCTACAGTCTATCTTAGAGAAACTCCGTCATCAAAAGGTTAGATGATAACTTGATTTGTTAAAAAATACGGAATGTATTTAACATCTCTTTATAGATGGATAGAATTTATCCTTCAAAACTGCAGAAAGGCTGAGTGCAGTGTATAATTGTTAATGATAAGGAAAATTACAAACTAGAAATCATCCTTTCCAGAAAAAAATCTCATAATCTTATTTTTTAACAGATTTTAAGGGGTATACTTAAAATTTCTGGTTTATTAACGAAGGATTTCTAGTTTACTCAAGAACAGACTTAGATTTCTTGCTTAGAGTATAAGTTTCCTGTGGTCAATTCACTGCTTTTCTGTTTGCCTGTTTTGCTTTGTGTTTTTTTCATGTTTCTAGCATTATTGTCATTACAGAAATCTGACAAGTCTAATGTGACATATCTTTATGACACCACTGGGATATCAACAAGAAGAGGGGAAAAAAATCAGTTGGACTCACATTTAACTAAAGTTGAATCTTTATTACAGAAATATTTTGCAAATTGTCCAAATGCAATTTTCCTAGCTGCTTGTTCCTACCATCCTGTTTCCCAGTTGGCAAATGGAAAAGCTAAGAACAAGTGGCACAGAGACTGCAGTTTCTGTGCTTTCCCAGGAAGTTTTAGTACCTTGTGTTAACACTTACTTTTTCTGGTTTCTGACTGACTACTTGTACACTCTATTATTTTCAGAAATTGCTTAGGTAGCCACAGTTTGAGATTAGCATATCCTTAGAAATGTGACTAACATTTCAGCTGTAGTTATTTAGTTCCAGTTGGTAGCAGTCAGTTAACCATTTCCTAGCAGCGAGACTTCAATTCCACGTGAGGAGGGTACTGTGGATTTTCCAGTTTTCAGAAAGGTTTTCCAGAGACAATACTGCCATGGGCTGCAGATATTCAAGGTGGACAGATCTTCAACCTTGCAGCAGTTTGGAGGCAATGCTGAATTTCACATGCTGCCCTATAACTCAGAGACATTTAGCACCTACCCATCACAACTTTGCTCGGCCAGTGTTATTAATCCTTGTCTGGAGAGTAGTTAAAATCACCATTTTTGTACCTGTGTTTTTGTATACTGTGGCTGCTCTTCTCTGACTGCTCTAACATGTCTTGGTGGCATCTGTGACTCCCTGAAAGTTGGGAGTAATCAGATAACAATGCCTGGATATGCTTCTCCTCCGTACCTGTTCTGGCAGTCTACACATGTGATTGTCAAACTGAATTAAACATATCCTAGGACAGTGTATTAGACTAGAAACCCATTAA
This sequence comes from Acridotheres tristis, assembly GCA_037013685.1. Classification (NCBI taxonomy): domain Eukaryota; kingdom Metazoa; phylum Chordata; class Aves; order Passeriformes; family Sturnidae; genus Acridotheres; species Acridotheres tristis. Next base: position 33,124,588 of record CM072919.1, on the reverse strand, counting down.
ATTGGAATATGTTCCAGCAGAATTCTGACTGCTTTACAGCTTTGCATTCTCTTTATGTTTCTCTACTAGATGTACAGGACACAGGCAAAAATGTGCTGACTTCGTATCTCAGTGTCTCCATTACTTTTACAAGAGAAGCAACATGAAGACATAAAAACATATTACCATCATAGAAAATCCCAAGAACTTTGAGTCACGACAGAATGATAAGTATACATGGCCTCTGCATAGGATAAACCACTTAAGGATCCATTGGTAAATTTTTCTTATCTGTAAGTGCTTAAGTACGGTGCTATGCACTGAAAAAAATCTTTCCCAACTATCTCTGAAATTTCTGGGGTTAATATGAAGGTGGCAAGATTAATAATATCAAACCATCTCTTGTTTTGTATGAACAGTGATAAACTCCAAAGTACTATTGGAGCACAACCTTTAATAGACATGACCTGACCAGACTTGTTCTTCTATTGTAGCTCAAGATTAAAGCATTTGTTGCAACATTTTTTTAAGTAATCTTCTCTCTGGCTGACTCATAACAGCTGTTAAATAACTGGATATTTAGCTTAAGATGAACTGAACCTATAAATTTAAAAGTGATATAATAACCAACCTCTTCACACATAGCAAAACGCATCTGTCATGTTTTGAATGCTTTATGCTGACCTCACTGTCTGCATCTGATTGAACTGATCTAATACTATAGATCAACATCAACAAAAATTGTAACAATGGTGATTTAAATTATGGATTATGAATTTCTGATGCATTATCAGGAGGACAGACACCACTTAGGAGTAAGAGGCATCATGTGGTGGGAGACGGAAAAGCTGACATGATGTTTTTGGAATGTCCATGAGATTGTTTGGAGTTTGCTGCTGAGTGTTTCAATGGCAGCACATGCAAAAAGTACACATGCTTTGTTTTTCCCTATATTCTTTACCCTCTTTTCCAGTTATCTGGTAGTCTCTCTTTCCTCTCCCAGGGCTGTCCATGAAATCACAGCTTTGTCAGGAATATAATGGTGGTAGATGCACCATTTTTTTTCTCTTAGAGGTTCTGATCCGTCAGAAACTTCCTAACAGTAATACTAGCTGATGCTCCTGCAGCAGTTCGTTGTTTCTTGACCATAATGCCTCGGAAGTGTCAACTTTTTTTCTGATGGGAGAGGCTAGAGAAGTAAAATTACTTCTGTAGGGCAGATTCAGTCTTTTTATTCATAACTCCCCCCACCCCCGGCTTACATCACCAGGAGTCCTCATGTCTTTTTTTCCCCAGTGAAGAGACAACATGCATATAAAGGCTTTTATTAAAACAAATCTATGTAAAAACTCAACCATATGAAAAAAAGCCTTTCTTTCCTCTTGTAGACACTTGTAACTTGCTTTCTTTTCACATATTCTCTTCGTTCAGTTTGCACTGGTCCTAAGGGCTCCTTTAACCTTTGCAATAATATTTGAAAAGAAACCGTCTACTGTTGGAATTAAATCAAGGATGTGAGAGGGTTTTTTTCTACGTGCACAGTTTCATGAAGACTGAAGTAAAACGACAATTTTACAGATCATAGGCACGTTCCTGAAACCTTTTAAAAAGACACTCAGCTTTAAGCCTGTGTAAAGCACCTTAGGACTTGAAGGTTAATGATTTGAGTAATGTGCTGTGTCAATGCAGACCTGAATTCATGAGATAATAATTCATACCCAGAAGTGAAAATGCTCAGTTTTGTTCTTCCCACAGTAAACATGAGACCACCAGTGTTTGTGAGCACCAGTGGTTTCAGGACACATAATTCCTTCTATTTTGAGCCACATTAGTATTGTTGGGAAGTCTAAGAGCTCTGTACAAACTCTGTACAAACATGAAGTGAAATAACAGCTTTTTTGAGACCTGATAGAGCACAATAAGACAGTAACACAGATCCATCTGTCATGATCCTAATGTAAGCCAGCTGATAGCAAGCCTTACTAATGTGATCTGTTCTCCTCTGAGTGTAGGGAGCAACCAGAGAGAAAGTTCAAAGACGTTCACGTGAAAATGAGGTGGAGGAAATTCTGGTACTGGGAACTACTCTGCAGTATCAATCACCTTCTCGATAAGAGAGAAGTAGAGACTGCTATGTGAAAAACCTTGATAGTGACAAGAAGTCACCTATATTTGGTAAGACAGGGAAAGAAAGAAGTGGTATGGCATTACCAAGCCTGAAATAATCTAAGATGAAATATGAGAAAGTCATATTTTGCAGCAGAAAAGCAGGAATGGAAAGGGCCGATGTAAACTCCTGCTTGCCAAAGTCACAGAAAATAATGTTGCGATGAATGTGTGGGATTTTAAGAGTTGAAAAATCAAATGTATGGTTGGGAATATCCCTGAGAAAGAGAAAACAGACAATGAGACAATCAATGCAATATTACAGACTAAGAGTGTGTGAGGCAGGTAAGCATAAAGAAAGGAAAGTAAGGGAAGTCTGCCAAAACAGAGGGATGACTCAAAACCTCCTGAATAGATGTGAGAGAGACAGGACAAGACTTCATTTTCGAGAATAAAATTGGTCTAGAGTAGTCAGTGGTTGCCTTGTTTCTCTCATTTTTGTAACTGAGGATTAAATAGGAATATCTCATGTAACATTAAAAAAATTACAGACCTCTATCATATCAAGTGAATTTATAGACCTCTATCAGCTAATCAGGCATAGTATTTTTTTTACTCATTTGAAGAGTGTGTGAAGTAACCCAATACAAGTATCCAATGATGACAAGTGTCAGGTGCTCATTGATATTTTAACCAGAGGAAAATTAACCTGAATGTTACTGGAAGCAAAACTACTTGACAAAAGACATGGTGAAAATGGTAGTGGAGATGAAGAATTACATTCTGTCATGATCACAGGAGGCCATGTCTGCATAGCAATGGAAAGCCTCACAGGGACACCGCAGCTCTCTGACCTCTCCTTCCACAGCCTCATTTTAGCTATGCAGGCACTGCTTCTGTATACACAGCCTGGTTTCCCTCACAAAACTGAACTGAAACCACACTGTTTCAACTGTAACAATGGTGTTAGTCTCTCTCTTTTCCCATTGCTTAACAATCTGTTATGAGATCTGAGTCAATGCAGCAAAGTTCAGAGATGTGTTTCACACAGGCAGAGGAAGGAGGCTGACAGTGAGACTGCAGAGAGGGGCCCCAGCCATCACTTGCAGTTGTGAATGTAATGCACTGACCTCTGCCCAAGATGAAAGCAGGCCTTCCATCAGAGCTAAGGGTTTCCCTTCCTGGAAGAGGATGTGATGTGATGTGATGTGATGTGATGTGATGTGATGTGATGTGATGTGATGTGATGTGATGTGATGTGATGGGAAGGCGATGTAGCACATTGCACCACATAAAACTGGCTGTTATTAGCTGTGCTCCTCATAGGGCAACTGCTCCACAACTGCAGTTTTACAGTTCAGGGTGAGGATCTCCAGAGGGCTTGGGCTCTGCTTCAGGGCTATGAACAGCTCAGCATCCATCTGTGGGGTCTTCAGGTAGCTGAGAGAAAAAATAAATAGCCACAAATTATGGCATCCAAGGGCTTCTGGAAAAGGAGAAACCGTTTTCTTACAGCCTTAAGTCTTCTCGTCTTTCACCTTCTCCCTTTGTACACCTTTATGTTCTGCCAAGTGTTCTCTCTTAAATAGATACACATCTTTGTCCCACACTCAATTCCTGTCATCAACTTAGCTTTCTCTGCAATCACCATGCTGTTGAAATCACTAGTGAAATGTACAAAAAATTTTTGCAGTCAGACATGCATCAGGTTGGCTTACAAAAACATGCTTGGAAAGTGGAAATTTTCAGCCCATTAGTGCCTCCCATTTTTGCTCTATGTAGCAGCTGTGCCCATGTCATGGCTGCTTGTTACTCTGGAAGATAGAATATTTTTAGATTATTGGTGCCAGAAACACGGGAGGGACTGGTTCAGAAGTCTGAGCCAAGCTCCATGCTGATCACTACTCCTTTGGTTCAGAAAGTGGAGTTTGCCTCTGGCTCCTGCTCTCCCCTCCACCCTCCAGTTGGGAAATTCAGCTTTTTTGCCTCAGACAAAAAGCCATGGGATACTGATACAATTTTTTTTAATGTAAACATAATTATTGACCAAATTCACACAGATTTTAAAGGTCAGCACTACGTCCAGTGTCCCTCCTCAAAGTCATGCCTCCTCCACACTCACTAAACTGCATTTTGTACCCGTTTTTCAGTAGGCACATACTGATATAGAGCTGGTGAAGAGAAAGGTTAACAAAGAGAGGTAGAAGCAATGTGAGACCATGCATGAGCTTGTGACAAAGGTCAAGTGTAGTAGTTGTACTTCAGAACAAAAAATCTAGCAATTCTCTTTCTTCTTCAGGAAGGACTTTTTCTCAAGACAGCCCGTAAACACTGGTGGGCAGAAAGGCAGGGGAAGGAGTCAGCCACAAGCTGGCAAAGTCAGATGATATGAGTAGAGTTTTTAGTAGACAGTAAAACACAGCATAAGCTGCATGCCTGTAGAATGTACAGCTTTTGGAAGGGCTTCTAGCCCTTTATCTCTGCTAAGATAATGTTAAGAAGGTCCAGTACTAGAGAGCAAGAAAAGGAAAGCAATACACTTCAATGCCTGGCTCATGCACTAGGCTATGCCATGGGTGAGACATAGGTTACTGGGGAACAGGTGGTTTAGAGGAAAAAATGCCTGTAGGTGTGTGTCACGGTTTGATATTGGCCAAATGCTAGGTACCCATGAAAGTTGTTCACTTACCCTCTTCTGCTATAGTTGTAGAGAGGAGAAGAAATAAACAAATTAACTGAGGGCTCATAAGTTAAGGACTGAGAGAAAAATGCTCTAAGGGCAAAGCAGGTTCAAATTTTAAAGGTATAAGGTAAATGTATTATTAACATTGTCCTCCTCTGACATGAAAAGTAAAAGAGGCCTTTAAAACGTCTTTTTTCCCTCCCAGTGCCTCCCTCGTTCCCACCAACAGCACATGGAGACAGGGCAATGGTGTTTTGGTTAGTTCATCACTCAAGATCTTCTTTTGTTCTCTCAAGGAAAGGAGTCTTTTCTCTGCTGTGCCGTCGGGTCCCTCCCATGGGCAGTCATCCCAAAACTGTTGTGCCATGGGTCACTCATCCATGGGGCACAGTCTTTTAAGGATAGGCTCCTCTAGTTTGGAAGCAAGGACCCTCTCTCACTATCTCTGGAAGCAGGGGCCCTTTCTATTCGGGTCTCCCACTAGATCACAGCTTTCTTCTTTTTTTTTCCACCTGCTCCAGCGTAAGCGCTTTTCCTATCCCTTGCACTGTTTTGATTTTCTTCTTGAATATGTCATCACAGAGGTGTTACCAAGGTCTCTAATTCGCTCAGTAGCGTGTCAATTTTGAGAGCCATCAGAGATTGGCTCTATCAGACATGGTGGAAGCTCATAGCAGCTTCTCACAGAAGGCACCTCTGTGGCCCTCCCTGCCAAAAACCAGGCTGTGTCAAGTCAAGACAATGTGACATGTATGATATTGCAAATCAACAGACCATGACATGATTTTTGGACCCATGTGTACAAAGATAATCCCCCAGTTACAGATGATTCTTTTGTTCTGTATGCATTGGCACAAACACACACACTGATATGTGGTTACATGGGGCCATCAGGTACTCTTACAATGACCATGGGGCAAACTTCCCAAATTTTCCATGTTATTGCAAATTTTTATTCTCTTTGTGCATCAAGTATTTCTTTATAGACTACAGAAAATAACACATTAATCCAGAGAAGAAACATTTGAATATTATGTTCATGTCAGTATTTGCAATTCCTCCACCAAAACAGGTTTCTTTAGTTACTTATAAGTAGTTGCTAAATTTAACATGCCACGAAACAGAACAGTAGAACCATCCCTGGTAAACACAGCACATCTTCTATTAGCCTTTTTGCTTCATAATTTTTTTTTAATTCCATTTGTTTACCTCTCCCTTTTTAGACTATCTGGAGCATTTTAGAAACGTGGACTTTGCTACAAACTCTTTGCCCATTCTAGCATGTTGAATGTCACTGTGTGTGCTAACACAGTATTAGAGGTATGTCTTGGGGTGACTGTATGAATCCTAGATCCCCAAATCGTCTGTTCTGTTGGTGTTGAATATTAAATTCTGCAACTTTAAGGCTGGCTCCAGGACTGAAGGGCGGGGGAAGAAGAAGTGCAGAATTTATTATCAGAGACTGCACGGGCTCCCCCGCATTCCTGCTCACAGACTGTGCTGTCTGCGGTGGACAGCAAGAGAGAGCTCTCCTTTGCTCTTGGTTAGTTTTCTGGCTAGCTGAGACAGAGAAGCCCCCTGGATTGTCTTTTTTCCTTTTTCTGTTTTCCTAGAACTGTTTGAACCTGCTCTGGACTGAAAACCCAGAAGAGCACCGGGAGCTCACACCTGTGGCCCACCAGGCCTGGCCTGGGCTGTGACATTCCCCAGCGCTGGAGGGACTGAGAACAGACTGAGTGAGCCGGGCAGCCCAAGGAAAGAACTCTTCTAAATCTGCCATCTCTTCGGAATGGCGAGAGGTTTTGCTGTTTGATATTGTTAATTTTGTGCTGAGAGGTGTGTTGCCTGTTGAATAAACAGTTTTCCTTTTTTTCCCACTTCTCTCCAATTTTTTTTCTCTTTTTTTTTTTTCCCTGGAGAGACCTCATTCAGAGGTTTCCTCCCAAATTTGTCCTAAAGCAGGACAGGGTATAATTCACACGTGCTTCTAGGGGTGGATAGAGGGAGCACAGGCATAAATTTTTACAGAATTCATCCAGGAAATTAACTATGTTGCAGAGGTAGTAAGATCAGCTTTGGTGGAGGGGAGGCACGACCATGCAGAGGAATTGCCCAGAAAAGGGAAAAAGAGTTACTAATATGCCAGGTCTATACTGATATGCCGAAAAGACTTTATAACTCTTAAGAAATGAGAGTTATAAAGTAGGTATGTATATATTTAGCACTGAGATGCACGGGGATAATTTTTTTTAAAGCATGCACACGGAAACTTCAAACTACTGCTCTATTTATTCCCTAAAAGCCTAGGATTACACAATACCCCTAATACATATTCATGTCTTAGCCTCGCCTAGTTTTGTCCACTTTTGCTTTGTATTAAAATGAACTAAAAGTCTTTTTGCGCTTGCACTTTTTCAATTTAGGGGTCGTTGGGGGTTTTTGATGAAGGCTCCTAAACTTTTCACTGCACTTGAACTTTTTAACTTTGTTTTTAGAGTATGTGTCTTAGTCCTTTATGCACATTTTAAACTTTGAGATTAGTTCTTGCTGGTTTAGGGCTTTGGATTTATCACTTATTACTGGTAGCTTTGCACCCCTCACTCTGGTTGTACATTTTGGCTCTATTTATCATAAACCAGTCTGGTTTTCCTCCTGATTTTTGCAAGTATAATAAATGTCAGGCATTTTTAATTGTCTTAGTTTTTAATGAGCTATTTCTTACTTTTTAATTCTCTATCTCAATATAATGGTGTTTAATAGCATGTGCAGTGTGATAGTTTATGCAAGTGTAATACATGAATATAATGCAAGCATGAAAACAGTGTTTATAGTTATGGTGCAGCATTGTTCAACTCTAAGATAACTGAGAGTGACTTTGATGTGGCAGTGGATATCTACAACAGCCTTAGCAGCATGCAGTCATGGAAGAGTTTGCAGTACTGTACTATGGTTGTGATGCTGCACCCAAATCCTCAGATTTTTCTGGTGCTGAAAGGTCTGCAAGATCCAGCTTTTGTTCCTGGGCATCTGTTTTGATGGCTTTAGGCCTCAGATGTTGCATATTGCTGAGTAATCTGGTAAAGGGCACAGTCACCATAGCAGCTGATGCTCACAACCTGGTGGTAACAATGCTTCTGCTGACCCCAACCTTGTTGTCCTTGGGTTTTCCATTTAGCTGCTTAGACAATACGACTTATGGCTCTCTGGCCTTCATTCACTCAATTTTCTGGACAGATTCATTATTACTGAGTCACTTGCTGAGTTGATCCAAAAGTGACAAATCATAGTGTCTTCATCCTGCAGCTCTCCCCCAGGGGAGAATATTCCCTGAAACCACTCAGAGGTCAAAGGTGATCTCTGTTTTTCATTAGTCTACGCATCCTAACCATGCCATTTTTGCACTTTTGCCCTAAGTTCTACAAATCATGTTAAATGAGCAAGAGAATAAATCTCTTAATGATAATACCAATAGTTTAACTGTTGTCTTACAAATACATTGCTAAGGACAGGAGAACAGAAATAATTTTACTCTGGTAGAGATAGAACAAAATAGCAGAGCTTTCGAGAAACAAAGGATGTAACTTAAGCAAACAGAAGTCATGCAAAACACAACAGGATGGCAGCTTAGCTTTGCAAGGCTGACAAAGCAGAAGTTATGCAAAGCAATTTAAAATGGAGGTTGAGGAACAGCCACCTAAAAATGACATTGGACGTTGAAGACAAACCCCAAAGAACCATATAAGGACTTCCAGTAAGGGGTGCAACTATGTAAAATAAAGTAATACACATACATCACATATCAGGGATAGCCAATGAGTATGTCATCAGTGTGTATGATAAAATCTCACAGTTTTGAGCATTTATCCAATGCTCAGGGCACTCTGTTAGCAGAAGGATTTTCTGAGTGACCAGCATACTGCAATGAAGAATGCTGCTTTCTAATACTCAAAACTAAGTTAGAAAGTTTTTATCTGACCAATTTCTATATGAATGTAAGGCTTTATGGTTAGGCTAGGCAAGGATTAGTATATTATACATTAGTATACTAGTCTTTCACCACAGATAATTCTAGACATATTTCTTATGGTAACATAAGGGAAGTTACATTAAGGTTTTATTGTGAGTCCATGCTACTCTCCCCTGCTGTGAACAGAGACCCCTACAGACATTGTATTTTCCCTTCAATATTTATATTAAGATTTTTTCTTTCTTTGATTCTTCCTGATACCATTCACAATTTATATAGTATGTGTCCCCTTATGAGCTATGTGACATAGCATGGACCATTTAAAGTGGGACAAGTTTATTTTTTTTACTAAGTACTGATAGAGAATCTGATCCTATCTAGCTGGTTGTAAAGTTGAGGCTGAGCAGGACAAAGCACCTATGACAATGTATAACTCATCAGATTGGTTTTATTAGAACAGCAGGTGGTTATTATTGAAGGTTCTGAGACGGAAGACTCAGAATGCAGGAACTCCACCCTGACACTCCCTTAGGACACAGCTGATTGAGTTCACTGGTGCTTTTCCTCTCATCCAACCAGAACTCAGTGAGGCCAAGAGTACTTCAAGCCTGATTTCACCTACTTTTAGGTCGTGTTTTGTATGCACTTACTGATATTTTCTAACAAAAAATTGAATTGAAAATATCTTCCAGATGATCTTACTAGGAGACAATTCTTGAGCAACGGTTTCCCTGTATATGACCTTTCAGCATTCACATACTCATTTTCTTGTTCTTCCAAGGCTCTGAAAAAGAGTATCATTCCAAGCTGTATTTAGCAATGATCCCTCTGTGAAGCTAAATACAATTTCTAGAAAAGCAGTTGTGTATCTACTGCCTAGTAAAATATATGCCATATATTTTATCTACTACACTACATTATATCATACAATGTGTTATATTGTATCATACAATATATTGTATCATATATTGTATCTTTCTCTCTCTGTGTGCGTGTGTGTGCGTGTGTGTGTGTGTGTGTGTGTGTGTGTGTGTGTGCGTACAAAGACGTTTGGAGTTTTTCTTGCTAGAATTTCTAACTAAATTGTAAAATAAAGAACAGTAAATTTTCCTAAACCTTCTTTTCCATCCCATGCAGAAATTGAGTGTTTGGTCCAGGTAGAACCTGCAATTTAGCTGTTCCATGGCTCCCATCACCTCTGAGTCACATTCCTAGAGGGCACTACAGTTTGCATGATTGACTCCCTCTATTGCCCGGCTGTCTTTTGAGTAATCTTATGTCTCCTATCATTCATCACAAAAACTCTTTTTTCCCTGGGAAGCTGACTCTAAAAAAATTTGGTCCAGAAAATCATCAAATTAAACATAAAACTGGGGGAAAAGGTTAGGTATCTTAACATACAGCAGAGTGGAAAGTCAGGCCTATCCCAAAATATATTCTTGATTCGATTTTAAACTGCACATATGCTTCAAACACTTGTTAGCTTAAAAAAGTACATTTGATGGAAGTAGCCATTTTTTCAGTATGAGGAATTTGAGGGGTTTTTTTCACTTTTCAGTTACAGAATATTGTAGCCTATGTTTTAGTCACACTTGTGTAGAAATACCTCCCTATAATAATAGCTTCTTCTTGGGAGCACTGGCATTTGCATATTGTTAAGTACATTCATTAATGTATGCATGTGCCAAATTTTCAGAGAGGACATTAGCAGATCATTAATCATTTGTGTACATTTATTTCTAATCTGGTGATTGAATTTATGTCAGCCTTACCAGAATGAGCTGCCACACAGCATTAGTCACTTTTTTTTTGTATTACATTGGTGACAGAGGAAGTAGAACTTCTGGGAACTATCCAAATCTCTCTTAGTGGTGGTGGCAGGTCTACACGTCTTTTAAATACCTCCAGGGACGGTGACTCAACCACTTCCCCTGTTTTAGCCTCTTCAAGTGTCTGACCACCCTTAAGTGGAGAGATTTTTCCTAATATCTAATCTAAATATCCCCAGGTAAAACTTGAGGCCATTTCCTCTCATCCTGTCACTAGTTACTTGGGCTGCCAACCTCCTACAATCTCCTTTCATGTAGTTGTAGAGACATCAGCTGTCCCCTGAGCCTCTTTTTCTCCAGGCTAAATAACTTCAGCTCCCTCAGCTGCCCCTCATAACCCTTGTGCTCTAGACCCTTTAATTCACTGGCTCTTAAATCTGAATTTATTTGGTTTAAAAAAAAATTCTATCCAGTACTTTATAATTTACAGGGCTCAATAACCTCAATAAGTAAGCTGTCAATAAACTGGGTAAAATCAACATTATACCACTACTCATCTTCTTTTACCAGTTCATAAATAAGTCTCCACCACGAATTTCAACCCTCACTCATTGAAGTCTTGCTAACTAATCTTGGTAGTAACAACATATATCTACAGGAAGGCTCCCAGATCCTCCACATTTTCTTGAGCTTTATGAATTAGTATGGAGGTAGCTTATACTAATTGCACATTTTGCTTGCAATAGTTTTACCATTCAATTATGATGATATTCTTCCTTCTTAGATCTCAAGCTCCATCAATGCAATGAAATATTTTCTGCCTGGAGAAGTAATTTCAGATTTACATATAAAAGTAATCAGAGTATCAACTGGTAATTATGAAGTTAATATTTTAAGTAAATTTATTGGGTTTGCATGGCCTGGTTTTGGTAGCAGGGGGGCTACAGAGGTGCCTTCTAAGAGAAGCTGCTGGAAGCTTCTTCATGTGCCCGTCCCTGATGGCTCCAAAGATGGATGTGCCACTGACCAAGGTTGGCCAATTAAAAATTATGGTAACACTTCTGTGATAATAGATTTAAGAAGAATTCAAAACAAAAAGGGGTTGCAGAGTTGTAACTGCAACCAGAGAAGAGCGGAGGAAGAACACATGGGAAGTGCAACTCTGCAGACACCCAGGTCAGTGGGACAGGGGCAGGAGGTGCCCCAGGCACTGAAGCCGAGATTCCCCTGCAGCCTGTGGCACAGACAGACCATGGTGAAGCATCTGTGCCCCTGCAGCCCATGGGGATCAACGGGGGATGCAACCTCAAAATAAATGTGGAAGAATTCATGAGGCATATTGGAAAGACATAACAAGATGAGCAAAACAGAAGCCTAAAATAAAACGAAAATGAGAAAGATGGTTTAATGGTGACATTGTTTGATGGTCATCATAGTGGTGATGCTAGGTTAATGGTTGGACTTGATGATCTCAAAGGTCTTTTCCAATTTTAATGATAATATAATTCTATAAGATAGGAATATATTATCTGAGCTTTACAATGAAGGTGAAGGATAAAAGCACAAAAAGTCATAAAATGTGCTAATAGAAAATTAAAATGTAATTGAGTAAATCTGTACTCCTACTGCCCAAGGATACATTTTTGCTCCTCTTAGCTTGTGGGTCAAATTAATAAGAATTTTTTTTCCAAGACTTTCTATTTTATTTTATGTTGCCCAGTCAGTACGTCCTGCAGAAATGAAAATTATCACTGAAAATGAAATAATCACTGTTCAGAAAGGGTACCAGTTGCTCCTTTGTCCAAAATGTAACTAAAAGAAACCTGACCACTGGTTTTCAGTACATTTCTTTTCTTTAACATTAAAATGACAGTACTCCTTTGGAAGATATTGGAAAGGATTGTTTATTAACTGTCTCTCCCTATTTTCTACAGCCACATGTTTTCACAAAAAGTCTCAAAGGAGCTAGTATCTTTGAGACTTCTGTCCCTCTTGGATTGAAATGGCATTGGACAGTAGTGTAAAAAGTCAATACGAGGAGGTGAGAAAGAAGGGTGCAGATAAACAGAGAGCCATAGTGGTCAAATATGTCCAGTACTATCCAGGAAAATCCCCTAAAATAACTATGTGGAGCAATACCTTAGTTTTTCAATCCCCATATGCATCCTTGCTCTACTTTGTAGAGAAATGTAGAGGCCAAAAATTATTGAATAGCTACATTTGTCTGTAAGGATCACAAGCCTCCTTCTTTTCTCTCTGTACAAAGTGCAACCAGCACATGCTCTGTTTCCATAGATCTTGTCATCTTCCTTTATGGTCCAGAACATCAGAGCACATGCAATGCACAGCATGAACTCACAGCAAGAATACTTTGCTTCCTTTTCGATTTCTTACTGACTTAGAGAGATAACTAATTTTCCCTAACAAGAATATCAGCTGAAAAATATGTTAGATAATTAGGTCAAAGTAGCTCATCATATTTACTGTGTATTCTAGTTTGTTGCTTGTTTTTATTACCTTTTGTAGCCAATAACTTTTGTTTATGTAACAAGTTATTATTATTAGGCTAACATCACTCAAAAGTCTGACTCAGCTATTAATAATACTAAAGATAAAGGAGCACTTACTGATGGTTTTCAGATGGGTTTTAAATCATTCTTTTTCCACTGAGTCAGGATCTCTTTGCCAAGAGCTTTTAAAATCCTCCACTTCTGCCGTTTGAACTTGTGCCTTTTTCACAATAATAAGCAGCACATTCAGGCCCTCAGTACGTACAACCACACAAAATGTCCTGCCTGCTCACACATCAATTTACATTTACTTTGTTATTCTGCCAACCTTTCTTAATTCTACCAGTCATCCTTCATTTCTGCAATTCAAATGAGTAATGGAATCCCGTGATTTGTTGTAGCATAAATGTTTTCCTACACTTTTTCTGAAAACGATTTCCTGAGAGCCTCACTACGGGCAGTGACTTTAAGTACTTTCTAATAAGGTCTTGAGAATTATTTCTGTAAATGTGTTTTCCTTTAGCCGCTAAAGTACCCTAGCTCCATAATGCATCCCCCAACAATATTTTTGTATTTTAGCTCCTACCTTAAGCCATAAAATGTGGCATATCCTATTTCAGGACATGGAGAAATGCTCTTTGGCCATGTGGTCCTTTGGACTGCAAAGCTCTGTATTTGGTCTGGCTGAGATGGAGTTAATTTTGCCACTGCAGTTCTCACAGTGCTTCGCATCAGTAGCTGGAAAAGTGTTGACAACACAGCTGAGCAACGCTGGCACAGCACCAGCCTCTCTTTTCACCATTAGGCTCGGATGAGCAAGATTTTGGGAGGAAATAGACCTAAATTAGCCAAAAGAATATTTCATATCATATTATGTCTGGTCAGCAAAACAGTAATACAAACTAAGGGAAAGGAGGAGGAAATTGGAGGGCACATGACATTTGTTGTTACAATGTTTGTCTTCCACAGCAATTGCACATACAGAAGCTTTACTTCCCAAGAGGTGGCTGGACATTACATGCTGATGGGAAATAGAGAATAAATCTATTGTTTTCCTCTTCTTCCATTGTTTTTACTTATGCTGCCTTATTCTTGACCCATGTGTTTTTTCCATCTTACTTTCTCCCCTCCACCAGTCCTCCTGAGGAAGGAAGTAGCAAAGTGGTACGAAGCACCCAGCCAGGGTAAATCCACCACAAACTCTTGATTTTGCAACAAATTCTAATCACAGGCCTTCTGTGAGCATGCCTAAAGGGGCCTGCAATATGTTTCTGTATTGTTTCCTTCTAGACCTCTGCTTTTTCCTCATGGCAGGACTATTAACACACAAATTTTTTTTGCAGCTGCAGGGTTGCACACAAGTAACAGCTTTTCATTTTGCTAAAGCTTGAGTACACAGCAGCATCAGGATGAATCCTTAATTTAAAATTAGCTCAAAACTAGGATTTGAACAACTACTATTTGTCATTCCTTAAGGAAGGTTGGAGTCTGTAACTTAGTCTGGCTTAGTGAAAGAAGTATGGGATTAGGAGAGATGAGGCATGGGATTCTGTTTCCATATTTTCATTGCTCAAGTATCTTCAGGTGCTTCTGTCTCTCCTCTCTGCCCCTTTGGATTACTATAAACAGTAAGCTCTTTGAAGCAGAGACCATCTCAACACATTCTGTGCAGTTACAAATCACTGTCCTAACACTTTTGCTCATCTACACTAAAGATTTTTCCTTTTGAAGATACACTGGTGGCTACAGCACAGCAAACTTTCAGAAGAGAAACAACCTGCACATCAATATTCTTGTTAACTATGTTCAACTTATTTTAGCAGCTAAAAAAACAACAGAAAAATATGTTGATTCCCAAGAACTCCGATTTTTACCTTAAAGCTGTCTCTTAAATCTTGCTCAAAGACAAATAGTAGAAATTAGATGGATTTCCTTCACAGACAAAATTTCAGCTGCTGAAAACTACTTCTGTCACATGAGTATCTGATGGATGTTAAACACACTCAGTGCAGGCAGCTTGGTGTGTAAGCTGCAGTGCCAGCTACAGACTGAGCTCTGTCGGGACAGGGGGAGCCCGAGCCTTAGCACAAGACCCTTTGCACATCAAAGGGCATCTGTGGCCTGGCCAGGTGATGGGACACTGAGGAACAGCAGGAACTGAGGACTCTGGATGAAAAGGGAGATTTTGATGTGCTTAGACTGGGAAGGTATAAAAGTCCAGGGGATCCTTCGTTCAGGGTCCCTCCTCGGAGGCACCAGTTCAAGCTGTTGTTATTTAGTTATCACACCGAGATTAAACAATTTTAAGGATCTGGACATGTGAGACTTTGTTATGGGAAACTTGGGATTGAGCTGGTGAGGAATCCTGGTCTGACTGTGAGTGTGAGGGGTGTAGTTGTGAAGGGGCTTCAGTCCCAGCTCAGGTGGTGCAAATGTGACTGCCAGAGTGGCTCCTGGGTGGTTGGACAGGGAAGCTTCCTCAGCCTGGAGATTACAATCAAAGAGTTTTTTCCTTGTGCCCTGAAACTGGATGACACTCAGACGCCTGAGCAGTGATGTCTCAGGATGTACCTTAGTGATGTATTGAGAACCAGAGAATTCTCCTGAAAAATTATCTTGGGAAATTCTTTCCCTCATCTTTGCAGATGTGCAGACCATGGCAGAACTACTTGGTGCAATACCACAGCTCTCCTGGTCAGGTTTGCCAAATGACTCACACTGTAACAGGGACAGCATGAAAGTTACTTTGGATGTCTCTCTTGACGTTTGGGGTACTTTGACCTCACTAAAAAGTGATCAGCTCTCTCCATTAACTGATCACCTATTTAGAGATCCGAGCACCAACTGAGATCGTCAGTAGTTTGACACACTGACCTTTGTATTTTTAAATCAACCCTGCAGTCTCTCATTCATAAGTAACTTTACCACCTCATTTGGACGTTGTTAGGAGATGCGTTTTAAAATACTGTTTATTTCTAAACTATAATGAGATGAAAGCCATAGACAAAAGAAACCAGAAGACATCAACTCATTATTCAAAGCATTACCCCTTTCCTCAGCTAGAAAGGGGATCTGATCTCTGATCAGGGGATTTATTTTACTCCTCATGGCACTAGATCAACTTAGATCAACTAAAATATTACGCATAAAATTTTAAATATCTCTTTAGTTTCCCTCCAAATATTTTACAATAGTTAGTGAATTAAACTGTATTTTAAGCTGTCACCTTGTCATCTCAAGCTTCCTTTATTATTTTGGAAGATGGCAATATGAAGAAGACCTTTTAAAAAGCCTATTTTTTCATTTAACATGCACAGAACTAATATTTAATTGCTATTTAAAGCTGATGAGCCAGAAGATCGCATACACCACAGTTTAGCCAACATTGCCACACAGGCTACATTAGCAAAGAAGCCATCCACACAATAAAAAGGAGATATTCTGCTGCTAGACATAAATCACGTCGTTGAATTACATAATCTGTGTCTACAATGGACACACATATAAGAGTGTTGCAGGTTTTATTTGGCACAGAACCACCACATGTTGGCTAGAAGCATTGGCAAACTCATAACAAAGTGTTAAATGCTCAGAACCTATTCACCTCCCCAAAGGACTGGCTGGACCAAGGATAGGGGAACCATAGGGAAATGGTACTGCGAGCCCACTAAATATTAGCAGGCAGAGGTATGAGAAAGGTGAAGATCTGGTCCCATCCAGAGTGCAGCTGTGTGGGATGGGCATGTAATAACTGAAGGATGCCTTAGGTCAGCAGTATCTGCATTCCCATGGCCAGGGGGAGGCAGGGAAGCAGCCTGCATCACATGCCTCTGAGTCACTGCACCTCCTGGGCCAGTCCCCGAGGAAGCAGCTTACAATTGCCAGGACCTAACTTTTACCAAGACCACACAGAAGGGATGCCTGAGCAGAGCCAAGGAAGGCACCTGAAGTCAAGATGCAGTCAAAGAGGGGTTATGGGAAAACAAAATCCAGATGGGGTTTGAATAATCATACCTCAGCATAAACTATTTAAATATTTAGGCCACTCTTTTTCATTCTTCTGCTTTTAATACCTGTGTGATGGGAGTTAAGCTGATATGTATGCCAGAAAAAATGCTGGAAGTAGAAGCATGTGGTAGAGGAGTAAGTTCCAGCTGAGCCACATGGGAAGGCAGCTTTTACTCTAACCACCTACATTAGTTTTACAAGCATTTCTATGCAGAGGTGATATGTTTGCACTCGTATGCTTCATGAACAAAAACTATTTAACTGGTATGTGGACCAAATTAGAGAGAATCACTCACATCTTAACACTAGCAGACCAATACAGCTATTAATAAAGTAATGCTCATATTCTGTAACCATTTCTTGTATGATCTGAGGTCCTCTTTTCTCCATAGCATCACTGAAGATAATGGAAACTTTGAGTTGGTACATTACAATCAAGAAGAAAAGTATGACCACATAATTGCAGTATGGATACTATTTTTTGAACTAGCTTATGTGAGTAATGTACCTGTAATGTACCAGTTCTGTACTAGCTTATGTCAAAAGTCAAGTTTCTGAACTCTACTATCTTATCTTGCAAATTTTACATACCTGAACTCACAGTGTGTGTTTCTACCCATGGACACTTTCAGAATTATTGTATCAATAAATTATCTGTAAGATGCAAAATTCTCTTTTGTAAATACCAGAGTTGTTCTGTCTGTGGACTGTGCAATCTTCATTGAATTAAGGTTATTTAGTGCACAAGAAGCATATCACAGCTTTCAAGATGATGAGGACATCTTCATGATTCTTCTTTGAGGAAAAAAATCATACTAGAAAAGGAATTTTCTGGTGTTTGTTTTGCTAAAATGGTCTCTTCAAGACACTTCTACTTGTTTCAAATTAGGGAAAACCCAACTGCTCATTTTACAAATGGATGGATCAATGTAAAATGTTACAGTCCCACAGCAGAGTCAGTGTAAAGACAGATGTCTTCAGCACCTTATAAAGGTCTTTTGAACTTCCTCAGTTAGCCTCTTGCTGGCGTGCTTTTGAGGGCTCACAGACCCCACTGCTCCACAGAGACACCTGTAGAAACAATAAACTAGTACAATGACCACTCTAGTTAGCAGATCATAATAAAGAGTTAGAAACTTAGGTTTTCAAATATTCCCGAACCTGACTCAGATGCTTACATACAGTAGTCCTTAATCTTATTTATGCTATAAAAGTTATTTGTCCTAACACCAAAGAGAGGAATTAATTTTTCTTTGAAGTCAGTTGAAATGAAAAATCATTATTCTGGGGACAGGGACCAGAAAACTGTTTCCAGTATACAGGGGCAATTAACATGGAATGTGAAAGAGAAGGTTAGTTTCACAGTAAGAGCAAATGGCAAATATGGACTTCCTTTTTGGATCAAATTTTGTCTGATACAGAAGGACACAGAACATTCTTCTTTTAACGTGTGGAATGCTCCATCACTATTGAAAACATTCTGTGAACTTGCAGGGCAGAAACAACATCTACAAGCAGTACAACATAGCAGGAACTCTTGACAGTGAGATCGGCATGAATGAATGGAGAAGGTAAATTGGACTTGACCGAGGCTTTCTTTTCCCTTCTTCCAGGCAAATACTGTTTCTTTGAAGTAACGTTTGCAAAAGCAATTCAAAGCTCAGCTATGTGTACACAGCACCGTTATTTATTTACAGCAACTTTTGTTGCAGTAAAGAAGACCTTTTACCTTGAAACAGAGCTTTTCATCTTCAAAGCATTCTCACAGATACATTCTAGCTAATCTGAACACCCCTTAGCAGAGTTAAGGTTGATTACCATCACGATTCTGACTTCAGGAGGGACAGGGTTTAAATTACTTATATGCATTAAAGTATTTGATGTCTGAAGAGGGATTAAAACTCAAGGGCCACTATGTCCTAATTGCCCACATCAGACCTTTTCTCAAGTTTGGTTTTCACTGTTAAGAATTATCTTCTTATACACAGACTGTTTTCTATATTTACCTAAATAATATACCATTTTTGTAATTAAAGTGCTTCTTAACACTAACTATAATGTGTTGGGGGTTGAATTGTTCCCTTTTCTTTCTGTGGAATTTCTCCCATTGTTATGCTAAGTATTTGTGGCTACACCTTAGTAGCAATAGTTTTCTCTCTCAGGGGGGTGGAGGGGGGGAGACACCGGAATAGGAAAGGTGGGACAGGGGGGTCTGGGGGGGCTCTCGCTCTCTCGCTTCGCTCGTGGAGTGAAAGGAGGACGGCCCGGGCTCCGAGCTAGCATCCCTCCTGTCATCCCAGCACGGAGATCCACGCTCCCTGCCGTTGGACATCGCTCTGCTGCTCTCCCATCTCACCCTACTACCTCCGGACACTCTGCCGAGCACCACGACTGACACCGTGAGGGGGGAGTCGCTCCTCCATCCCTCTCACCCCTGGGCCGCTGCCGCCATCACTCCAGCCCTCTTCAACTGCCCGGGACCTGCCCTGCCCCCAGCACCGGGAACTGAGCACAGGGAGAGAGGGCCTTGGCCAAAGGGACTGGAACTGAGCTATACTGTTCTGTTTTATTGTCAATTTTTATAGCTGTTGTTGTTTTCTGCTGTTTTGCCTTGTTAGATATCAGTAAAGAACTGTTATTCCTATCCCCATATCTTCTGCATGAAAGCCTGTGATTTGAAACTAAAATAATTAAAAGGGAGGGGGTTGCACTCTGCATCTCAGGAAAGGGGTTCTCACCTTTCCTTAGAAAATACCTGTCTTTCAAACCGAGACATAATAATAATAAATTTCTGTTTATTTGATCAATGTTTCCAAGCTCTATCAACCCTATGACCAACTTTTATAATAGTTGTGAGGCACTTAAATTGTCAGGTCTTCCCAGACTTCTAAGGACTCACAGGGTTTTTAGGTATTGACTACATGTAGACTTCCCCAAAAATTCCCATGAGACAAAAAAAATTTTAAAAATTTAAGAAAAATTTAAGTTTGAAAGGCATCTGATATATAAATTACTTATTTTCATCTAAAGGTTCTTTTATATTTTTTGAATGGTGTAAATCAAAGCAGAGAGATTCCAAGTAATTGTGCACTTATTTTATTATTGAAAAAATATTCCTGTTCCTGTTTATTCAGATAAATGGATTTACAGTTCATCATTTAGAATATGAAGTACAAAGTACAATCTCTGGGAAAATACAAAGCTATCACTTTATTTTAAGGTGTTCTTTTCTGTAATGTCATAAATGGAATTGTGAACTGAAATTGCAACCTCTCTAGTAATCCTGTAACAGGTATCTTTTTAATAGTTTATGTTCATTGTGTTTTCTGGAACATTTTGGTTTTGTTGAGATGGTGTTCAATTACCTACTTCCAAATTCAAATGGCTGCTGTAGAAAGCTGACTACTCACAATGATAAGGGTAGTGTCAAAGATTTCTGGATTGAAGTTTCCTGATTGTGATAGGTTGACTTAGGAAGAAGAAACTCAGAAGAGGTTCTTCCTAAGGGAATTTCCTCTGTGGGGGTGGGGATACCTGCAACAGCCAATGAGAGAAAGTTAGTTCGCTCCGTGCACACACATTTTGAAGGAGGTAATCCAGAACTGAGGCTCTTTGTCTTTCCAGCGGCTGAGCAGGTAACACCAACCCGAGCTTCCCCCTCCCCCATGCTGGGGGGGAGGCTCGGGAGGCCGCTTGGGCCCCGTTTGCCAACGAGGGGGACCCGATGGCCGGGGGGAGGAAAAGTTGTGTGATAAGACCTTCACGGCTTCCTCCTCCACGGGCCTGCGGCTCTGGCGTGGGGGAAGGCTGACTCTTGATGCTGCCGGCCGGGCCGGGCCTGCCCGGGTGGCCATGAGCAGTGTGGGGCTGCAGCCCAGCCCCACAAAGGCTGATTAATACCTCAGCCGCCCCCCCAGCATGGCCTGAGCCTGGCCCAACTTTTGTAGTTGTGTTAAACTTTAACTCTTTAGTGTTCAGATAAGATTTGCAAAGCCTCCAGCCTTTCCTTTGAATATGAAAGGGAATAAGAAGATTTCTGAAGTCAGTGATGTAAGAGCTAAGTTTTTAAGATGGAAGGAGAATGAGAAGATGCTGAAATGGCTGAAAATCCTTTTGTGAAATAGTAGGAATGAACTGAGGTACTGAATATTCCTATAAACCATGGAAAGCGACATGGGGGGATGGAAATGTTCCATTTAATAGATGATTTGACTAAAAAGCACCTGTGTTGAGAATTTCTGCCCTGAGAAAAAAAGGGGATTTCAGCTTTCTGAAGATGAAGCCTGAGCAGAGAGAAAGGAGACAGAGAGAATCTTTGCTATCGAACATTTCATTCTTAAAAGTAATACCCCATGGAACAGACATGACCCACATCTACAACTTTGGGACGGCTGTAGAGTTGGGAGGAGCGCCACGGTTTGCAGGTTCCCGGGCGGATGCAAATCGTGAAAATAAAACCACAAGAGAACTGGTTTTTTTTTTTTTCCTTCTTGTGGGAAAAATCCCTACAACTTCAACAAGAAGAGGCTTCTCTCTCCAAAAGTGAACAGAGAAAGACTAAATTGGGCACTGACCGAAGTATTTGTTATATGTTTGTTTTGTTGTTATGAAGATTGGGAGAGGGAGGGAAGAAGTGATCTGAAAAATCTTATTCTGAAATTTTTTTTTTCTTTTTTCCCCCTCCTTTTGTTTGTGTAGTTAATAAATTTTCTTCTATACCCTTTCAAGTTTTAAGCCTGCCTTGCTCTTTTGCTCCTGGTTCTGTCTCACAACAGAAAGAAATAAGTTTATTTAAATTGGCAACTCAAACCGAAGACATAAATTTGGTGCGTTGGCTGGGAAAGTCAAAATTAAACCAAGACACTGATGAACAGTCAGTAAACTGGATTCCAATCCTGTAACAGTATTTTAATTTTAAGCTATTCAAAACTGAGATATCAAAAGCATATTGTATACAGAAATGAAAGCATTTAAAATGTTCATTTCACAAAGCACTGCTTCTAATGGCAGTGCTGATTTAACTGATCAGTTAAATAAATTTGAAGGCTTAAATACATGTATGCCTTAATCTAGGTTCTAAGATAAGAAATGGGAACTCACTAATTTTTGATAAACACTTCACTTGAAGACATGCAAAATTCCACATTGATATAGGTTTTCCTATAGTAAACTGCTAAACTAAAATTCACATGGTATTAAATGTGAAAAAGTACTTCAAGAGTGCAGTTTTTTAGCTCTTTTTCTGATTCTGATTCTAAACTGTCCATCCATTGTCTGGACTGTGCCAAAAGAGTTGTTTGAACCATCATCTTCAGAAACTCCATCTAATGAAGCTTCTTTTGAGCTTCCAGCTCAACATTTCTCCAAGTATCTATGTCATTAACAATCCATTGGAGCAGTCTTTTCGGACTGCTGCTCAGTGTTCAGATTTAATGCAGATATATGGGAAGCATTATGCAGAACAATACTACAAAACACACAAACCATCAGGGAATCCACAGGAAGTTGGGCGTTTTAAAGAGGAGTAAGAACCAATTTTTAACGTCTAGTCCCTGAGAGTGCAAACAGTGAACACTTTCATACTATTTAAACAATATGAAGTCTGATATTCAAAAATCAAGTATATTGTATGTAATTGTGGTCAAAGATCAATACTTCAACACAACTGACACAGCTTTTTATAAGCAATTCAGCAGAGGAGAACTGTAGGATTAAACAGAAAGAATTGCCAAGAATTATTAAAAGATTCTGTACACTAACAGCAGAACATATGCCTTCAACAGAACAAGAAATATATGGTAAATTTTAGTCATATTGTGGAATAATGGCTACACACTGAAGCTATAAAAGAAGTTAGTTACAACTTTACCTGAAAAACCATAACTTCAACTAAAGAAGTTAACATGTAGCATCACTCATATCCTTCTTTCTCTCTTTATATCACGATTTTTCAAAGTAAATTTCTTACCAGTATGCTCTACATTCTGACCTGCAGTAAGAAGGTTTCAGTCTTGGTGACAAACATACCAGCAGTGCATGAAGATTGACAGCAGACACCGAAGACAGTGCTTTAAAAAGAAAAGATGTTTAAAAAGTGTTTAAAGCTGCATAGAGAGCACATTCCAGCTGAAGCATGAGTTCAGCACTAGCTGCTACTGCCTTAAATTACTGTGAATATCGGTTTCTTTTGGTATACAAAGAACAGCCTCAAGTTCTCTGCAGTTAAAATGTAGGACATTATGTCCAGTGGCAAATCTGAGCCTGCATTTACTAGCAGATGTGTGACAGTTTTTTAACAGGCAGGTAGCACTGAGTGGCATATGAGAATTGCAAGTCTGGGTGGCCAAGGTGTCTCGAGTAGATAAAGTTGCTTTAAAGAAAATAAGTCAAACACTTTCACAAGCAAGTACTTCCAACTAACAAGATAGTGGCTCTTTTTTAAAGCTATACATTTTATAAAATATATAAATATATCTAGATTTGTAAATACCTTTAGAAACAAAATATGCAAATTTATTAAAACTATTGATTCAAAACGTATGATTATGGTATGGTGAAACAAATGTACCTAATGAATGGACTTGTAGTAACAAAAAAAAAAAAACAAAACAGGAAAATTTTAATATTAATATACAATAAAAGTGTTTATCTTTTTCTATCACTTGAAGCTCTATTTAGCATGGAGAGCTGAACATCTGTAAACTTTCTATATATGTGTACTTCAAAAAGAACTATTTTTCTTTATTGCAAAACGTGCTCCAGTTTGTTTTCAGACATATTTTTGGATATTGAAAAGACAACCGTTAACTTGAAGCACATTAAAATTCTAAATTAATTGGATTTTTTTTTTCTTTAAAACAAACCTCTTTTACTTAGTGAAAAATAGTCTAAATTAGGAATTTTCATGCAGAGTAGAGCTAGAATTTTGGTCTCATTTTGCCGTTTCTGGCACTCCAGGACTAGTTAGCACTTTGTCGCTTCATGTCACTGTTTTATAGGATGCTTCACGGATTTCTGTGGTGCAGTTTAACTCCACTTCTGTTGGCAAATTCAAAGATTTGAATGGGGAAGAAGTGAAATAAACCGCTGAGTTTCCAGGAATATGGAAAGGCGGTCTGACTGAAATACAGACCCTCTGAAAGTTAGGTTTTCCGAGAGACCGAGCTGGGGCTTGGCAATCTGAGCACACAGCTGCACCTTTAAGAAGTCCTATTTCAATCACCCCCACCGCAGCACCACTCCGGCTCCCCGCAGCGGCGGCTCCTAGAGTCGCAGGGGAGCGTGCAGGAAGGGTTAAGAAGCAAGCAAAACGGTCGCCCTGCTTGCGAACCGAGCGGCATTAAGCACGGCCGGGACGCCGTTCACCTCACGGTCCGGCAGGCCCGAGCCGGCCGCGCTCCCCGGGCGCTCCCAGGCCCCGGCCCGCCGCTCCGCGGCCACAGCGCGGCCGGCTGCTGCCCCCTGGCGGCGGGGAGCGCCCTTGCCCGGCGGGCTGAGCGCGGCCCCCGCGGCGCCGCCCCGCCCTCCCGCCAGCATGGCCGCCGTCGCCGCCGCCGCCTCGGTGCCCGTGAAGGTAAGCGCGCTTCCGCCCAGCCGCGCCTCAGGAGGGGGGAGGTGTCGTCCATCGCCGCTCGCAAACCCTCTCCGCCGCCGTCTCGCGGCGGCTGCGGGAGCGAGATGGCGCGGGCCGCGCCGCTGCCCTCCCGGCGCTGCCGAGCGCGTGCCGAGAGGCTCTGCCTTCCTTCCTTCTTTCCTTCCTTCCTCCTTCCCTCCCTCTCTCCTGCCCTCCGCGTCCTTCCCCGCTTCCTGCCGCCTTCCCACCCTGCTCCTGCGCCGCCTGTCGGGAGCGGGCCTGGGAGCGCGGCCGTGCCGCTGCGGAGGGCGGCGCCCGCCCCAGCGCTCCCCGGCCCCGGAGAGGCCCAGAGGCGCCCGCGGCCGTCCCGGAAGAGACGATATTGTTTTATTTTTAAATCCAGAGGAATCTGCTATTTCGGATGTCTGACCCGTATGCGGTGTGTTGGGTTTGTCAGTGAGAGGGCTCTGTTTTTTAACGTGCACGGTACTCTAAGCTTTGGCAGAAGTGAAAAGTGCAAAACTTCCTCTCTTAAGGCTTGTCTTCTGTGTGTGAAGAGCTACTCAGAGCAGTGATGGCACCAGGGATGAGCAGCCCAGTGCTCAGGCTGAAATTTTAGTTTTCACGAGCTATGCATTATTTTTTCTGTGGTGAAGTAGAAAAATCTCAATCGTTTTGGGTGTAGAAAACAGTTACAACCTGTCTTCAATGTTCAGATTTATTCTCTTAAGTGTAAATTATAGGCAGCTCGATGTTTATTTCCTTTTAAGCAAAATTATTTGTAATGCCATCCTTGCCCCTTTCTCAGTATCCCAAAACAGAAGAGAGGAACACAGAAGGGTTTGTTGGTGGTTAGTTGTCAAAAAGACCCATAGGTGATCGTAACATATATTAGTGTTTAAGACCCGCAGGTGAACAATTGTAGTCTGTTACTTCACTGATACCTCTATGCTTTCGGCTTAAACCTGCTTGGAGAAGTTCACCAAACACCAGGTGAAGAAAGGTATACACTTCAGTGTGATTGTTACTTGGACTTCCACAAAGAAATTGTACATATACAGCTGGAGAGCAGGGCTCAACTCGTGACTGGAGTGGATGTACTAGGTTTGGTAGGCCACAAGCCCTGGCAAGCTGAGGCAGAACCTTGAATGGAAAAGCAAAAGGTGTGTTTTATTTAAGTTAAATCATGAAAGACCGTATCTGCCTGTGCTGGTCTGTACAGATCTGTGCAGAGCTCTGATTAAGTAATGTTATTTAGAAACACCAATTGTGTGGTTGTGCTATTTTTAGCTGTAGTTGAAAAGGTATATATTGATGTGTGAAATCAATAAATTGGCTTCATGCTTGCATCAAACGCGGGTTTTGTCTCTTCATTATGCAAGTGGGGGTCTTGTCTCTTTTTTGATCACCATCAAATGGTGCCCTCGATGTGAGGAGGCAATCGCCAAGAAATGGGTTTGATTTTTGTAGTTACTGGTGTGATAACTTTTTGTTAGGTTTCACTTCTGTTGCTCTTCATCCCAGTGTTTGAGATTGTATCTACCATAATGCCATTTTACTTGAGATTTAATTCTAGATAACCTTCGATAAAGCCTCTGCTAACTTTTACAAGTTATATCCTTTGTGTCCCTTTGTAAGATACAAAGTCCTGACTGGAGAATACAGTCTTATATCTTTCCATTCTTGAGGTCATTCCTACATGTGAAGTCAGTCCTCTGGCTTTTGAGGAATGGTGGAGCTATTCTTCCTCTCTGTCACATCCTCTCTGTCTTCCCATGCACTCAGCACCTGAGCTGGTAGGAGGGAATAGAACTCAGCTCCCCTGACAGGTGTGTTGTGGTTTAGACAGGGTGCTCTCCAGTTTAGTCTTCACACTGAAATCACTTCAAACCATGCATCTCCCCACCCCCTGCAGCAGAATGAGAGGAGAGTTGGAGGCATAAAAGGTGAAGATCATGGGTTGAAATAAGAACGATTTACTGAAAACAACGAGATAAGAAAACAAACAGTAACAGCAACTATATAATCAAGAGAGGTGAGCAGCTAATAGGCAGCTTCTCACCACTATGCAGAGCCCAAAAATACCCAATTGTCGTGCTGTCCTGACTCAGGCCCCCTTCCCCTGTTTCTGGAAAATGGTACAAAGTCATACAGAATAATCTCCAGGTCCAGATCTCCCAGGCTACTGCAAAAATTAATCCTGTCCAGAACCAGGACATAGGGTGTCTCTCCCACTGAGACTAGAGCATCTGCGTTCATATTGATAATTCACTAGAAGGTTTGGAAAGCAGAATTTAGTATAGGAGCAGATTTTTGTGTCTAGTTCCCAGATGCAGATAGTATTTCTGGAGATCATGTAAACTGGAGGGAAAATAATTGTCAGGTAAAATTAATTTTAGGGCAGCTACTTCAAAAATCTCTGCTGGCCTAACTTATCTTCCACTGCAGTCGCTCTCCTGTGAACTGTAAGTGACCCCAACATTTCTCTAGCTAGTGTTGCCTCAAGTGGCCTGAGGGTTGTCCAGACTGCCACTTAGATAAGTTTGCAGTGGGTAAGAAGGCACTTATACATGCTTTGGGTTCTGCACCCTGGGAGCTGTGAATATTTTGCAAGTTTATTGCAGTCTGCTATTTCTGACAGCGTGGTTATTGGTGTAAAAGCCTACACAGGAACTGAACAGTGCAGCCAAAGCACGTATCGATGCTGTTGCAGCAGCAGGGTTATGGAACCTGAGAACAAATTTGGGAGCAACCACATCAGGCCTATGCCGCCTCAGGCCAGGCGTGCTGCTTTCTATACAGGAACAGTCTGTTACCGTGATGAATCTGTGAGTTTATAATAACTTTAAATCATTGCCGTTATAAAATAACTTTTGTGTCCTGCCTCTGTAGCTGCTCTCTCCAGCATTGCACATTTTTCCTCAGTCCCAACAGCTTTCACTTTGCTAGATGTAAAGGTTTCGTTCCCTTTTGAATCATAAGTCATAGGGCGCTAGTAAAACAAGTGTTATATCCAGCTAAAACTAGTAAAGTTGCTGAAGGAACCTTTTTTTTTCCCCCTGGATTGAAAATTTTAAAAGGCACCATTTTGGTCCTGTCTTCTGTTAATGTAGCAATCATCACTGTTTACTGAGTGTATGCATGAACAGTGTTAAACATAGTCTTTTGTTGATTTTGGGTTGTGTGATTGTTCCTGTTGCATGCCTTCCACGATTCTTGAGGCAATTTGTTATTCATCCTAAAGTACCTATAGTTTTCAATATTTTTCAGGAGCAATCCAAGTCGGAACCTTTGTGATCACTAGGCAACACGAATAATATGGGAACAGACCCATCAGTACTACTGCAAACAATGATCTGGGTATTTCCTAAGGCTTGTGTGTATGTTCAGGGTCAGAGTATGTGAATTAGTACTGCTATTTTCCTGTGTACTTCTTCTCGTGCTCCACAGGAGGGTAGCAGAAGGAAGTAGGAGATGGGTTAAAACTATCTCATCTCTCAGTGTACACCACTGGGTGTGGAGAGCTTTGTTAGAGAGGTGTTCATATGTAAAGAAGATCACAGAGCCTCTGCTTGTTGAAAAGAAGTGCTTAACGACCAGCTAATAGAGTGATTGAACAGATGGGGTCTCTACGAAAGTGAAAGTAAGAAAAAGCTAGAGTAAGAAGCAGTTCTTTGCGTTGTGGAAGGAGGCTGTTGTATGTTGAAGTCTGGAGGTTTTACTTGGGAAGTTTTCAGTCTTTGTGGTAATAAGTTACGTCAGAATGGTTCAGATTTTGTTCTTCCCTGACAGGCAACTCAGTCATAATATATATTCAACTTGAAAGTGATACAAACTTTGCAACAATTGGTTACATGGAAGAATAAAAAAGGAGGACTCATTTTCCTCTGTGTATGATAAATGGTGACAGACATCACTTTTAAATACCATTACTAAGCTTTCAGTTGTGAAAAGCTTGACAGTAACAGTTCCGTCCAAAGAGTTACAAGTGTTCTGAACTCAAGAAAAAACTTGACTTAATTGAAAGCAAATTATCCCTAGAGAGAGAAAAGCCAAGTTACTTTTCAATTATGAACCAGAAACAAGACAAATCAGATGCATTTTTCTTATCTGGAATATGCAGTCACAGGCAAATCAAAACACAACAGGGATCTCAGTTGAGAAGCCTCTTACATTTTGTTGAGTCAACACAGAGGACTAATTTTTTTCCCAAAAAGTTATTTTGGAGGTATAATACCGTATAGAAATGGCTATGTCCTGGTTACAGCTATAGTAAAGTTAATTTTCCCTCAGGAGCTGTTCCACTACTGTGTTTTGGATTCAGAATGAGAATGGTGTTGATAACACACTGATGTTTTGAGTTTTGCTCAGTCATGTTAATCTTAAATCAAGGAATTCTTTTTTCCCAGTCTCATGCTCTGCCAGAGAGGGAGTGGAGGAATATGCAAACAAAATCAGGGAGCATAGCTTGGACAGGTGACCTGAACTGATTGAAGGGCTATTCCACACCATGGGACATCATGCCCACTATATAAACTGAGGGAGTTACCCACAAGTGCAGCCAGTCTGGGTTTGAGAATGGGGGTCTGACATCAGTCCGAGCAGGGAGAGCAATTGTATTGTGCATCAGTACTTTTTCTCTTTTTTATCATTATTACTGTCATTTACCCTTATTACCATATTTTACTTTATTTTCAGTGATTAAACTTTTCTTATATCAACATACATGTTTTACTTCAATTCCACTCCCCATTCCACCAGAGCGCAGCGTGATATTCAGTATGGTGGTCATACATAAGACTTTTTGTCCAATTAAAAAGAAGCCTTTTTAATGGGCTTTCTACATGTATTTCTCACTCAATACAGGCATTTCCAAATAGCAGTCTTAATTTTTATATTGGAAATAAATTTTTAATGGCACATCTTTGTGGGTATTTTTTTGTTTGGTTGGTTGGTTTGGTTTGGGGGTTTTTTTGGGGGGTTTTGGGGTTTTTTTTGTTTGTTTTTTTGTTTTTGTTTTTTGGGGTTTTTTGTTTGTTTGTTTCTGGAAGAGGAGAATCATGGGATGAGAAATTGACAAGCTTAATACAGTTTAAAATCAGGTATTTGAAATTTGCATTCTGGAAAAGTGTGGTGGGCATATTATTGGGCATATTGTGCTTCGTTGATCTGTAGTCTAGTCTCATCTTGAGAAGAAGATAGATTTTGTTGCTGTCTGGTTAGTTTTTCATGCATGCAGTTGCATGTGAATTGCAAGAAGACTAATATGTACTTTCTGTGTAAGATCGGAATTATTGGTGGAACTGGCCTGGATGATCCGGATATCTTAGAAGGAAGGACAGAAAAATATGTTGACACTCCTTATGGCAAGGTCTGTATAACCTTTTTATTATTGCTGAAACTTTTTGCCAATTTTCAAGATGTTTGCATGCTTTAAGAATTTTCAGACTGGTAAATGAATGTATAAAGGAGGTGCTGGCACAACTTTTTAGTTGCTATGTATTTGGTGATTCTTAGTTTGTAAAAACAAAGTATTATTGCAAGATGATGTGCAAAGGAGACTATACCTCTTCTCATTTTTAGATTGGATGAATTCAGAAACTCACTGCTGAATTTACAGTCGAGGGACAAAGCCTCTCTTTCAGATTTTTTCTGGTGTGTGAGACCTGTATTATCTGTCAGATTGGTCCAGGAACCTTTCTGAATTGCAGAAATCTGTTCTTTGAGGTATATGAGACACTAATTTCCCTGTAACTAATGAATTGTGTTTTACATGCCAATGTAAGATTAGGCTTATAGCCACACAATTTGAAAATTATTTGACAGTGAAGCTCTGAAACTGTTTTTGTGATGCTGGTACACCTGAACAATTCTCCTTTATGTTGCTTCTGTCCTTTTCCATAGTAGAGGAAAGGCTCCATACACAGCACTGGGTGTGTTTTGAAGGATAATTCCTGGCACAAAACATTTATAGTGCAAGCAGGCAAGACAAAGGATGAGGGAGTTTTATAGGCAGGAGAGCAAGGGGGAGAGATGTTCTAGTTGTCACATGAAGCTCATAGAAGAATTGGATCTTAGGTAATCATGTCGTAGGATGTGGGGAGTCTCGTGCTTTATAGTTGCCATTAGAATTATATCTTAAACAGTCTACCAGTGTATGCTGGTATACATACAAAAAAATCTGGTATCTGGTAACAAGTGCTATTTTGTGACTGGAAGGTTGCCAGAAACTGAATTTATGCCTCCACTCCAAAGTGGTTTAAAATGGAGTGTAAAGAGCAAGAGAAGTTTGTATCCACACCATTCAAGAAGGGGAAGGAGGTAAATATTAAAGGAAGTGAAAACATAATTACTGAAGAATGCGTTTGACTTTTCTATCATCTTTCAAAATTAGCAAATTGTAAAAGACAGAAGGAAACCTCCTCTGTTTTCTGTACTCTGGTTTCCAAAAGTAACTAGCTTTGGTCTGAAGGCGAATTTACTGGCTAAACCAAACCAGTTGCTGTTGCATTCGCAGTTTCAGGAAGGTTGTGGATGTTCATTACGGCATGGATGTGTTTGGAGACTGCTGACAAAGCAAAAGTAGTACCATGCTTGTAGCAGATATTAACTGAAGCTTTCCTATCTAGGACAGATGGAACACTTCTCCCTCACAGAGTTCTGTTCAGATCAGTTAAGAGCACAGTGGCAGCACAGCATTTGAAGATCTGTTCTGTCACAGCACTAAGATGCCAGAGGATTTGGGGAATGCAAATTCTGCAGTGCAGTAAGTGGCCTACAGTAGGGTTCAGTATTCCTGAGAAGAGTAGGAGTATTTGCAGGATGGCTCCTGCACAACAGAGTGAAAAAATCTTCATCAGCCATGCACCTTTGGTCAGTATGGGAAGCTTTTTCACTTTGGTATTTGTTTTAACTAGTAAGTAGTTTATCTAGTGTATTTTTTCTGTTTTCATCACAGAATGCAACATAAATAGCAGAAAATTAATGTTGGTGCCTGTTCTGGTTTATAAGAGACCTTGATCAATGGGCTATGTCTGAGCATGCATATTACACATTTGGCATAGGCTGAACTTTAAAAAAAGAGCTCATGAATATTTTTTTTTGTGTGAGGGTGTCTCGGTTTGAAAGATAAATGTCTGCTAAGAAAGACAGGAGCCTCCCTTGAAATGGAAAATGTAAACACCCTCCCTCCAAATTATAATTTTGAAATTAAGGGGCTCTCAGGCAAAGATATGGGAATAGGAATAACAGTTCTTTACTAGGAAAAATTAAAATAAAAATACAGTAATACAAAAAAAAAAAAAAAAAAAAGAACCAAAACAGTGACAGAGTCAGAATACAACCTGACACCCTGTCAGTCAGGGTGTTGGTAGCAGTCCCATTAAATGGTGGCTGCAGTCCTCCTGGATGACAGATGTGGTTCAGCTGAAGCAGTGTTTCTGTAGAAGGGTGCAGTTTTCCTCCTGAAGGTCCAGTGATGATGTGGAAAAGTTTGGTTTTCCTCTGGAATCCAGTGGAAAAAGGCTGCCCTGATGTTCCAAATATCAGTTTTTAGCTAGGTAGGAAAGGCTTGTCTCCTCCCTCTTGCTGGAGCATCTCCTAGTGGAATGATGTAATTTTATCAGTCATGCAGTGGGACCCAGTGGCCCATTAACAGAAGATATCTCCCTGGAGGTAGAATGGGTTGTGGAAGAGATAAAGAGCACTGCTCCACCTGGTTTTAAGAGATGGTGATAGAAGACATACTTGTGGTCACATTCTGCTTTGCAAGCCAAGACAGAGAGGGATGAGATACCATGGTA
The DNA here is from genome assembly GCA_037013685.1 of Acridotheres tristis. NCBI lineage: Eukaryota > Metazoa > Chordata > Aves > Passeriformes > Sturnidae > Acridotheres > Acridotheres tristis. The sequence goes on along the minus strand of CM072919.1, from coordinate 33,092,191 downwards.
TGAATCCAAGCATGAATTTGAGATAATGTCCTGAGTTGAGCTGGAACTGTTAAGCTGACCAGAATGGAGTCAGGTTACAAAGACAGAGAGCACAGCCGAACAGGAAGTTTTTATCCTTTTAAGTATAATGGCCTGTCTTCCTTCTCTCTCTCTGTAGATCTGAACTTCTGATAATCAGGCCATTAATGGTTGTTTCATGTAGATTTTCTCCTCACTGAATGCAGTTTCTAGTTCAGCAGCTGATGGATCAGCTTTAGTGTAAGATGTGCAGAGCTTAGTCCACAAGCTACAGTTGCACAAAGTGCAATGGATTTCGATTGAAGCAGAAACAAATCTCAAATTCAATTGGTATTATTAAGTGGATCAATATTCGCTTACTTTGCTGCTTAGACTATTTATATACAGGAAGGAGGTGTTACATAACCTACCTCTCATTTTAGAACTACATAATTGAGAGGAGCAGCTATTGCTGAATGCAAGAGGCCAATCTTATTTTTATTTAAATATGCCTGGAAAAGTTTAGAAGTTTATGGTTTGTTACTATTTTTTCCTAAAGATATGTTTTGTTCTTGATTGTTACTGAAATAAAACCAAATTGGGACTTTCCTGCCATAAAGGTACTTTTATATAGAGCTATGAACTCAGTGGAGAGATAATCTGCCTGAAATTTTAAGAAGGGCTTAATTTAAATAAACTTCTGAACTTTGTGGTCTTTTACTTCCCGAGAGAAACTGAGATGAAGCATCAACCTATTTAGTTCAGGCAAAACTAGGAAGAATAAAAATGGAGGCCTGTCAAAAGGAAATTGCAAGGCATAGTTCCTAGAATGTATGTCCATTTCCTTCTGTCATGTACAAATGCAAAGGGTACAATTTTACTTCACTTAAATCTTGGGGTTTAATTCTTAAGTTTCTAGGCAAGGAAACTTGTATCAAGAGATTTTTGACTTAAAATCTTCCTGAGGTAAATGTTCCTTGACACCTTTGACATTTGACAGCAGCAAAATAGATATTTCTTTAATGAAAAATGCTGTTTTCTCTTCTTTTAAAGGATTAATAATTTCTTCATACAGAGTTCTTGAATTGTCTTCTCCTTTGGCCTTCTTGAAACCTAAGAATCATTTAACTACAAAATTTAACATTAGGGAATATGAGAAATATGGAAAAGTTTAAAGGAAACTATTATGACAATTTTTTTGTTGTTTTCTTTGTTGATATTGGTCCTCCTATGATCTATCAAGTAAGATTAGTAATAGTGAAAATGCAGAACAATAGTTTTAAAAAAACTAAGTAGCTTTACAGCTCTTAATATTCCAGCTGTCTTTTCTCCTTTGTCTACTTCCACAATTTTCAGTACATTAAAAATTTGGTATTCTGTGGAAAATATCCCAAAACCTTTTGAGATTCTATCTCCAGATATGGAAAATATGTTTCCTACAAGATAATAAATGCTGTTCCAAGCAATTTTGTCTTCATTATTGAATTTTGAAGCTCCTAAAAAGCTTTGTTCAGAATATATTTTCAGTTGGATTCTCTTCTCTTCCTTTCTGGATTACAGATCTTGGTTCTGAATCACCTTCCCTAGTGGGCAAGAGATCATCCCACTGTAGAAAAGCATTCTATGGCCTCCGTGTCTTTTTCTGGTCATAAATATATCTGGCAAACAAAGCAGAGGGTAGTTCCACCTTTCAACGGAGCTTTTTTTGCTTGTATCAGGAAAACCTGCTGCATCAGGGAAACCTGACCATATAACATAATACTTAAGCTCCTCTTTTACCTCTCCGAAACAATATACATCGTTTGGTACCTAAACTAGCTCACAGGTTGAATGGACGCTTGCAGAACCTCTGAAATACCTTTGAAATAAGTGTTTATTACTTAACATAGTAAATATATGTAAACAAAACAAAATTCCATATGCTAATTTTTGTGAAAAAATTCACAAAAATGTTCTTCCTTGTTACAGAATGTTGTAATGGCAAGTTGCCTTGGCCACTGGACAGCAAGGCTTTAGCCCTTTGTGAAATTTCACTTAAAGCCATGCTTGTTTGAGAAGAGTATATGTAAGGTAAAGATGAAACACCTAAATATCGATAGTTTAATATTAAATGGAGACTTGGAAAAGTAATAACTGTCAGAATAACTACAGTTCTAAAAATACATTTTCTGGAATATTCCCTTTTTTAAAAAAGAAGTAGTAAGTGTCTGCCAGAATTTAAACATTGGTGTTTGAGTAAGTTATGGTACTATGGAGAGCATTCACATGAATAATTACCAAAAAGAGCTGTGCAATAGGAAGTGGAAGGTGATGGTTTTATTAGAAATGGGTGTCTTTAGCACGGGACTCCCATATCACCTCATTGTCAATCTCTGCACATTTTCAAGTGTATAATAAAATCAACAGCTGTAAAACTAAACGCTAATTGAAATCTTACATCTAACATTATAATTTTATTTGTTTTCTATCAAGTAGCTGGCAACAGAACATTTCTAAATGCAAATGTGTGAGTCAAGACGCTTGCAAACTTGTGATTAGTAAATAAACCCTGATTTCGTTAGTAGCTATTTTAACAAAAAGGAAAGCTACAACATAGTATATTTCAGATCTTTGAAGGCCAGGAGCAGAACACAGCCCACAGAGCAGTTAATTTATTGTAATGGTGGTTGATGACTTGGAGGCTGCCTCTCATAGGCAGGATGACCCACCTCCATGGCAAGATACATGTTCCAGCTGGACAGCTAAAATCAAAATGTTCTGTTGTCCTGGCTGGTTGGTAATGAGGGAGATGTATTTTCTAGTTGTGTAGCTCTAAGAGAAATCCCTGGGCTGAGCAAATACTACACTGCTTCTGCCACTTATGTACCACATCTCTGTTTTATCACATTTCATTTCCCGAAAGTAAGCCTTTCAGCAGCAGGAAGAGTGAGTTTTTCAGGAAGCTGGGGGTGAGTGAGGGGTGGTTTGGAGGAATCCAGAACACTTCACACCCTACAGAGAAGAGAAGAGAATGGCGAGTGTTATGGAAAACCACAGATTAAATGTTTTTTATGGTGGAAGGGGACTTTAGTAGAGAATAACACCTGTTTAGCAGAAAGAAACTGAAGTTTACAGGAAGGAGTGAGTCATGCTAACCAGTTTGATGGTAACGCATGCTACTATTTCTATGTTTAAAATACACTTTTGATATATTAGAAATTATTACAGTTTCAAACCCCAAATTAAAGAGTTGCAATGTTAATGTTAGTATAAACACAGAAAAATTGTGGTAATCCTTCCTGTCTCAGGTTTGATCTTCCTGTTCCAGGCTGTTTTAGTACTCTGCCATATCAAGTTACAGGGCTGAGCTCAAGAAAACATGAGAGTACAATGGTAAACTAGTATATTCTTCTGTAATTGTTGTGTTTATTTTTAGGCAATAGTAAAGGTTTGTAATGTGATTGTCAGGCAGTAACTCATTCTTACTTGCTTTTTTTCAGCCATCGGACGCTTTGATTTTGGGAAAGATCAAAAATGTGGACTGTGTGCTCTTAGCAAGGTAAATGAGCATTTTAAGGGGATTTGTATTATGCATCCTAAAGTTTTCTCCGAATTTTTTCTCTTTTTATTAAAATGGAATTTCTGCTCTTACATCATCTTACTCTGTGTGGTTGCTAGCAGAGTCCAGCACAAGTTTGAAGTTTCTTATAAGCAAATTTGATGCTGCAAGGACTGAGAGTATTAAAAATGCTGTCTAGGTTAGATAAAAAATCCAGTGGGAGGTACTACCCTCATAAGAATAGCAGCCTTCAAGGCCACCTGCACTGGTGGTAGGCAGGTGATGCTGATAACCTTACTAATTAATTCATCTACTCACTATGTTTGCAGATTTCCTTTGTGAAATAGAGAAAATGTCTGCTTCCAGATGAACTGTGTCTCTGGTACCACTGTAAACTCCTCCAATTCATTCTCTTAGATTATTGAGTCCTATTGCTTTTACAGTTATTGCTTAGGGACTGCAACCCTTGCAGTTCTCCCTCCCTATGTCATTTTTATTCAGTCATCTTTTACTATACTTGAAGAAACTCTGGAAGCAGGATTTGCAGATGAATGTGTGGAAATTTCACACTGGTGTAACCATGGATGTCTAGGACCAACATGGTACTGGATTAAATGTAAGAATACTAACACAGTTCACAGCATCTGGGCAGAATGGACAGAGCAGGTGATAATGACAGGGTCTATCAGCAAGCCAAGTCAAGGTAATTAGTCAAGCACAGGATCCATCCAGGGAATCCAGGCAAGAGTCATAGGGGGTGAGAGACATGTGTCTAAAGCTCTTCCAGTTCTGGAGACAAGCTACGGCATAGGTCTGAGGGCTGTGGGGGAGACCAGGTTGGGCACTGGCACACTGACATAGCTCAGGCCGGGAGTGAAGGCTGGGGCCTGAGCTTGGAGGCTGGAGCACCCGGGCTCACAGGCATCAGGAGTTTCTGTGGAAGCCCAGGGTCTGGCGTTGAGCACTCAGTGGTGCACTCAGGGCCCTGATTCTTTTCATTCCAGTGTTTTTCCATTAAAACTACAGACTGCTTAACCACCTGCAACTGCAGCTACACTTCTGTCTGTGGTTTTACTTTTCTTATCTTTCATGGACTACGTCATGTATTTTATTACATCTCAACAACATTTTTCTCATTTTTTCAAAGGAAGTGCTAAGCCAAGTTCTCATAGCTGTACTGTTTCAAACTAGACCTTGGACCACAGACGTCTGAACAACTTGGCTGTGGTTTACCTTCTCCTTGGGATTTTTGACCATTCAGATAGAAAATCTTGCAAGTTTACTTTTAGGGCTAAGATACCTGCAAATTTATGTTTGTGTCTTGGCTTCTGAATCAGATTGGAAAAAAAAAAAGGCATGTATATTCTATAAGAAGATTATGACAGCAACTGCAATAAAGCAATAAATCTGTGTGCCTAATAGCTTATCAGAAATGCCAATGACAACATGTGAATCCTGACTGACAGTGCTTGATCATGTTGTGTGCAGTTCCTGAATGATCAAATACTCAGGACTTTTTGGCCTCTGAAAAAAATCAGTTGAGAAATTTAGTTCCATCTTTAGTTCCTTCTTCTTTACTTCCTTCTTTCTTCTTTAGTTCCTTCTTTTACATGGTTGAATATAATTTTCTAATGTGTTTAATCATGTAAGTGATGTGCTTCTGTAGCAAAGACACAGATAGCACAAAAGGTCATGCTTATAAGACCAAGTATTTCCTGTGTTGGTGAAAAAGAATACTGCAGCAGAGTGAAGTCATTCTTTTAATTATGAAAGCTGTCAGATCATTTAAAGATCAAAGAGAAAAATGTGATGATTCTACTATTTTATTTGGAAAGATGACAGATTAGAACACAGTACTCTGTGATGTGCCACTCTGTGTGGGAGAAAAAAAGCAACACTTCTGGGCAGAAAATTCTGGAGATGTATATAAATCTTAAGAGCTCCCCTAAGTGTGTGGAAAAGAGGTTTCAGAATCTATGGAACTGTCTTAGAAGATTCAGAGAAAAATGTTTATTTTAATCTTGGAAGTTCTGAAGTATATTTGAATTGTATTTTTAAGATTCTTTTCATTACAGTCTTGAGCTTAAAATTTTGCATTTAAAAAGAAATTATACCACTGCTTCTTAAATTGAATTCCAAGAGAAGCTCAATACATTTAGGAAAACAAAATATAATGGAAGTGGCTGAAGTGGTCAGTTCCACTTCCAATATTGTTAGGGGAAATATGTTTCCTTTAATTCTCCTTATTTGGGAGAAGAAAGGCAATTTCAGTCTGATTTATTTTACTCTCTTGCTTCATATATCTTTGCAGACATGGAAGGCATCATACAATTATGCCATCAAACGTCAATTACCGTGCCAATATCTGGGCATTAAAAGAAGAAAATTGTTCCCATGTATTAGTGACTACTGCCTGTGGTTCATTAAGAGAGGAAATACAACCTGGTGATCTTGTCATAATTGACCAGTTCATTGACAGGTGAGTAAGAAGGAGGAAAAAGAAGACAAATGGAGTGAAACCATATAATAACATGTTCATGTTAAATTACGTTTTTGTACAATAAGATTATAGCCTCAGTTCTTCAGTCAAAAAGTAGGATTCATACAAGAAAATATGATAGGAAATGGGAATTCAATTACAAGAAGTTCCTTTCTAACAGACACAGAAGTGCCAGGCTTTGAAAAATGACCATAAATGAACTAAAGTATAGCTCAGTGGGAAGACTGTTCAGAAGTAAAAGAAATCTTCTATTCTCAGATATGGGAGAGAAACATGAATAAGAGCACAGGCCATTCCAATCTTTATGAAGAATCTGAAATGAGATGGAGAGGTACAAGAAAGCATAAGAAGGTGTCAGCTAGGAAAATGCATGCCATAATAATGAGGTCCTGCACAAGGGAGATAAATGCAACACGGTAGAAAAAGAGAGGAGATTGTTTTAAAACAAGAATAGATGCTTGCATGTCTTATTTGTTAACAATCATCAGCAAGTAAATTTGTTTCCAAAGTCTCTGTGTAGCAGCCGATTCTATTATCCTTGATCATCTCACTAGAAAAATTCAAGCAAAGCTGGAGGCAAAATACTGCTACATTTAAAGATCACCAGCAAAACCAATAATTCAAAGATCTGGTTGCACATTTTAAAGGTAAATTTACTTTAAATATTTGGAGGTGTGTTATATCTTGAAGTCTTATTTGGGTATTCCACCTAAGTTGAAGTATTTAAAATGGTGTATGCAGCTTCTTTGAGCATTTCTGGTGCTGCTGGTAATATTTCATTGACAACTGAACGTGTAAACCTAGATTTGTTCCCAGCACTGCAGTGCTATTAAAATTTTGACTTACTTTTTTTTTTTTTTTCATGTGTAACTGAAATGCTTTTTTTCTTGTAAGAATAGGTGTTAGATACAGTGCATTTAAATTACTAAGTACCCTGCAAGGGCAAGCCCCATATAAAATGCTTCCTGTTATGCTAGAGTTGATGGGTGAATATCAGCTATATTGCTGACAAAGGTCTTTTTTTTTTTTTTAGTGTTGATACTGATTTATGTAGGAAAGATATTAAATAGACTTGGGGACATGGTTTGGATGAACGTGAGTCAAGCGCCAGTTATTTTGACTGCATTATCACCTGGCAGACTCCTGGGTAAGTGATGGGAGCCTCTGTTTGCCATTGGTGAACCACACCTGGAGTACTTTATCCAGTTCTGGGTTCCACAGTGCAATTTTGACATGGACATACTAGAGAGAGCCCAACAGCAGACTACGAAAATGCTAAAGGACTGTAGCATCTCTCCTAAGAGGAGAGGTTCAGACAGTGAGACTGTTTAGCCTAGAGAAGACTAGACTCAAGGGGAATATGATTGATCTGTAGAAATACCTGAAGGGAGGGTGCACAGAAGAAGCCAGGATTTGTCCAGCAGTACCTAGGATCAGAGGCAGTAGAAACAGACTGAAACACAAGATGTTCCCTCTGAGCACCAGTGTACGTTTTTTACTGAAGGTGACTGAGTACTGGCACAGGTTGCCCAGAGAGCTGGCAGAGTCTCTGTCCTTGGGGACATTCAAAGCCATCTGGATATGGACCTGGACAGCCCATTCTAGGTGGACCTCCAGGTGACCTCCAGAGGCCACTTCTGCCCTCAGCTGTTCTGTGATTTGTGTTTTCGTTTAGAGTTTATTCAGATGGTCACCAGTAGTAATGGTATAGCCTGTTTACAAGCAATGTTTTGTTTGGGCAAGTAAGTTTTTGTTTTGACATAGGGAAGTGGAAACTTGGCTGTGACTTGTTTAATGGCATCAGGAAACCAAAATGCTGCTCAGAAAAGCATGTGAAAATGTTCCAATGTGGAAAATTGTATGTAATGTGAATTTAAAAGTCTTCCCCAACTTGCAGTTTTCTTCAGAAAACTGATATATTGTAATAGTCCGTCTTTTTTGACAGCTGAATTTTTGTGTCAAGTCTTTTTCTCAAAATGTTCTGTGCCAGGGAGTGTTAGACTGCTAGGTCTTTGGAGATAGGCTCTACATTTAACTCTTCACAGCAGTCTAAGATTGCATTATATTAGTCGTTATGCCAACAGTGCTACTGATGGGAAGATATTTTCATGAGACAGAATATTTTAGTTGTCCACCAACATCCAAAAAGATGGAATTTTCATTAAATGCCTTCTAACCCTAATGAAAGATCAGCATCATGTAAACAGTGTAAAATTAGTCAGCTATTTCCTTGAAAGGTATTCTGACTTTGATATAGTGGTTAACCCATGCCAGGCAGCACATAGAAAATAAGTTGTGGTCTAGGTGGCAAGGATTTACTCAGGCCACCATTAAAATCAGTGCCTTCTGGTGTCTAGGTACCTTTTGGTATCTGGGCTCTCTCTATATTTGTTGTTAATAGGGAGAATTCCTATTCTCAATTCTCCTTACATGTCTGAAGCAAAAAGAAGGAATAATGAATAGGAATGGGCGAAGAGCTAGAAGTAAGCAGAAAACTGTAGGCAGCAGTTCTCCTTGGGCATGCGCAACGTGAAATTAATGACAGGATTGCAATACAAGGAGTAGTGTAGGACTTCTGCCTACAATGGGTTTGACTTACGGTGTGAAACACTGAGTAGGTGTAATTAGAATTATATAAGATTTCCAAAATTGATTCCATATATAGTCTCTGCTTTCTTTATGCTTATTATTTTGTGTATTTAAACAATAAAAGACACATTTTATTAAATAAATACAAAAATACATAGAGTGCATTCTCCTTACTTCCAGATCCAAAAATAGCCACTTGCTACTACAGGCTGCAAAACTTGTTCTCTTCTTTAAACAGGTACTTCAAAAATCTAGGATAATTTTTTCTGCCTTTAACTCTTGTTAGTCAGTTGCAGTACTGTTAGTCAGTTGACTACATCAGACTATTTGGGGGCTTTTGAATACTTTCTGTTTGGTTTGCTGCTGAAGTTTGCTAGGAAAAGGAGAACAAAACAGTTAACTTACTTGAATGACTGTTAGGGGTTGTTTTTTCCTTTCCTCTTTGTCTGTGGAATTTTTTCCTGTGACATGCTAAGAAGCACTGATAGCTAGGTCCTAGAGATAGTGAGAGGGAAAACCTCCCTGTTTCTCTGGGAATTTCTCTCAAATCTCTCACGAGATTAGAAGCAGGTAAAAGGAGAGTGGGACAGTTGCTCTTTCTTGCTTGCTCTTGGCTTCGGAGGAGGAAGGTCACTGCTACCACCACCATCCCAATGCCAGGAGCTGCCTCTTCTTCTGCTGCTGGACCCTGCACCCCCTGCCCTGCCAGGGTGCCCTCCTGCTTCAGCTTGCTGTTTCCAAGCATCTTACTGGAGCACTGTGACCAACACTGTCCCCAGTGCTGGTGAGCAAAGCTTCTCTTTTCCATCCCTTCCCATCTGGGACACAGCCGCCATCACCCCAGCGCCCCCTACAGCCACGGGGGGATCATCGCACCTGCCCTGCCCGCCGGGAGCCGCCAGCGCCCCTGCTGGCCGTGACAGGAACTGCACCGTGGGGAAAGCGCCCGTGGCCGAGAGGATCGGAACTGGGTTCCTGTTCTGGCTGGGGTTAATGCTGCAGTTGTCGTTGTTTTGTTTGCCTTGTTATACATACTAGTAAAGAACTGTTATTCCTATCCCCATATCTTTGCCTGAGAACCACTTAATTTCAAACTTAGACTAATTCAGGGGGAGAAGGTTTACTTCCTCCATTCTGCTTTTCCCTAGCAGACACCTGTCTTTCAAACCAGGGCAATGACTGAACTCAGTTGGGGAGATGCAGAAAATAGCTTCCTGTAACAACTGCCAGTTTTATTGTTTCTGTTCTCTGTGTCACAAACACAACTACAATTCCTGCAGTATTGTTACACCCTGTAAATTTTTTTGTAGAATTTTCTTTCTGTGTCCCTGAAGATGCAGAGTATACTGAGACTGATTTTTATATGCTTATGCCAGTCTGAATTTACATTTTGTTCTTTCATTACCAGTAGTTTGATAATTCAATGCTACCGAAAGAAGGAGGAAGGTGATGATGGAGGTGGTAGAGGGCTATTTGTCACAGATGGAAATGACTTGTTTGTTCATTTATTTGAGTTGCATTTTGCTTCCTAGAATCAGTCATAGTCAGAATTGCCAGAAAATCGTGTGTTACTGTGATAAAACCAAAATGAAGGAGCAAAAACCACCTTATTGTCAGATTAAAGGTGTGACTGTTGCTGCAGGTACAAGGGTTTAGTGCGGTTTAATATCCAGGTAGGTTTAAACTACAACAGATGCAGAAGAGAAATTGTATGAGTGTGAACATGTGCATTGCTCAAGGCAGTTATAGGTCTTACTGGTGTTACTTAGTCCCATGTGGTTTGTATGAATGGTGCTAAATGTCATAGGATTTCTTTATGAGGCCACGTAGTGATGTGGTCGTTCTCTTCGAAGTACACAGGGAATCTGAAAGTCAGATACTAATATTTATGCATATAAGATCTTTCCTTGGGCTTTTCTAATTGAAAGTGCCTGACTAACAACATCTGAAATACTATAATGCAGGAAATGGATTGTGGCTTTTACCATTTCTTCCAACTCTAAATAATTTATAAGCAGACAAAATAGAAAAATGTGAAAAATTATATATATTCTATTTGCAGCTTTTCAGTATCCCATAAAGGAAAAATTAATTTTGGTGCTTCAACTGATTTTAACATCTGTATCCCATTTTCCAGATGTTTTTAATTTTACCCTCTCTTTCCTATTTTACAGTCTCTTTCTTAAGACTACCCTATTGATGCATTTTTTTGTCCAAACCTACTGTAACATATAACTTGTATTTAAAACCTTCTTCTAAATATTCCCTAGAGACTTTACTGGGGAGCTGTTATAAAAAGTATTACCAGCAGATACTTTGTATTTCAGTTGTGGATTGAATTTGGCTATTGTCTTTATTTTCTCCTGTAAAACACTGTATGTGACACCGCAGGGAAGACGGGAGTGTCTGAGAACATTGTTCTAGACAATTTGCACTATCCAATTGTGTGGATTAGCTTGAGGAAGTGCATTTGAGAGTAAAGTGTTAGTGGATAGCAGTTCCATGTGTTCCAAAATTGCATGCTGGATAGTAGTTTCAACGTGTTTGACCATTTCCATCCATTGAAAGAAGAGAGAAAAAGGATTTTTCTAGCATGTGTGTGTGATCTTTCTGAGAACATGAAGACATCCTGTTCCAAGGTTTTTCTGGTTAAATTCCCACTTTATGCTGTAAGCTGTTCCTGTAAATTCCCATCCTTTCAATGTAGGAATGCAGTGATATGAACAAGTTGTATTTCAACTAGCCATGTGGTAATTGAGATTTTATTCCTTCTCTTCCTTAAAGCTTACTTATACTGTTTTTCCAGAGGTTACATGCCTGACTATTAAATTAGCTAATTGTTTTGCAGTGAAATCACATCACAATAGGGCTGTTTGTTAACAGTTAACAGTTAACAAAAGATTTTTCATAATGAATTGACAATGCACTAGTGGAGTAACAGTTTTATACTCTTCAGCTCAATTCTCAATGGTTTGTACAGAGGCAGGACAGAATTACAGGTGGTCACTAATTCATACTGATTTTTTTCTTTCGCTCCCAGGGATGCTGTGTTTTTTGGTTTGTATCAATTTGTTGCTTTCTCTTTCTGTTGCTCTTTCTAAGGAAGTTTTCTGCTTTTCTAGGACAACTAAAAGACATTGTACTTTATATGATGGACAACATTCCACTCTCTCAGGAGTATGTCATATTCCAATGGCTGAGCCATTCTGCACCAAAACCAGAGAGGTTAGTGAATTCTGTAATAGTATTAAGAAATGTTGTTTTTATGGCACTTTTTGTGATATATTAGTGTAATTATGCATTCTTAGAATACAGAGGCAATATGCATCTCTTTATCCCATTTCTCAGATTCCTCCTAAGGAAAGTATGCAGAAGCAGTCAATTGGCAACAGATTTTCCCAGTCTTAATAACAGGAGAAAAATCTTTATTTATCAAGTAACCAGCCAAGAAAGAAACAAAGTGAACAAAGTAGTTAGAATTAGAAATCAGTTCCCTTTTTTTTTCCTCAATAAAGCTGCACCTATGGTAGAGGCACTCTACATACTTAAATATTTAAATTATAGTACTTTAACATTCACAGAAATTGCAGTATTGCGTTTGTGCTGTTGTGCATTGTAGAGGTAAGTGGTGGTGTAGAGTCGAGGTTTAAGATGTTAAGTGTTGAAACAAGCCAAGTGATATTTGCCTTTTCTTCTTAGCTGTTGCTCTCAGTTGTGTCACTTCAAGATTTTCAGGCTTAGACTAGAGAGTCTGAAACACTTCTCTATTTTTGAGCGCCTTTATAAACTTCTGGGAGGAGTGTATCTGATTAAATATGTCACTTTAGTGTATTCCTAGAGTTGAGGAAAAAGGAAGGTTGAAGATTGAACTGCATATTTTGTGGAATGCTCTGGTCAGTGGCTGCAAGGAGGTACATTCTTCAGAGAAACAAGAGTACTTACAGAATGAGTCATATTCATTTGAGAGATGTATTTTCTGCAATAAAGACAAAGCTGAATTGTGAAGCAGGTGGCACAATCTATACCCAGAGCACATTCAAACATTTGGACTTCTGGGCTATTCTGCTTTTGTCACCAATTTGGTTCAGTGTCATTGTGTGCTATTTTTGTTAAATGGTCACACTGTGGTTTAGAGATAGTCACACTGAGAAATCAAGGTGTTCTACAATAAGCTAAAGATATTTTAAGTCTCATGAAGAAACAAGCTACTGCATATTAAATATGTGCATGCTTTTGCCTGTCTTTCACTGAGCAGTAATTTATGCAAAATACTTTGCATTTTTCTTGCAAACAGCCTAGCCACGTGCTCCTACCAAAGATTAGTTGGCATTTAGTCAGTTTCTACTATGAGCATGATGTCATGTCCCAGCAGATCCAAGGAGTTTGTTAAGAAATGGATTAAAAAGTGTTACCATTTTGGTGATTGGCAGTACTTAATTTTTAAAAAAACTAAGTACTCATACATAAGACATTTCCTGAGACTGCAGGAAACATATGCCAAGACTAGTTTTCTTTCAGTTGTTAGCTAGCTAGAGATGTTATTAGGGTTTTACATTTTTTGAAAAGCCAGCAGAGAAATGTGCCTTTTCAAACAGAGAAAAAACATTTAGGTATTTCCCAGTCACAGACATGTGATCATTATCTCATTAGCCTGTGCATTCTAATCCACCTAAGAGATGTTTTAAAGAACATTTGGGTTTTGAGCTCTGTGTGAGACTAAGAAGGAGTCTTTATCCCAATTGAGAGGAATTTCATAGATAAATGCAATAATTATGAAAAAGCCAAAATTATGAATGTAACATATTTAAGGAATTTTGCATCTAAACAGCTGAAACCTTGATATTATATTGCATTTGTGCAAATACATTTAAATGATCTGGTTTAGTTCGTTTATGCACTGTAAATTAAATTAGAATCTAAATGGAGTTTATCTTTTTCTCTCAGAAGTTTTGAATAATACAGGGTATCTTGGGTATTGATGCTTTTGGAAACTGAGCTCAAGACAACATCTTACAGGTAGTAAAGTTGGAACTTCGTAAAGAGTTTCAGAAAAGTGCTGCTCACATATGGTTTTCTCATGTCAGTTGGTTGTTGATATATTAACAATGTAATTAACTGGCATTCAGCTAAACATATATTCAGAATTAATGGCATCAATAAACCAAATATTAGGTGTGATTAATATTAGATCAACTTACAACACAGAATGAATCACAGAATATTAAGGGGTTATTAAGGACCTTAAAGATTATCTAGTCCCAACTGCCACTGCTGTGTGCAGGGACACTTCCCAATAGAACAAGTTGCTCAAGGCCTTATCCAACCATGCTTTAAACACTCCCAGGGTTGGGGCATCCACAGCCTCCTTGGGCAGCCTGTCCCACTGTCTTACCACCCTCACGTTAAAAAATTCCTTCCTAATATCTAACCTAAATTTCCCTTCTTTCAGTTTCCTCCTGGTATTCCTTGTTTTATCACTACAGTTCTTGAGAAGGAGTCCTTTTCCACCTTCCCTTGTAGAACCCTTCAGATATTGGAAGATTGCTATGAGGTTTCTCCACAGCCTTCTCTTCTCCAGGCTGAACAGGCTCAACTTTCTTAACCTGTTTCATAGGGGAGTTGCTCCAGTCTTCTTATCAACTTCGCGGCCCTCCTCTGGACTTGTTCCAACAGTTCCATGTCATTCTTACAGTAAGGACCACAGAACTGGATGCAGGGTTCCAGGTGGGGTCTCAGCAGAGCAGAGGAGCAGCAGCCCCTCCCTTCCTTGCTGCCCTCACTGCGTTGGATCCCATTGGCTTTCTGGGCTGTGAGTGCACATGGCCAGGTCATGTTGAGTTTTTCATCATTCATCACCCCTGTCCTTCTTGGCAGGGCTGCTCTCAATCTCTTCTTCAAACCTGTAGGTGTGTCAGGTGTTGCCACAACCCAGATACAGTGCAGACCTGTCTACATGTGTCTGCAGTGGCAGATGTGGGTACTCCAGCTTTATGTTGTTGTGCTGCTACACAAGATCTACTGCTCCACACAATCCACTGCTCCACGTGCCAGGAAGAAGGCACCCCACAAGGTCACGTAGCACACTTGAACTGTTGCTGCTTGTTGCGTCTGCTTGTGTTGAGTGTAGGCTTCTCATAGTGTTTTGCAGGGAAGTAGGTCCACATGATGTAAGCCACAATGCTAAGAAGTTGCTTCTAGTGATGTCAGACTAGGTTTTTCACTGCTTCTGTGTTATGAAGGTCCCCCCTGGCTAACAACTTTTTTTTTTCTTTTTTGTTTTTTTAATGGCCATTTTAAATAGATGTCATCATAGTTCCTTCACTTTCCTACTCAGGACAGTGATGGGTATCCTAGTCCCATTTACCTAGACTGGCATCCTCTTATTCCTGCTGTATTAACTGGCATTATTCAGGCCAATTACCAAGAGATAAAAGTCAAGATTATTTTGCTGTGTATGAGGTTCTTGTAACTAAAAAAACTGATGTATGTCCAGTGTACAGCTCAGCCACTGGCATGGGAAGATGTGGTAATAATTTCTGCACAGATGACCAGAGTGCTCTTTGAAGTATGTGCTTGTCGAGTTTTACTTTCAAAATGTAAATTTCTTACTACTGTTCTCACTGGCTCAGCTTCACCATGTGATATTGTAGCCCACATGTAGTGGAATGCTTTTACCTGCAGCTCTCCCTGCAGTGCAGGCACAGTCTAAATGTGCAAAAATATTCTGTTTCCCAGTCTTCTTGGTCTGCGTTGAAAGCAGTAATCCAACTGATACTAACAAAATCAGATGAGTTCAGGTTCATCCCTCTTGGTAGAAGCATTAATTTCTCTTGTGGAGTGAGGAAAACAAAACTCATCTTTGGTTTTGGACAGCTGTAGTCGTATGAAATATGACTACTTTGTATAAATCTAACTTCTTTTGTGTGCAAGTTTTTGATGGGATGCCAGAGCAGTGCATGAGGGGAATTACTGTCTTTCCTCGACATTGGCGTGTTTTGCAGGTTCTTATTGACACTGCCAAGAAGCTGGGGCTCCAGTGTCATTCCAAGGGGACAATGATCACAATTGAAGGCCCGCGTTTCAGCACTCGAGCAGAAAGCTGTGTGTTTCGCAGCTGGGGAGCTGATGTTATCAACATGACTACGGTGCCTGAAGTGATCCTTGCGAAGGAAGCTGGAATGAGTTATGCTAGTATTGCCATGGCAACAGATTATGACTGCTGGAAGGAACATGAAGAAGCAGTGAGTGAAACCTTTTTCCTCTGGTGTTGTCCTGAGGGATTTGGATAAGAATATATAGGTTTGGATAAGAGATTACATGCTGTACTGTTCTTAATTACATTACTATCCCCAAGTTTTCTTGATGAATGATTGTGAAAGTTAAAAATAGTCAATTGTTGCTATCTCATTCATTTTCACAAACCTGCCTAACTACTAGCAAACCTTTTGTTTCTTGTTGTCTGAATCAAGGGGTCTGTGAGTATGAAGCTCATGTGATTTGTCTTCCTGTGATTGGTCTGTGTTTTTTTCTTTTGCAGCTCTGTGCAAAACAGTATATATGCTTTAGTTTTCCTATTTGTTTGCAATACACAAGTATAAAACATACACATAGAGAGGAAAAAACATTTGTGCCATCTAAAAAGACTGATATTCTAAGGGTTCACTTTTACACTTCTGAGTTAAATTTATTTGAGTGTTTAAAATGTGTGCCATCAAAATTGGGAGACAGCACTCAGTAGTATTGTATTTCCAGGTTTCAGTGGATAAAGTTTTAAAGACGCTGAAAGGGAATGCAAATAAGGCTACAAGCATACTCCTTACTGCTATACCTCAGATAGGCTCCATGGAATGGACCGACACCCTGCACACGCTGAAAGTAAGTACACAAATGAGGCTGATGAGTACAAGGGACAGTGTATGTGTGTGCACACATAACCCAGGTGTATGTTACAGGATGTTTTTGCTTAAATCAAAAGGTTTCAGAGTAAATGCTTCAAGAAACCAAATTCATTGAAGAAGGGCGGACAGATTCTACACGATTCTTGCACAGTTTGTTGCCAAGATCTAGCTTCAGTTTTGCAAGAAGTTTTGGAAAAGGTTAAAAAATACAGATAGCTATGTATGGTTGATGAAGTGAGACGTCAACCATAAGATGTTCATAAGATGCAAATATATGTGAGTATCCAAACGAAACCCTGATCTTGCATCTTAGCACAAAGGAGAGTCAAGTGGAAGACTGAACCAAACCAAAAACATTATGCTCACTTTAATATATAGAAGAGGAAAAGTCTTAAAAGGTATGGGTTTGAAATTATTAGAATTGTGTTTTCCATAGGTTTAAAGTCCAAAATGCATGAAAAAATATGGAAAAGAAAAACATTTCAAAATATATTAGTGAGGGAGTTCTTAAGCAGAATTTTTCTTAGACAAGATTTACTTGTGTTTTTATCACCTGTATTCCACAGGCATACTCGAGATTCATTTGTGGTTATAACAAAGAGGAGGAAAACAATGTTTAAACTGTTTGGATGTCTATCCAGCTTCTCAACAAGTTTTTTTTTACTGGGTTGAGATATAGACCAGGAGAGATCATTCATCAAATACTGTCACAAGCAAAACAGGCTCATTCTCTGCTATAGTCGAGCAGAGGAGAGGGAAAGAGAAAGAAATTTAAAAGCTCATGGGATGAGATAAAGATTAGGAGAAAACACTCTTAAGGGCAAAACAGACTCAAAACTTTAAAAGGTATAAAGAAAAATTTATTAACAGAATTAAAAAAGGATAATGGGAACTACCTTTAGAACACCTTTCCCCCTCCCCCAGCCATTCTTTCCTTCCCACTGACAGCTCAGGGAGACAAAACATTGGGTTTTTGTCAGTTTGTCACCTCTAAAAATCTTACTTCAGTTCACTTAAGGAGAGGAGTCTCTTGCTATACCATGGGTCCTTCCCATGGGAGACAGTTCTCTGTGAACTTCTCCAACATGGTTCTAATTTTCATGAGTAGCAGTCCCGCCCAACCTACTGCAACGTGAGTCTCTCCCACGGGCAAACAATTTTACCACAACTGTTAATTCATGGGCCATTTCAGTTCATGGGGTATAGTCTTTTAAGGATGAGCTGTTCTAGTTTGGAAGCAGAGGTCGTCTTCCTCTGTCTCTGGAAGCAAGAGTTCTTTCTCTCTGTGTTCAGGCCTGGCACGAGATCACAACTTTTCAGCATCCACACACTCGAGCACGAGCACCTTTTTCTCACAGGCTGCAGGTGAATTCTGCCTCCCCTCATGCACTTCATGGGAAACAGTTTGTTATATTATAGTCCTCAGCATGGCTTGCAGAACAATCTCAGCTCCAGCATTTGGAGCACCTCCTCCTCCTCCTCCACCCCCTCCTTTTCACTGACCTTAGTGTTGCCATGCTGTTCTCCTCATGTGCCTTCATTTTTTCCCTTTTCTCTGACTCGGGAGAGAATTGGTGTTCATAGGTTTGTTTGTTCTCGAGTTCT
Organism: Acridotheres tristis; assembly: GCA_037013685.1. Taxonomy (NCBI): domain Eukaryota; kingdom Metazoa; phylum Chordata; class Aves; order Passeriformes; family Sturnidae; genus Acridotheres; species Acridotheres tristis. The sequence continues at coordinate 33,074,064 of CM072919.1, read as the reverse complement.
ATCAATTGAAAAATTTTTATGGATTTCCGCAGTGCTGAAAGATTGATCTTGTCCAGGCTCTACATCAAGGAATTGCTTACCATGCCTGTCACTGCTGGTCTCATGGTCCCCACCCACTGGCTCCACGCGGGCCGCGCCAGCCAGCACAGCACCGGCTCCATTCAGTGCCTCTCTTTGTGCGGGACACAGAAAAGGAGAAGCTGCTGCCGCTGCTTCTGCCCTTCTGTTTGCGGTGCAGCAGGCTAGAAGTGGCCAGGCAGGCAAAGTCCATGGCTGGCCATGCCAAGAAGGTGGTGGCCACTTGGCCACTCCTTGCCCCAGCCGCCCCCAGTCTCGTCTGTGGGGCCACTCCCAGTGCCGGCTGCGGTGTGGGGATGGCCCCTTACAGCATGCTCCAGCAGCCCCTGCCACCACCCCTCCAAGGACAGGAAGAAAAGATAGTTCCCATGGTTTGTCTTTCTTAAATATGTTATCAGAGAGTCGTTACCAGCTTTTCCAATTGACTTAGCAGTGTGCTTGTTCTCAGAGCCAGCCAGCGATTGGTTTTGCCAGGCACAAAAGAAGCTTTTAGCAGCTCCTCACCGAAAATCACTTCCATGTCTGGCTTCTTCCCTCCTCACCAAAAATCAAGCCATGCAAAACCACCGTAATCATTCATCAAATACTGTCATGAGCAAAACAGGCTCAGATTAGAGATTTTAATTTAGTTTATTACTAACAAAATCAGAGCAGGGTAATGAGAAGTAAAATAAACCCTTAAAAACACCCTTCCTCCACCTTCTTCCAGCTCTTCCTTCTACCCCAGAAGTGCAAGGAGACAGGGAAGGGGATTATGGTCAATTCATCACCCGAGGCTGCTCCCAATGCTCAGGGAGAGGAGTTGTTCTTCTGCTGCACCCTGGGGTCCCTCCCGTGGGAGACAGTTCTCCATGAGCTTCTCTGATGTGGCTCCATCTCATGGGCACCAGGTCCCCTCAAACTGCTGTGGTGTGGGTCACTCTTCCATCGAGTGCAGTCCTCCAAGGACAGGCTGCTCCAGCCTAGGAGCAGGGCACCTCTCTCCATGGGTCTCCCACTGTGTCACAGCCTCCTCCAGGCATCCAGCATGGGGCTCCTCCGTGGGATGCAAGTGGATCTCTGCATCCCCTGTGGATCCCCAAGGGCTGTGGATGGGTCTCTGCATCCCCATGGATCCCCATGGGCTGCAGGGGCACAGCTGCTGTACCAGGGGCTGAAGTGCCTGGAGCACCTCCTGCCCCTCCATCTCCACTGACCTTGGTGTCTGCAGAGTTGTTGTTCTCTCATGTTCTCACTCCGCTCTTCTCTGATGCATTTACAACTGCACAAGCCCTGTTGGTTTTGAGTTCTTAAATCTCTTATCACAGAGGTTTTACCATCACTTCTAATTGGCCCAGCCTTGGCCAGTGGCATGTCCATCCTTGGAGCCACCAGGGATTGGCTCTGCTGGGCATGGAAGAAGCTTCCAGCACCTTCTCGCAGAGGCCACCCCTCTAGCCCCTTGTTACCAAAAGCAGGCCATGTAAAACCAATACATCATACCAGTGATTCTCATCTCTGCTTTAGTCATGGAGGGAACATATTTAGTAAAATTCACCTTGGACACTTTTAAAGCAAAATGACGAGGTCGGGTGTGTAGAATTCTAACCCAAATTCTTGAAATAAATCTTTTGCCAATTCTGTACTGAAAAACCTACTTTTCATTAGGAGTGGCTGAATTATGAATTATGTTTATGAATCTTCCTCACCTGGTTATCTGAAACAGTTATTTTAATATTCCCTCTATACATATGAGAGAGGCAACTGACTTTTTCCTTTCCCTTTTACATTTGTTAGGAAGTTGTATCATGGATGGATAAGTGAGGCAACAACATCACTATTGCTTCTTCCCTCTAATCCACAGAAAACATTTTCAGAGGACAGGACTGCACATTTTAATACAGATGCATAGCTATATAGCAAACTCAGAGTTTGAACAAATAATGTAAAATGTGCTAGATATTCCTCAGGCACTTTTTTTCATACTCGCACGAGAGGAAATGGTTCCCAAGTCTATTATGCTGCTTAAGTACTGATGAATCCGCCTTGGTTTCTGGCAGGCAGTGAGCAGTGTCCTCTCGTGTTTCTTTGTGGGATTATCTTGAATCTTCATTGGGAGTGAAAGAGAGCTGGCAAACTGGAGAACTACATTTGTGATGTTCCCCTTTAATGAACATCAGCTCTTCTTTCAGTTCATTGACAAGTGCTTCTTCCAGCTCAGTCCCCTAAGTACTGTTTGCTGAAAGAAGAAAATGTAATGCACCAGAGGAAGAGTCACCCTTTCCTAATGTTGCTTCTTAACGCTTTTTCTCTTAAATATCTACTGCCTCCTATCAATTATGAATATTGAGATAGTTTCACTTGCAATTAGGTGTTTATGTTCTTTGCAGGTAGGTTTGAGTGATAGTGTACTGAGAAGGGGAGTTAATCTGAAGGCACTGGAAGAGCTGGAAACAGGCAGTAGGGATTGAAATTTCCTATCAAGAAAGTAGGAGCCACAAGTGTTAATGACTTGAAAGAACAAGAACTCTGGAATAGTGAGAAATTCTGAAGCTCCAGAAGCTTTGGCAGCTTCCTTTAATTTTACTTAGGAACATCAGGAAAGGCTAAAAATGTTCCTTTTTGGGGGATTCAGTGGTGATAAAGCAGAGGAAGGATTGGTGTTAATGAATGAGAGAGGCAATTTTGCATGGAAGCAAAGAGAAAGGTACATGTATGTGCCTCTGTACAAGTGTGTAATTGAACCATAAAGAGTTTTTTAAACTACTGTCTTGTAGTGTACTTCAGTATATTTTGTGGTGGGAGTTTGGAAGGCCAGATGATGGAGTTTTTTTGAACTGATCCGTTTTGGAAGCACCTTTTCCTAGAGTTGGAGGCAGCACCCCTTGCATGCCCTGTGGAAATGTTTTAAGGAATACAGAGAAGGAGCAAACTGCGTAAGACTGCAGCTGGTACACTACTGTCAGTGGCAGCATATATCCAAGCCACAGCTGTGCATCTCAAGTGGGCATTTGCAGATGTCTGTTCTAGTGTTGGGGAAGCATGTGAAACAGTAAAGCTCTACATAGATACAGCTTTTCTTTTCCAATATCTGTAATCTGGCTGCTATGACAGGAGGAGCTTCACCTGGCAGAAGAAAATGTGCTGTCAGTCTCTCCCCACTGTATTTCTCTGTCTCCTCCTGTGGAGATATTCATCCCAGATCAATACACATGCCTGTAATGTCACCTCTAAATCTCACTGAAGTCTTTAGGGAAGACTACAGTGTTGAAACAAGATGTCCAAGGGCTATTTTTTGTGTAAAGAATAGGCTGCTTGCCATTTGTTCTCTTTCATGTATCATTTATTCTGTGATGTGTCAGTGAGTGTAAGTGTACTTTGCAAGTTACTATTTTTTAACTATCTATGAAGTCTTCAGGCCAGTATTTCATGGCTTTCTGGCTGTAAAGAGATCGTTTTCCAGTGTCAGGCTAAAGCCTTCACTCTTTCAGAACTGGCTATAACCACTTGGTATTTATGTCATGTGTCAGGAAATGCAGATGGTGCTGTTGATCACAGTGGTGCAAGTGATTTCTGGTTGGTGTCAAGGAAATTTCTGGATGGGCTGGCTGGTCAGTCATGGGTGATATACAGCTTTTCACTAAGAAGAGTTGTTTAGTGAGGTGATAATTACTGGCAGTTGTTGCTGTAATTATCATGCAATTGTGGCATTCAACATCCTATGAGGAGCAAGTAAGGCAGTTAACAGTACAGTTCCTGGAGTTCAGGTGAGCATACTTGTTTTTAATAAACGAATGTATAATCTCATAGCAGACAGCTCTGAAGAGTCAAGGAGCTCCAGAAAGTTGGCAGGTCTTTAAAAGCAGCATTCTCCAAGCTCAGTACCAATACTTGACAGAACAGGAAACAGCTCTAGTGCAAAAATGCTGCATTCAAGGGTTGGAAGCAGAAGCAAGCTATAAAGAGAGAACCCATATGGAAGTGCAGGTATGTTAGGGATGCTTTCAGGATAATGAGAGCTTGTCTATAGTTGACAGCTGGAAGAGAGGCAAGAAGAACTGCATCCAATGCATTGATAACAAAAACTTATCATGTAAAACATGGGCTCATTGCCCATGAAGTAAAAGATTTGGTAAGATCAGACAATTTCATACAGGGGCCAATAAAGTAGACTTTTTTTTAATCTTTGCTAGGAGAAGTATTAGTTAGAAAACACCTGTCCTGTTGAAAAGAATTTTAGCTCATCGTAACTGGGAATTGAGCTCTGTACCTTTATTACAATAAGGCTTAACCCCATGACTATCAGAAGAGAATCGCTCCTATACTATCTATAATCTCTCCTGTACTGTAATGGTAAAAGGAATGTCCTGTTAGAACTGATATTTTTTTACAGTGTGGCTGTAAGAAGATCACCTTGTGGTAAAGTGTCAGCTCTTGTGAGTGCTCCTCAGGTTAATTTCTTGGCTCTGTGGGGAAACCTGCTGGTACTATCTGCCTTTTTCTTGAACTTCTGTACTAGCCTGTGAGAAATAGTATTTGTCAGATCTCTGATACAAGGAGTAATGCTGTATTTTGAGAGTTGTGGTAAGTCAATACCCTACAGTAGTGTAGACTGGGTAAGGTAACTGTAGATGTGTTTCAATACACTTCATCAGGAAATCACTTGGACATTTATGTGATTTGACAGATAGCAAGTTGAAGGTCGTAAAACTTAGTATTTTTTCTAGCCTATCTCAAACTGAAAATTACATTCCTAAGTTCTGTATGTAGAACTCTAATCTTATAAATATTTTGGAGTAATTTTCTTCCTCAAAAAGTATCTCAGTGAAATCAGTGAATGTACATGTATGATCAGAGTACTCAGGTGAGTAAAGTGGAGGAGCAAAATTCATCAAGGCTTCACTTCAACTGTAGTTGCATTGATCTACATGCAGAGGTACTTGCAGGCCAAGGACTTCTCACAAAAGCTGAAATTCAAATGTTTCTGAGACCCTGCCCTTGAATGTGGCTAGTGTCAAAGTTGCTTGTCCCTTCATAACTTGAGTATTTCATTCACTCACAGTCAGTGCTATCTGACTGGTTTCTGTTCTTGATAGCTGTACTTCAGAATTGATAGAAAATCATGTAGAAGTCACAGAAAGCATGCTGCAGAATTTTTCATTTGTAGTCTGTGAGCCCAAAGTCCATAATTTAGTATTTTTGCAATATGGTTGTTTTTCTCCATGCCAATAAGCCGATGACATAGCTTTGCAAAAGTTATAGTGAAAACTCCTTGTATGTGTATGCCCTCCTTGTAATTATATTGATTTCTGTGGTATTGGAAAAAGTTGGAAATACTATGCACATGAAATGAGTTACACGTGTTTGTAACCAAAAGGGAAGCTGCAGTCTACCTTTACAATGACAAGTAATTCTCTCTGCATTGGCAAAAGAAGCATTTATCTCCTGTGACTTTGTATTTCAGACAATGGTGCAGTGTTCAGTCATCCTGCCAAAGCAGTAACAACCTGGATGGACCTTGAAGTTTCAGGGCTTTCAAGGAAGAGTGAATCACTTTCGAACTTTCAGAGGTTACAATATCTTCAAAAAATGTTACAAGCTTAAAAGAATGGACTAAACATTGACCGATGACCATGTGTAAGGCTGCTGTTAAAATCTTTGTCAGTTTGATCACATACAAGATGGTTAAAATTAAATTTTGAGTATGTTTTCAACTATAAATAACCCTACTGACAAACTGTATCCAACAGTGGTCGGAGAAAAAAAGTCAGTATCCTCTAATCAGTGGTACCTTTCAACTGATGGTAAAAAGGAAAGTCTAAGTAATATTTTTGTTGCAGTTTCATAAAATAAGATCTAAGAAAGCAGATGTATAGGCTATTTGTATTGCTGTTTCTACCTCCCATATTTTCCTTCAAAAAGGCACATGGTTACAATCAACTTTGGAAAGTTAACAGAAACATAACAGAAAAGCTGAACAAACAATTTCAAATCAAAATGATACTATTTTTATACATTATCCATATTTTTATTCCAGTGATTTTTTTTTTAATAAGTGTATTTGTTTTGTGTGCTAGAAGACATGATTTGATAATTGTTGTGGTTCTGTCACAGCAGCAGTTGTGTCAGTGTTGGAGACTGAAGTAATGCCTAAACTAAATTTGTGCCTGAAGATGTACTTATGTGATTACAGAACTGTACAGAAAAAGTACTTTACTTTGTGTCTCAAACACTCTCCTGGCCATTTCTGCTTCATTGAACAGCTCTAATTTTAGTTCCTGTATTAAGTGATGAATGTGCTCGAGTGGATTGAATGTATGCATTTCAATTTTTTTAATACAGTTTTATTTTAATAAAATAATCTGCTACTTCTTGTCTAGTAAATAAAATGAATGAAACGTATGGTTCTCCAAGATGTGTGGAAATTGGGGGGGTTTATATTTACTTCTAGTCATTATGTCTCACAATGTTTTTTGCCATTCATGGAACAGGTTGGTGATACCTTGTAAACAGCAGAGAAAGACACTTTTTAGAAAATACTGTGCTGCTCAGAACTTTAGGTGCTAAGTCCCTGAATAGCAGGGATTGCTGTGGCAGAAGTGGATCAGAATGCAAGGAAAAGATCAGGAGCATGAACGGTAAGGAGCCTCGTAGTACTGTAAAAAAAATACTAATCAAAAGGAAAATAGGAGAAAGCAGGTACACAAGCATTTAAGCTTCCTAGTCTTTTTCTGTAAGACTCCCAGTCTCCTACTGTGAAAGCCTTTAGATGTGCATGTATTCTTCCTAGCAAAACCAGTAGACGTGCTTTTCAGATACTGGGGAAAACAGCTTAACCAATTTTCTATAATCCCTGGTGATTTTTTTGAGAATTTGGATTGCAGGAGTCAGAGCTCGAACATAGTTTTCATTACCTTCCACTAACCCAAATCATATATCTGGCCTTAAGGATGGTTTCCTTTTTTTATCTTTTTTCCTTGGGCACTTTTGGTGAAATGGATCAGAGCCAGGATCATATCTGAGTGTTCTAAGAGAAAGTTCTTTCTGGGTGTCGATTTTCAATCCCCTTGGGTTTCACTTTTTATAGTAACATATAATGGTAATTGTTATGCTAATTTTTTGTTAATATACTGTGTTTTTAGTGTCACAGGAGAGTGGCACAGAGCAGGTCCATAGGTAGTGGGTTCTGTTAGACATTTCTGTTACAAATTCTTCATATGCAAGGCTAGGTGAGAACACTAGGTAAGGATGGCTGCATCCAAAGAGTTAGAGTCAATAGTTCAGTGTCCAAGTGGAAACCAGGAAGAGGTGGTTTTCCTCAGAGGTACTGTATTATTTTAATCAATTTAACTAAGATAGTGAGATTGAGTTTGTGGAAGGCAAAAGCACATAGCTGAGTGGTGAGTGAGGGAAGGAATGCCATCCAGAAGGACCTTGACAGGCTCAAAGAATGGGGGCCCAAGTTCAGCAAGGCCAAGCAGAGGGTGCTGCATTTGAGTTGAGGTGAAGGTGGTTGAGATCAGCCTTTTGGAGGTGGACTTTGGGGTGCTAGTGGATGAAAGTAGAACAAGGGCCATCAATGTGCTCTCACAGCCCAAAAGTCCAACTGCGTCCTGGGCTGCATCAAAAGCTGATTAAGGGAGATGATTTTGTCCCTTTGCTCAGACGCCACCTGGAGTATTGCATCCAGCTTTGGGATCCTCTGTAAGAAAGATGTGTTGGAGCAAGTCCAGCAGAGGCCACAAAGCTGATCAGAGGGATGAAGCACCTTTCCAAAGAGGACAGGCTGAGAGAGTTGGGATTGTTCAGACTGGAGAGGAAAAGGCTCTAGGGAGACCATGCAGTGGCCTTTCAGAACATAGAGGCAGCTTATGAGGAAGATGGAGAGAGACATTTCACCACAGACTATAGTGACAGGACAAAGGGCAACAGTTTTAAACTCAGAGTGGGTATATTTAGATTGGATATAAAAATGGCTTTCATGATGGGACTGCTGAGACAGTGAAACAAGTTGTTCAGAAAAGTTGTGGATATCTTTGGAAGTATTCAGAGTAAGGTAGACAGAGTTCTGATCAGCCAAGCCTGGGGGAAGGTGTCCCTTCCCGTGGTGGGAGGATTGGACTATCTGTCATTGATGGTGTGGGCTGGAAGAGACCTTTCTGTGTTATTTACTTGCTCTGTCAAGACAGGCTTGGTACCTAACGGTATCTCATTCAGAATTTGTATGTAGTTTGTAAAACTCTGGTAGCGTGTAGTGTGTTTTATGCAAAGTTCAGTGTACATTTTATACTCTGAAATGTGTTGCAAGTAATTATCCATAGGATTACAGACAGATATGGTAATTGGCAAGAAAAGCATAGAATAATGTTTAATTCTGTAAAGATAGGACCAAATATAAGTGATTTTAATTGTCTTGCAAAACATTGAAGGCAGGATTGCCGGTGATAGGAAGATGATACAAATTGCATGTATCACATAACTAAAATGAAGTAAACATTGTAACAAAGAACCGTGGCCCCTTCTTGGACTCAGAATGTGTCTGGTTTCACAAGAATGAGACAGTGATGGGCAGAGGGCTTCACTGATAGAAGTCACCACACTTCAGTTTGAGTGTATCTCTATGACTTTTTTTTTTTTTTCAACTGTTATTGAGTCCATTTGCTGTGAAGGATTTGGAGTACTGCCTTCTGGTGCTCCTTTATCATAACATCAGAATCAGCGTTAGCAAGTACTAGTTTGAGGCTCTTAGAAAATTACATCTTGGTCTGGTAAATGGCTTATCAGGATATAGGGTGGTAAATTGTGGCTTTGCCTAGCTTTCAAACATCCCAGGTTCCAAAGTGTACCCTCCAAGTTTGACTGATATCACTGCTCATCGTATAGAGACTTTGTGGTTTTGGGTTGTTGTGTATGACATATTACACACTTCTGGTTTTACACTAACATCTCTTACACCAAATGCTGTCTCCTAGAAAAATTAACAAAGCTTTCTGCAAGAAACCTATCTGCTTTCTATGTGCATGTTTCACAAACCACTTTAAAGCCTCTTCTAAACACCAGTTATTTCAAGACAGGTACCTAAATAGGAAGCAGTGAAGCAAATGAAATAGCTTCTCTGTGGGTAAATTACATGTCATACAAAATGGATTAGAACCATGGAAAGCTTAATAAAGTAGAATTTTACCTCAAGTTTTCCAGGCCTGCTTCTCTGTCTCTAGCAAAATTGTCGTAGACTACTGATTTGTATGGCCTGAATGCTGTCTCAACTTTGGGTTGAAGAGAACACCCCTAGAGCTAGTGGGAACTGCTGAAGAACAGATCAGTCTTGCATGCTTCTCTACAGGATATGCCTTGGGGGAATAGAGAAATGCAGATGGGAAACAGTGGGTATGTTAGAAATAAATGTTCAAAGCCTAATTTTCTTTCCCACATACACAGAGGAGAGACTGAGTGGAACCGAGTGCTTGCAAATAGCACAGATGCACAAAGCAAGAGGCTTGCCAATATTAGGCAAGGACCAGGAAAGACAATAAATAGCCAACTGATTTCTCTACTCAGTTTTCAGTTGGTGTCCAAAGTCAGAGGTTGGAACTTTATTAAACACCCAAATTTACACAGACCACAGGCAAAAATGTCACAGCAGGGTAAGGTCGACATGCAAATGACATGCTAGAGAAGATACACACCCACTCAGAGGAGCTTTTTTCCAACTGTCTTTTCAATGATGTTCATTAGGAGTTCTGCTTCATCTTGGCACAGGTGTCCCAGGCAGCAGAATTCCTTCTGCTTTGAGTGAAGAGACTTCTCTATTTGGACTCAGTAGCATTCCGCTCCCTTGCTATATTCCAAGCCCACACTTACTTGTATCATGAGCACTTGCTCTCTGAGTGTGGACTTGCTATTATCTCCAACCATAGTCTTCACTGATTGTTTGGATGGTGTATTTTGCTTACCCCAGCTATTCATGGCTTTTGAAGTCCTTTTATCTTGGATAAGATCTCCCTTTATTTTGCTCAGAACACCTCCAGTGTGCATATTACCAGTATAATGTAGTGATGGCAATGCAATAGTGTGGGTTCAAATATAGCACAGACTAGACCAGGAGGCAGGCCATTAGATTCGCTCATTTGCTCCTTTTTCTGTTTTCTCTAAAGCATTCTTTGTGGCCTAAGATTGATCTATCTTGCTAACATGAAATTGCCCACTCATATCTCATTTTCACTTACCTAACACATCTAACACTTCACACTCTTTCATGCTAATATCCAAAGCATCTCTCAGAATTTGCACAGGTGGCATATGACATTAGAATTGAGTTTTTGTATTAGTATTCAAAACAGATCTGAGATCAGTTGGTGTTCTCAGAACGAAACACCAAGAGAGTATTTTGTCTATTGTAGCCAGCTGAGTATCAGTAAGTGAAGAAATTAATTCAGGAGGTGCTCAGCACTGGGCAGGATCAGCGTTCTAAGATGGAAATTTTGGCTTAACTGTTTTAACAACTGCTTCCTCTCCCCACTGTCATTGTAGTGTTGGCTGAAGCAGGACAATGCAAAAGAATTGAAATTAAGATTTGATCACACTTTTGCAAAAGTTTGCCATTGTTTACTTAGATTATTGTCAGTTTCTCCACCACCTTTGCTATGAATTGACTCAGGCAATTTGTGGTGCAAAGACCTGTGTGATTAGGCATACTTGAAAGTATGTTTTCAATCTGAACATTGGGGTATCATAAATGAGAACTGGAACAAAGAATAGTGCCTGTTGTAAGTGAAATGTATTCTAGAGGACGCATGTAGTCTGTCCAGTTGTTTGATTTCCTACAGTGAGGTTCCTCTTGTACAAGAAGGAAGACATTTAATCTGAAATCTTTTTATTTGACCTTAGAATCTTAATAGTTTGTGCTTTATAGGAGGCAACTTTTCTATGGGTTTTATCAACTGTACAAGAAGATTCTGAAATCCTGAAGGTAAACCAGCAAGATAAACTAATAGGAGGATGGTGGTGGTAGGAGTTTCTTTCCTCTTAATTGCATGTGAGAACAGTGGAATAATCTCTGTCCTTGGATCAGTTTAGTACAAATTCTCCACTCCATGGTGTTACTGGCAACTTGGGTTTACTCCCATTTCCTTCTCTGGCCCTTAGGCTGCTCACCATCTAAACAGAAAACAGATGTAAAAAAAAAAAAAAAAAAGAAAAAAGAAGAACACACCCACAAAAAACAAAAAAACAAACAAAAAAAACCTCAAAACCAAAAACCACCAAAATAAAACAAATCAAACAAACAACAACAACTAAAAAAAAAATAAATCCAAGCAAACAAAAAGACCTCACACACCAAAACAATAAAGCCAGCAGTGTTCAAGTGCTTATTCTGTATGGGCAAGGAATGCTTTTACGTGCTGCTGTTCATCAGCCACGTGCATTGGATTTCTGCAAGGATGAGTGCTAAGAAGCCAAACAAAACCAGGCAGACATGGAGTGGGACAGGGTGGAGTGTTCAGGCACAGGAAACCATGTTTGTCTCTGCTTTCTCCAGGGCACGTCTTTCTTGAGCTGGACCTGTTTCTTTTCTGTCTTTTCTCCCCTGTTCTGGATACCTTTCTGCCAGCTATCAGCATGCCTGGTTTCTTACCTGTCAACAACCAGCACTAAGGAGAGAAAAAGGTGCTGATGCTGGCGCTTTTCCCACCTGGGAGGTCAAAGTCTCATGTTCTAGATTGCCACTCAGCTCCTCAAGTAAGAATGTTTCTGTTTAGAAATCATGCTGAGGGCTGCTTCCTTAAAGGAGTGACTATGCCAATGGCCACAAAAGCTACCTAATTCGGTGGTAGGAAGTAGGGTATTTCTGAAACCATGACATCAGCTGATGTTGTCAGCTATACCTTAGATGTTTTGTCTCCTTGGTCCTGTAGGTGTAAACAGGGCTTCTCACAGCCCTCTCTCAATCCTGAACTAACACTTGATAACCAAGAGCAGTGCCAATCCAGTGGCAGTCACCTGTGTACCTTTCTAGGAGACAGCCTGACACCTTTAGTTGCAAGATTCTTGGTTTTCAACTCCTGAAGACCACCTCTCCTTTCATTATACCTTTTTGGACTTTCTCCAGCACAGAAACACTTTCTTTGCAAGTGTTTCTACCACAAGCATAGAGATGCTTAGAAATACGTAGTAAGAGACAGGAATGTGGAGACATTGGTCCTCTGGGGACATTTCCACAAAGAAAAAGAGTGTTCTGTCTTCTGTTCATACAGTATTTTGAAGTACTTCTGCCTCTTTTTCCTGTGAGTTTAAGGGGAAAATAAAAAGAAAAAAAAAAGTTTAATTACTTCAGTGTTGGTTTAGGATTGGTTGAAATCTGATTTAAAAATAATAAAGCAACTAGATATATCATCTCTTCCCTGGGAGTGATTGCCCCACCAGGGCACTTAGAAGACACAAATGTCTTTAGAGGTTCCCTCTCCGGCACTTGCTACTTTGGCTTGCCTTTTCCATCTTCAAATCCCCACTTTCTTCTGTAAGGTCTCTGAGCATTTTCATTTTCTTCCTGAGATTTACAGTACATGAGGCTCATTTTCTCTGTAAGTAGGCAATAATGTCATTTCCCCGCCTTTGTTCCAGGCAAGGTGGGGGAATGACTTCATTTTTTGAAACACTTCTTGGTTTTCCTATTTTCCCTGAAGCTTTCAGAGACTTTGAACACAAGATTTAAAGCCTGTGAACTCTTAGACACAATAAACCTGAGTGAATTTACGGGGGTGTTGCCTGTTGTAAAGCTTGGGAGCCATGTTCTAGAAGAGTCATTTTTCGTAGTGTGTAATAGCAAACTGTTTTTCTAAGTGCTATTACACCTGAAGGTATTTTATTAAAGTTTGGCAGAGAATTGAAAAGTATCTTGTCAAATTATTCAGGTGCTGGCCTTCGCAACAATTTAGGTGTGCTTTTTTTGTATCACGGAGCACTGCTGATTCCTTGTCCAAGGAATGAACCACGCTTACACCACCTCTGAAATCACCGTACATAACTCCATGCCTAGAATTCTCCATCCTCTTCAGGCAACTTCCCAAGGAAATTTTGACAGCTCTGAGGCCAAAGCCTCTGGGAAGGTTACACTCTTTTGTCACAGCTTTCCCGAGTGGGGAGAGGCTGGTGAAAACCCCGTGGGCATCTCGGTGTGAATGCCACTGCCATGCTTCGGAGGGGAATTCCCGGAACTCTGCCCCTCCCTCCCACGGGGCGGGCATCCTGCGGGCAAGAGGGCCGGCGGCAGGGACGGGACAGCGAGCCCAGAGGCTGGGTTGGATGATGTGTGAACGGATGCTCCGCGCCCCGCCACGCCAGCCGAGCTCTACTAAACACCCGTCCTCAGGTCCCAGCTCGAGAGACTGAACTGGGCTCCCGCTCGCCTGGAGGGTCGGGAGAGAAAACGAAAAGTTAATTCACAGAATTACACACAATTTTGAGTCGGAAAGGGAGCCACAAGCATCACTGAGTCCGACTTGTCCCACACGCCCAGCCCCCTATAGATTTGCTCCCAGATATTCTCTGTGATGGGGCTCGCTCTCCAATTGTCCCCCAAAGAAATTTTTTTTCTTTTTTTTTTCCTCTTGAGAATAGAGTGATTCCCTATCCCTGTTTATATTTTAGAGAAATGAGTCTGGCTCTGCTTCGGGACCTGTGCTCTAACCAAAGGAAGACCCTCCCACTTTTAAAAATAGATCGTAAAGTTACGCAAAGGTATAAGGTGCAAGTCAGCTTTCCTTTTGACTTTTAAGTGTTGTTTTCAATAAGGAAATAAACTATTTGCATATTTTTAACTTGCGTGTAAAGCTGCTTAAATAATGCATACCTACAAAAAGTCCTGTTATCCGACCTGCATGATTGTGCGGTGTGTATCCGTATTTATTTATGCAGACACACACACAAATTGAAAGCAACGAACGTAGTTGAAATAAGTAACACCACCCAACTAAGTACTGCTGCATCCAGAACCATTAAAGAGTGAATTATTTTTAAGCCAATGTTTTTCATGTTTTATTACTGAATAATAGCAGACATTTCATCACACATAAGTGGTAAGAACATGGGGTAGATGATAGAAATTACATAGAAAACAAAAAACAAAAACTGTGTAAAGATCCAGATTTATAACCAAACTCGGTCATTTGCTGTTGTTTCCAAATATCTGGTTTAGAGATCCGGAAAGCTGCCTTAAAAATAAGAAGCTCGTTGTACATATCATCTGAGCAAATGGGGTCTCCAAATGCAAAAACCGATGTAGTAAGTAATCGATTGCCAATTGATTTCTGACACGAATTTCCGTGAATACAGCTACACAAAATATGGTTCCCAAACTGTAATGCTGATCAGCGCAAAAATTTTTACCATTCGGTCACTATTATATCTCGGTGTTAAAACTGTATGTTGAGTGGGCTGGTGAGGGGAGAAGATTTGGGGATTAATTAAATTTTTGAATGATATGGCTAAAGTGTTCACTATTTTCTAGTGTGAGAACATAGAAGCATCTCAAGGAATAACTAAAATACAAAGCCTGGCAGGGCAGTGAGCAAGCCAGTAAGGGAAATAGCGATCTCACTTCTCTAAGAAGCTTTACTGTATAAAAAAAAAAAGGGGAGGAAAGACGAACATTTAATTTTTTTTTTTCCCCTAGAGCACGAAAGAACCGTCTGCTGTTTGTGCTCTGTCCGCCGAAGAGCATGAGAGGGAGAAGCAGGAGGACTAGTCTTGATTGTGTTTTGGAATTTTTTTCATCTTTTTCTCAGGAAATTGACAAAATCTCAGCACACGTCTTTTCGCAGAAGCGGGAGCCGGGGTGCCCGGGACGCGCGAGAGGAGCCCTGGAGATAATGGGACAAAGGAAAACTTTTTCCAGCAGTCCGACACCGGGAGCGCAGCCAGCCGCGATGGCTCGCTGGTGATTCGGCGGCGGGGATGCTCGCGGGCAGGGAGGTGGGCTGCAAGGGGCGAGGGCACACGGACTCGGCGGGACGGCGGGGTTGGGGGTCAGCGCGCAGCCTTCTCGGAGGCCCCGCCGGCTCCCGGCAGGGGCGGCGGGTCGCGCAGGTACCGCCCCACCGCTCCGTGCGGGCCCCCCGCCGCCACATCAAGGGGCAGGCGGCCGCGGCCGTCGGGGAGGTCGAGGCGCGCCCCGGCCCGGTGCAGCGCCGCCAGAGTCTCCAGGAAGCCGGCGCGGGCCGCGTCGTGCGCCGGGAGGCAGCCGGTGCGCGGGTCCGGGCGGTTGGGGTCGGCTCCGCGCCGCAGCAGCAGCTCGGCCACCCGCGGGCTGCCCAGCATCATCACCTGCGGGGAGAGACAGCGTCAGCGCCCGCCCGCCCCGAGCACCCCCGAGAATCCGGGGGGCAGCCGGGCTGGCGGTGGCAGGACCGGCGTCTCTTTTGGGGCGTCGTTCTGCTGTGTCGGCTACTTGTAGTCGTGACCTGCATATATTGTGACAGCCGTTTGCGGTCATCCGTGCGGGTACCTTCCAGCTCGAGATGGTCTATGGTTAGATGATGAATTTAAAATATTAGCTAGTGGTTTCCAGACTAGGTACAACACGTGTTTGTTCTGCTTCACATTTATACCATTTATATACACCGTGGTATAAATGGTACTTGTGGTGTGTTTATAAGCATATGTATGTACACACACACGTTTATACACAGACACGGAGGCAGCTACGTGTGTGTGTGTAGAGATATATACATACAATATAGATAGCGTTTATGTAATGTACCTTTTATTACATAATAAATAGTGCATGTATATATATTATAAATGTATTTGGACATACACACATATTAGAATACATTAAATGTATTTATACACATAAAGAGTTTGTAAATATTTGTATACTATATATACACACCATATATCTTGTCACAGCCCTGAGTGACCTTCCATTCAGGTTGCTGTCACTTAGAATGCATTATCGATTTATCAACGATCAGCACAGTAATGGGGCAATGTTGCTGGGTGTGGATATTTTCTATTTTTCCATTCCTGAGTTTTGGACCAAGATGATTTTTCTCTTTTTTTTTTTTTCTTTTTTTTTTTTTTTTTTTTTTTTCTCTCTTCCAGCTCTGTCTTTTTCTCAGAGGTTTGGGAGCAGCTGCTGAGTGCTCACAAGTAATACACAAAACTTAATTGATGGAAAATTTCGAATTATATTTTGTGCCTAAATGACAAATTCCTAATGACATTCTGCTTTTCTGCCAGTAGCAGAAATTTTCGGCAATGTTTAATCATATACGATTGAGCAAAACCCAGGGAAAAAGCCCAAATCAACCAAAACCAAAATAAATTCGCACATGAGGTTTTACTTCCCTTACTGCCTGGTCATTTTCAATGGAATTTGAACCGCCATAAATTGCGACTTAACACTTTGAAAAAGATCTTAAGACAATAGGTTTTTCTATCAATTTCTTTCTTGGGCCTTTTGTTTGTGCACTTCAAGTAATTTGGTTTATTTAGAGTGAAAGTGTGAAAATATTTATAAATGTCGTAATACATAAATTCCCGATATTAATCCTTTCCAGAAAGAAAAAAAGGGTCCACATATTCGAGTATCAGCCATTTTGCAAGTTGCTGACCAGAGAAAGAGAACTTCGTCTGAAATGAGGAAAGAAAATAGTTTATAAGAGTTTAGAGATTAATTTCATCTGTAATTTGAACATAAAACAGAAATAAAACTGATAACTTTCTGAGAGCCTTTCTTGGTAATCTACTTCAGAAAAATATTTAATTTTTCATGTAAAGTGCAAGGACCAAAATGGCTGCTTAGCTTAGCTGATGAATCATTAAATACATCTCTTAAAGTGACAAGTCGAGGAATCTTCTTTGTGAGATACACAACTCCAGTTTAAATCACAGTATATTAATAATTCAACGAACATTTAAAAAGTGTCTACTTAAGTATATCGATTAATATAACACACTGAAAGTGCCTAGAAAACAACTCTACATACTGGTATCTGGTACTTTTAACATCTCTCAATAAATAATCCCACTCTTGATGGATAGAGAATATTAAAATTACTACAACTAAAAGAAAAGAAAGAAAAGAGGTGGCTACTAATATATACCTAGTTTCAAGTTACAGTTTGTACCAGCACAGTTCCTAGGTTCTTTGTTCTTGAATATACTAGAAAGAGGCACCACTTCGATTTCCTTGGGGGAAAAAAAAGACCTATTCGGGCTATATTTAAAAAACCGAGACAAGCGCTCGAAGTGCAGATCATTCCCCAAACGTATCTGGATAGGTTATCTGGAAGCGGATTTTGCAGTCCTACTTCTCCTTTTGAGTATCCCCTAGAAAAATTCGTTTGCTGCCAGCGGTTCCCCACTTAACTCCATTTTGTATTTTCAGGACGGCAGGGCTTATTAAAAAGTAGAGGAGCCATTAGAATTCAGACAGCTGCGGCTGGAGTACGGTTCCCATCATAACAATAAAAATTCATTCTAAACACAAAAAGCCCACTCTTCCCCGCCCGCCGACGTGGCAGAGCACAGCTTCCCCCCTGTCCCCCATCCAGCTACCCCTCTCCTCCGTGCTCCGTACCTGGAGCGGGGTTCTCCCGAAGGCGTTGGTCCCGTTGGGATCCACGCCTGCGTCCAGCAGCCTCCTCACCTCTTCGTGGTCCCCGCGGGCGGCGGCGCTGCACAGGCGGTCGCCGTCGCTCCGCGGAGACCCCTCCATCGCCCCTCGTCGACCTGAGCCGCACTGCCGCCGCTTGGCTTCCCTGTCCACTGGCTGCGATCTCGCCCGTCGCTGCTACCCAGCTCCTCCTTTCCCGAGGGCAGCGGCCTCCCCCTTACACTCCCTCCCCCTCCTGCCCGCCCCGTACCGCCGGGCCGCGCTCTCCTCCGGGGGGGCGGGCGCTGTGGCATCCTCTCTCCCGTGGCTCCCAGCGGCCGAGGTAAAGCGGCTCACCCACCCGGGGCGAGGGGCGCCGGCAGGGTGGCGAAGGACCGCGGGATCGTCCTCAAGCACGGCGCCCCAGAGGGCAGCCGGTTTCATCAACGCCTCAAGAGCGGGCGGCTCTCGCGTTTTCCTCTCACCGGGGAGAGGGGATGGGGGCGGCGGCCTTGCACCCCCAGCCTCTCCCCGTATCGGGGCGGGTTCCGAAGGCAGGGGAGCGGGCGCAGACCCATGGGAAAACAGCTTCCACGGCACTGGCTCGGCCGGGGCAGGTGGGAGCATCTAATGCGGGGGGTCGACGGCCTGACGAAGGTACGACGGCTCTGAACTTTCCTGGGACAGAGAGGAACATTTTCTGCCAGTGATGGCTCTAGTTTCTGTCTCCGAAAGGGGTCCTGCCCTGCCCGAGCCTCTCCGAGCGGTGGGTCAGGCATCCATCCCTCAGTTCTGCGCCTGCCGAGAGCTGGCGGTCCGGATGAGGAAGGGAGCCGTGCCCGCAGCAAGTCTGCGACCAACCTCAGGGCACCGGATAGAAGAGGATCTCTTCAGCCTGGCCCTTCCAGAGCCTCCCGGGAGCAGAGAAACCGCGGTGAAAACCCTCCAAGGGTAAAGCGCAGATCCAGCCGCGCAGCCAGAGGCTAGGCAGAGCAATGTCGCTTTGCCTGGCAGCTGTACAGATCCTCAAAATCCAAGCATCTGGCCCCTCCCCTTGGCTTTCCGCCAAGCGTCTCCCCGTTGCATGCCCCAAGCACGCTTGTGGCACATACTCCCGCCCCTAGCGACCCCCCCGCGGCCGTCGATGGGGAGTGGGCGGTCGGTACCCACGACCCGCACCGTGAAGTTTTTATTCTGCCACCTCGAAGCTTCAGGCAGACCTTTGTAAGAGGCAAGGAAAATAGGAGTGTTTTTCAAGGTTTTGTTTTCCTTTTTTCATTGGTTTGTTTTTTTTCCCCTCCCCCCTCACTCCTTACAATGTCAGTTCCCTAATCTCCTTTTTTTTTCCTAATTTGCAGAAGACCAGTGCGAGGCCGCAGAAGTATCCGCTGTGCAGATAAAACCCCCCAAGAGCTCTGCATAGCTAGAAGAGAAACATGGTGATTTTATATCTACATTTACTATTAGCCGAAAGCAGAGTTATCCTCGGATGAGGACAAATAAACACATATTTATCCCTGCACAGACAAGTCAGAAATTCACTCAAATACCTGCATTTACTGGCTTTCTGGGCCTCTCTAGCGAAGTTTCTGGGGCAAGTGGCATTGCAAGATGAGGGTCCAATATTTGAGGTGAGACCCTCGCTTGTGGTGGACTCCCACCACATCGTGGTTTTTCTACAATGCATGGTGCAAAGCGGCCCTCGGGACAGACAGACAATTTAAAACAAACAAATAGATAAAATTTTAAAATAAATAAATTACGTTTAAAAGAGTGAATTTTTAAGAGTCTGAGAAGTCTAAGAAATTAAGATGATCCCCCATCCAAAAGGCAAAGCATATGCCAGTTCTTCTTATGCTCTCTGGCATTAATGATAGCCACGTAGAGATAAATCCAAGGAGAAAACCTCGTTGTTTTTGTCTCTTAAGTGTCTTAAAATTTCAAATCAATAGTGATGCGTGGCAGGGTTGCAGGTTATCGCTGTCTAGCCTTGCTTTCTGCGAAATAGTATTGATCGTGGATTTTATGCATCTGTATGTATAAGTATAGGACCTATTCCTATACTTACAGTGAGCATAAGGATAGAAATAGGTTGGAACCAATGTCCTTAAAGTCTTTTCCAAACTAGTTAATTCTGTAAAGAAAAAAAAAAATGCACACTCACAAGTAAATATCCTTGCAAGTGAAGATGTTACTTCGTATCAGAGGGCCCGTCTATATCTCCATCTCCATCTCCACTAAATTATGTTAAAAGCTAATAGTGTAAGACAACAAATACAGTCCCATTATTATGTCCCAACATTACTGACCTTCTAAATCACTTATCAAACTACCAGAACGTTTTTAAGGCACAGCATTTTAAGTTACATGATTGAAACATTGTGATTTCTTTCCTCTCTAAAAGCAAATCTTATATTATATAATTCTAGTACCAACAAAGGACCTAAAATTAATCAAAATACAACAACACAGAGTCATATCTGAAGTTAGGATAATAATAACGCAGCCTATGCTGGTGTGTTTTGAAAAAGAACCTTGTATTGCGCTTGTTTCTCGGGGGGAGGAAGGTGAATTCACCTTTTCCACCCAGCAAAACTTACTGCGAAGATATCCCCATAGAAGTTAAAAAAAAAAAAAAAACAAACAAAAACGAATCATGCTAAGCAGTGTCTCTATCCTATATTTCTGCTCTTATTTAATTTCAGAATCATTATTCAACCACACAGATCTTTGACACTGAAAACAGATCCATTTTAATATTACAGTACAGTAATCCTGCAAATTGTTCTGAGATGTTTTGATAAGAGCATGAAGGACGGAAGAGGTAACTTTCAGTTAACAAACGCAGCCATCTTATGCCCTATTTAAGGCTTAGCAAGTATTTCAACAACTATAACAAAAACAAAGACAACAATAATGAAATTCAAAACACATTTTATCTAACAATTATTTGAATAATTGTTTCAGGGGTTAATTAAATACTATAAAGAGACAAAATATAAAGAACATTAAACTGAGATTTCCTAGCTTGTAAATAGACAAAAAGGGCACAAGAGAGGCAGGGATAGGAGGTGCAATAGAGAGGTTGCATGGAAAGAACCTGTTTTATATCAAAAGGGGGTGGGAGAAACTGTTGTTCCAAGTTACACGAAAAATTAAGCAATATCCAATACAGAAATCATTTAACATTATCGTTCTTGTCTTCGGTTTAAAGTATCAGAATATTTGCAAATGTATTTATCTTGATTACACATATTGGCTAAAAACAGAAAGATCTATTGCCTTAATTTTAGTCGTTCAAAAGTTGTGCCATGAGGGTTTCTATTGAACTTTAAAATGATTGAAAAATTCTCCAGAACAAACAAAGCAAAAACCAAAGCACGCACAAAAGCTCGAACAAAGCTCAAAGAAATTGCAATAATAATGAATAAATGACTCACAGAGTATATCTTACAATCAGAGATTGGTTTGGGTTGGAAAAGTCTTCGGAGATATTATTTCCAATCCCACCTCTCTACCCTGCCTCATCCAGCCTGGTCTCGGACGCTTCAAGAGATGAGGAAGCCACAACTCCATTATATGCTACCCTAGACAGTAACAAAATTATCCCTAGGTATTGTATTATTCATAGGGTTTTTTGGTTTTGTTTTCTGGTTTTATTTTTTTAAATTTAAACTTAACATGCGTGCCTTACTCTATCCCAGGTCCTTCAAAATGAGGTTTGTAGTCTAGAGCTAGGAAGTTTTAGAAAAACTCATTCTCCTAGATTAAAATCTCAGGGGAAGGGGATAAGAAAATAACAGTGTTTATGGCAAAAGTGGAAATACAGTGAGAAAATAATAGCCACACTTTCGGATCTTTGAGGGGGTTTTGCCCTTGCTATAGAGGTGATTAGCACCCTCATACTTATATTTGTATTTGAGATTCATGCCTTTCAGGTCAGACAGAGTTTATAGTTTCTTTTTCTCCCATTTAGTGCAGAATGAAGAAACGAGGCCTACTACAAAAACAAAAAAGAAAGAAAGAAAGAAAGAAAGAAAGAAAGAAAGAAAGAAAGAAAGAAAGAAAGAAAGAAAGAAAGAAAGAAAGAAAGAAAGAAAGAAAGAAAGAAAGAAAGAAAGAAAGAAAGAGAGAAAGAAAGAAAGAAAGAAAGAGAGAGAGAAAGAAAGAAAGAAAGAAAGAAAGAAAGGAAAGAAAGACGCATTTGAAGGCAACAAGGAAAACTGTAGTTTCTGATTTATATGTGTGTGTGTCTGTGTGTATGGCCCCATACTTTTTATTCAAGTAGCACTAGAAGCAATCTAAACAGAAAGTGGAGCAGGGAAACTCTGAATTACTTTATCTCCACACCCTGAGTCCTACAGCTTGAAAGGTTAAAAATTTTGTACATCTATTTATACAAGTATAAAATGAATTATCTCTATTTTTAAAGTAATTTTGAGGCAAATATTTCTACTTCGCTTCCACTTGTGTTCTTTTCCAGTCTGTGTTCTCTATTAATAGGAGGTTGTGGAATGCTCTAATAATCCTCTATGAGGATTTTGCAGATCAATCCTCAAATTTTCATAAAAATTAATATTCACTTTAGCTTCACTATATATCTAATTATTATTATTTTTGTGCGTGTGATAATCAATACCTAGGTCCACAACAATCAGATTTTGCACTCCGTAATAAGGAAAAAGTCTCTATAACTGCCGCAGCCTCGGATATCTCTCATGGTCCTTCATACGAATCTATTTTAATTACTCTTTCTGACGCTGCTCGGCCGCTCTGACCCTTATTTCCCACATTTTCGTAATGGCAAGGGAAGGAAAAGTAGGCCACTGCATTTCACTGTCGTTTACAAGAGTAGAAAGTAATACACGGTCGGAAAACAGTGGCCATTTTCTCTCTTCAGAGCAATAGCTATGCTCCTCGTTTCCTTGTCTGAAAAGGATGGTAAGGGGTGCTGGGTTTATATTTTCTGAGAAGAAAACTTCTCAGAAAGTGGGAGGCAAGGCAGAAGTAAGTTACAATAATTTTTCAAGAACCAGACATTTTCTACTCCGTTAAAGCAAGCAAAAAAATAAATAAATAAAATACCCACACAGAAACACCCCGCCTGTAGAAATCTAACGCGTTTCCCGCTGCCATCTGAGCATGCGGCGCGGAGGGGTCCCCGCGGAGCTGCCACCGCCGCCTCCCGCTCCTGCCGCCCGCGCCGCCCCAAGCAACCGCGCTCCCGGCGTCCTACCTGGGCCGGGGGCTCCCGCCGCGCCTCCGCCGCAGGACCAGCTGCAGGGCGAGACGCCGTGGCCAGCGCCGTCCCAGCGCCCCGAAAACGCGGCGGAGGATGCGCCAGCCCAGCGCCCAGGCCCGGGGCAGGCTGCGGGCGCGCCGAAAGTGGATGGTGCACCTTATCCGGGGGGTCATGGGTGCGGGGAACCCGCGGACGCGTCACGCTACAAATACCTCCCCAGCGGGGCCCCACCGGTGAATCGGCCCTCTCACCCTCCATTCATTGGAGAGTATTTCTTTCTTTTTTTTTTTTTTTTTTTTTCATTTTTTTTTCTTTTCCGTTTAACTAATTTCGACTCCCCATTTCACTTCACCTCCCTCCGCCTCACACTCCTCCCCTACACTCCGCTGTAAACTCCTCCCATGATGATGGCTCCCGCCTCGAAAGCGGGCGAAGGAAGACTGTCAGCGGGGGATGGGTTCGGGGGAGATCGCCGGCTCCTCTGCCCTCCCATCTCCTGGTCCCGGGGAGCACTGCCGCTAGGCGGGCGTGGAGGCCGGCCAATCGCAGGGCGCTCCCCTGCTTTCAAATAAAGCCTTGACGACATCTCCTTGCCCTCCCCCCCACTCTGCCCCTCCAAACACGCCGCCTCCCGCTCCGTTTGGGGATGGGTGTTACTCCGGTTTTTTTTCTTGCTGTCCAGTTGCTCTCGGACCCCATTCCCCCAGGGAAAGCTCCGACCGAAAGAGGGCCTGCGGCATGCCGGAGCTCCGCATTGGCACTCTGACAGCCGGCTAGCGGATCGCTGCCTGTTTAAAAGCGCGGGCCAGTCTTGGCCCGGGCGAGGAGCTATTTCCTTGTCACATGGCCATTGAACGCGAGGCGGGAGCGTTGCGTAGCGAAGCCGAGGTGGGGGGGGTGGGGGGAGAAAGAGGATCTCACTTTCCCCTCGCCGGCCATCGAAACGGGTAATGAACGGTTCCCCGCCCAGCCCCCGGGCCTTCTTTCCGGCCGTGCTCCTCGGTGTCGGACCTCTTTGCTTTCTTTTTGAAGGGCGAGGGTTTGGAGTGGGGCGAAGGAGCAGCGGAGGGTTGCTCAGAAGCCCCAGTCAACCTGCTGGCGCTTCCCTGCCCGCCTGGCTCCCAGAAAGCACCGGAGAGCTGCCGAGACCAGGGACAGCCGGTGCTGAGCCAGCTCTGCCCCCGGGCAGAGCATCCCTGGGAGGTGGAGGGGGTTTCTGCTGCCTCCCTGTCCCGCCCCCCACCCCAAGAACCCTTCTGCCCTTCTGCTCCCGGGTGCGGGGTACCTCCGTGCGAGGCGTGAGAAGAGCGACGGGCAGGGAGAGCGTCGTTTCTGCTGGCGCATCTTCTCCCTCTCCCGGCACGGTGGGGTCCAGCTCGGATGGTCACGGCTAGAGGCGGCTGGGAGAGAGATCTGGGGAGCTCGGGGACTGAGGGGAGCCACTGGAAAAGCGCCGGGAGGGGACGCAGAATGACAGTCTCTGGGAGGGATGGTGAACGTAAGCGTGTGCTATAGCCTCCCCACAACAAACACCTCCTTCTCTCGGATGTACAAAAAGTTATAACTCGGATGTCAACAGAAGATTTCTTCTGCCTCGGCACGGAGCAACCCTAACAATGCTGATAAGGAAAAGCCTGTAATGCTTTCTTTTCAAGTCCGATTTCAAGCCTGGGAAACTGGGTGAGTAAAATCGGCTATTTCGAAATTAAAGCACCTTTCGATAGAAGCTTTTTCATCTTTTTTTTACCCTCCCCCTCAAATTATTTTTTCCCCCTCTTCTCCCTTGCCGTGACTACTGCTTCCCGACTGGCAAAGCAAAATTCAGAGAAATGAGTGCCTACCTGGCTGTGTGATGCAAGTGCCAGAGCAGCGGTGGGAGGATGGACCGACAGCTTTGGCAATAGAAACCCACCAACGCTGAATGCATGGCCAATCCAGGGCTCGTCGTGCACAGGGAGCAAACCCTGGTGCAGAAGGGTGTATGTGTGGTAACGCATGTACTCAGTTATAGCAGCAATATTAAAAATAGAAATAGCGAGTAATCTGCCACCTTAAACATAATACTTTTAGGGCTTTCTTGATAAAGTGTACTGCTGCTGCTGTTTATTGTTAGCTGTTACTATTCTTCTTTTCAGGGAGGACTCCAAGCCCTGGAGCCGCTGCTGCTGCCAGAAGAAAAGCTCCTGCAGCCAAGTGGGATTTCGCCAGTGACCCTCATCCTTCCATGGAGTGAGTAGTCCCCACCATGGGCCTGTCCTGGGAAGAGGCTATGGACCTACTCTGTGAGGCAGATTTATAATGATTAGGTATTTAGCCTTGCTGGGTTTTGAGGGCATGCTCTTCTTATTTGGTGCAGTCAGCCTAGCAAATTGTGTTTTTTCCTTGCCAACTTTATAAACAATAATAGTTGTAATATATTATTACTTTTTTTTTTTTGCTATCGTTTCATAAGCCTTAATGGAAATGCTAAAAAAACGGAAATCGAATCTAGTTCTGGGAGAAAATGATGATTTAAAATAAGAACAGGTCCAACTGTTGATGAAAGTGCAGTTTAATAGAACCTTACTGTTCTGCAAGGAGTGTGGTCAGGCTCTTGCTTTACCCCATCTCCACATCTGGTCGCAGCTCCATTCTGGTTCCCACAGGCATGGGATTCAGGCACTTAATTGCTGCATCCCCAGTGTCGTCCTTGGTTCAGCTATGCCATGTTCTAGGGCAGAGTGCAGCACAAATTAATAAGGTGTTATAATCGCATATTATAATGTTACATGTTTTCTATTTAAAGATATGTATAAAATATATGTTCTAGATATTCGTACAATGAAGAAGGATGAATATAGACTAAAGATAGCATAAATGTTTGGTACATGTTTATATACATATAATTTCGTTTTAATTAAACCAAGAAGCATAATTAAACAACGAAGTATATTACATATAAAAATAATTGATAAGCAAATATATCACGTTGATGCATAATCATAACGTTTTATATATGTGTGTTCTATCTGAATGTCATGCATATTTTATATAGGTATTACATAGATACATTCTGTACATTAATGACATAACTAAATATTTCATAGCGTGACAAGAGATACAAACTAATTATAAAGCATACATTTTATGAAATCACATTATAATAAATAACATATTCCAATACGTTACAAAAAAGGTATATACATTATTTTTCATGTTTATATATGAGATATCTAGGGTTGGATACTCAGTAGGAATGCAAAACCAAAATAAATCTTTTTCACCTTTTCTACAGGTAGGTCTTAGAAGTGCCTAGGATAAGTGCTGGGGTGTGAGACCTGAGCTCTGTCACTGCCTCGCCTGGCTTCCCGTTCTCAGCCCCTAAGGTGCAGGACGTGTGAGCACAACTCCACTGGGGATCCAGGGAGGGAGGTAGGGTCTACGACTTGTCCCGCACGGTCTGGGAGCACCGTCCCCGCCGCCTGCCTCACCGCCCGCCCTGCTGCTGTCCGTGCGCTCCCTCACCACACCTCACCGGGGGCTTGGGGACTCGCTGCGGTGACGGCGTGTCTCCCCGCGTCCTCTTTTCTACTCGGCAGAGGCTGGGCTGCTGCTGTATCTTTTTCCTGGGGTGCCCACACCCAACGCCCCCGAGCCAAAGCAGCCTGTAAAACATGTATTGGCTGTCACGTAATTACTGTATAGCCCTCCTCGTCGTTCTCCCACCAGCAGCAGAGCTATTTCAAAGGTTTGCTTTGGGCCACCTCCGAGCATCTTGGGAAGCACATACATCAGATGTATGATTTTTAATTTTTCGTTTATGGCTGCCTTGATTTTAAATCACCTGAATTTTTAGAAGCACTATAACCCAGGGGAGGTCGCTTGCAAATTGTTAAAACGAGCATTTCAACTGGGGACCATATCAGGCGTGCAGAGACACAAATGTCTCTTTATTTCCTCTTTCCAGATCCTACGGTTGCAGCCTACACAAGGAGAGCCACGAATGCGCTGTGGATACATGTGCAGACATGCAGAGCATCCTACGTGTTTTTAAGAAGGCATTTACCAAAGCTGCAATCACACCAGGAAGCACTGATGCTGCTGTCCAGCCGGTTTTGCCAGAGAAAGGCAGATTGGCTTCAGCACCCCTTCAGTTCGGTTTAACCAAAATCAAACAGGGAGCTGTGGGGACACGGAGCCTCTGAAGCCTCTCCCATCTTCTTCAGACGGAGGGCTAGCAAGCGTGAGTGTGAAGCCCTCGCGGAGCAAAAAGTCCAGACGTGGCCCCATTAAACAAGGAAGGGTTTATACTACCGTATCCCTGTGCAGGGATTTTCCTTCATGTTTAATACTCAATATTTGCTATTTAATATTTTCACATTTAGTATTTTCTTCATATTTCGTACATCATATTTCATATTTAATATTTCTCTTTAGTGTCTAGACTCTAGTGTGAAAAAAGGGACCTGAGGAGGGCCATAGCATTTTCAGTGCAGGATAATATACGGGCATGAGCAAAGAATACTGTCCTTCGTGCATCCCAGCAGGGAAACGCGATCCGGGGTTATTCCCAGAATCACATGAGTACTGTTCGACTTGGTGTCTCCCAGGTCGGACGCGGGCAGTTAAGTTTGGAGAGGGGCTGGCACGGGAAGAGTTTAGGCACGGGGCGGCGGGTCGCGCAGGTACCGCCCCACCGCTCCGTGCGGGCCCCCCGCCGCCACATCAAGGGGCAGGCGGCCGCGGCCGTCGGGGAGGTCGAGGCGCGCCCCGGCCCGGTGCAGCGCCGCCAGAGTCTCCAGGAAGCCGGCGCGGGCCGCGTCGTGCGCCGGGAGGCAGCCGGTGCGCGGGTCCGGGCGGTTGGGGTCGGCTCCGCGCCGCAGCAGCAGCTCGGCCACCCGCGGGCTGCCCAGCATCATCACCTGCGGGGAGAGACAGCGTCAGCGCCCGCACAGCTCGGAAGGAACGGACATCCGCAGTGGAAAGGAGAAGAAAATCCGCGGATGAGGCATAAAGATCGGCTTTGGACGTGTCACGAACGGTGGAGAACATGTACCTGTCGGTGGAGTTGTGCCGCATTGGAAAACTCTCCTTTATCCACGCCAGGGGACAGGAAGGAACAGGAGGGGCAGAGAGGTGCGGGGTCGGATTGTGTGGATGTACACTGGGGCTGCTCCGCGACAGGAGCCGGCGGGGATCGGTAGGCTCGGAGCAGACGAGCCGGGGAAAGGCTCGCCCTCCTCCCGACGCACTCTCACAGAAACATATGTCCAGCCCCAAGTCGCTTTGCACCGGTCCCCGCGGAACCGCGCCGGTGCAGCGACTCGCGGGGACCGCCGTCATTGCGCTCGCATCCGTGACACTTCTCCAGAGGGTCCCTGGCAAGGGGAGACGCGTAATGCAGGGAACCCACTGAATTAACCTTTTGCCTGACCCGCGGGTTCAGGGCAGTACCAACGTGCCTGGCGGCCCTCCCCCTCGCAGTTTTCTAAGTTGGATTTCTCCTAGCGCACCCAGCAGTGCGTTCAGCACAGGGGCTAAGTCCCTGACGCGAAGACTGGTGGGGGGGGGGGAAACACAGAAAGGCAAAAGCACAGGAGGACGGCACCAAATGCCTGTTTCGAGTGGAATGCTCCACCGACATTTTGTAGAAGAGCGTTTAGCAAGCACTGGCAGTAAAACTTAAGTATAGCTTCTCAGATTATTCCCGTTTCGTTTTATTTTAAAATTTTAAGAAAAACCTGGCCAGAACTACCTCGAAAATTAACTCAGCCTTTATAAATTTAATCTCTACTACACCTCCGGAAGGTAAGTCTACCTACACGTTCTCGCGAGTGTAAAATGTGGGCAGACGTGCCCCACAGGGATTGCTCGTTGTCTACCTGCAGCGTCAGCTGGGCAAGGCTATCGCGACCGGGTGTTCCCGCTCGTGAAAGTCACCGAATACTCTTTTGTTTCCACGAGAGAGGAGACAAAACATACTAACAGTCATATAAAGCAGAAGACGAGGTATAACGAAAGGGAGATTATTTCTGCAAACGTGAGTTGTTGCATTTTATTCCACGTTTATTGCGAGATGAGCATTAAAGTTCTCGGATTTGAGTCATCCTATCTCAGTTGGTTCAAATAAAGCAAAAGGTTGCTAAGACTAAAACTTCTCTGTTGCGGCCGTCACCAGAGAAGACTTTCTCCTTCCCAGAGGGGCGAGAAGAACCACTGTGCCACGCCGCCTCGACAGCAGCCGAGCACAGTGACGGGGGCAGCCGCCTCCGGGGCACCGGCGGGCCCGTTGCTGCCCCGAGGCTGCCGCCGCCCCTCTCGGGCAGGACACGGAGGGCCGCTGCCCTCGGCCAGCTGCCAACAGTCCGCCTCCCTACCTGGATGGGGGTCCTGCCGTAGGAGTTGACGGCGTTGGGGTCCGCCGCTCCGTCCAGCAGCTCCCTGAGGCGCTGCAGGTCCCCGCGGGCGGCGGCGTTGGCCAGCTCATCCGCCACCGCGCCTCCCGCCCGCAGCGCCATGTCCCGGCCCGCGGCGCCCCGCACAGCGCCGCAGCCGCCGCTCGGCCGCCCCGCGCTGCCCGAGCCTGGCGGCGATCCCGGCCCTCGGGGAGCGCCTTGCCCATGGGAACGCCCGGCCCGCGGCCCCGGGCCCAGAGGCTCCCGCAAGGTACTGTCGCCGAGGCCGCTTCCACCTGTGCGGATAAGGCGGAGGCTCCCGGCTCTCGGTTTCTCCTCCCCGCTGGTGCCTCCTGTCGTATTCCCGGTGTCACCGCCGGCATCGCCCTGACGGGGCGGGGCGACCTGCGCAGCTCTCCGACGGCAAGGAGGGCCTGGTTCCCGGGTGGGTGGCCAGCGGCTGGGCGGGCTCTCCATCTTTTATATTCGTCTATTACTTTATTCTCCGAGGCTCTCTCTTGAGAGCAGCAGCGTCTTAACCAGTGCCTGACCGCCACGAGGGGAGCAGGGGCAGGGGAGGAGCAAAGGTAGCAAAAGACTTTAAGGAGAGCGGGGCATGAGAAGGGGAGTGGTCCCGGCACTGCGGGCCTAGTGTCAGCAGAGACCCCTCTTCCCCCGGCGCTGTGTCCTCGCCCTCTCGGGACACCCATCGGCACTCGAGGCGCAGGAGGCGGAGGTGGCCGCCCCTCCTTCCCTTCCCCTGGATGAGCTGCGAGCTCCTGCCTCTGCTTTTTCAGTTGGCAGGGACACTTAATAACAGACAGCGGGCGCAGCGGCGCCGACAGCCTCACTGAGCCACGAATCGCAGCTCTGATGTTTCCATCCCACCGCCTAAACTGCCTTTCTCTTCTTTTTTTTTTTTTCCTTTCTTTTTTCCCCCCACCTTAAAAACAGTTGGAAAGGCCTCGGCGAACAAACAAGTTCTGCACCGCCACGTCAGAGTTCCAGCGCCTGCCTCCCGGCGGGGCAGGCCGAGGCGGGCCGGGGCGGGTTCGGGGCGGGTTCGGGGCGGGTTCGGGGCGGGTTCGGGGCGGGTTCGGGGCCGGTTCGGGGCGGGCCGGGCCTGGGTGGGGCCGGTCTGGGCGGGCCTGGGCGGGGCGGGCCGGGGAGGGGCGCTCCGGGGGAGGGGCGTCGGCAGCACCACGGACAGCTCCCCTCGCCGCCGGCCTGCTGCCCACCGCTTCTGTCCTTCCTCCGCTACGGGGGATCTCGGCGCCTCCCTAAAAGATGTACCTTTTCTAAAAGCCCCGCATGTGCACGAGTGAAGTGCCATGTCGGGCACATTCAGAGATACAGCTGGCTGCAGAGAAAGACATGAATGCAGAATCTAGGACACATAATTCAATTCACAACTCTAGCACAGCCCCAGCTTCACATCTATGGCATATGTGGCAATTGCAGCAAAAAATTCTTAGAATCTAAGTAATAATTCTCATGTCTCCATCATTTAACTGTACAGTGCTGAGCAAATCCCCTCTACGCTTTGACTCACATATACATGTAAGGATTGTGGTCATAGACCTGAAGGACAGCAGAAGAAAAATTACTGAATTTGATATGCTTTCAATCTAAAAAGTCACACTGCAAAATCTTCCATTACACACTGCCCATGGACTTTGTGATTCGCAATTCCTGGGAGCAGTTGTCCACTGTCTGAAGAAGTGTGTGAGTCAGGCAGTATGCTGAGGGCTACGCCATGCTTAACATGGCAGGCAGGTATCAGGCATCTTCCATAATCAACAACTATGTTGCAAAGTTGCATAAAATTCACAATTAGCATGGATTAAACATTTAATCAATTCCCCAAGTGTATGTACTTGTATCAACATTGTTAATGACAAGACTTCTGCCAAAGCTGCAACACACCAATCAACTTGCATTGGAGAATCAGTCCCATTGCAGGAGATTTTTCGATTTTGATCAAGTATGGCAGCCAAAATCAGCAAAAAGCTATTAATTTCTCACTACAGCTGGACTGCATAAAAGCACACTGAGAGTCTGTAAGTCCAATTTAACCTGCTGGTAAACGATACTTATTGATTGATGAATCTTTATTGCTATTTATATCCCTATGGGGAACAAAAGAGAAAGATCTCTCAGTTACAGTCAACTCATATTCAGATCATGTTGAATTATTCCAAATAGGGCTGGGGGGTCAGAAGCAGAGCAATTTAGTGCAATATTGCAACATACAGAAATTTGGTTTACCTCAGCCCATGGATATCATGGATTATTTACTTTTTTGATTTTTATTCAGACCACATGTCAGCTGGTTGCAAAGTGAGCTTTGCTAGCTGAGTGTTTAGGGAATGTTTCTGAGCTTTTTGGCAGTGTCTTGATTTGAAAGACAGGTGTTAAGAAAGGCAGGAGCCTCTCTTGAAATGGACAATGTAAACTCCCTCCCTCCAAATTATTATCATTTTAAAATTAAGGAACTCTCAGGCAAAGATACAGGAATAGGAATAACAGTTTTTTACTAGGAAAAATTAAAATAGAAATATAGTATTAAAAAAGAAACCAAACAAACCCAAACCACTGACAGAGTCAGAATACAACCTGACAAACCTCAAACACCATGCTATCATCAATCTTACTAAATACTCAATGTCCTCAATCAGATCTACTCCATCCCCAGGTTTGGCCTTGGTCCAGGTTCAGATTCTGCAGTTTTTATGTACAGCATTGCTCAGTAGGACTCATTATGCAGTTAACTTGTTTCCAAAGTGTTTACACATGTAAAATAATCTTCAGTAAAATAATGAGTGCATACTATGTATACAGTATCTGCCCATTTAGTGGAAAAATATCTACATTCTAAAATATGATTTAATCTTTGTAATCCACTTTGGGTTCACTGGTGTTTCTGTTTCATGCTTTGTGACCTTCTGTGTTTCCTTTCGTGTTTCCTTTCTAGAACCTTTCTATAGTCCGATGGTTCTACAGTTTCTACAGGTAAACACTCTGTTTTATCGGTAAGGTTCTCTTCTGTTTAAACAATTTCAGGGGATGCTTGTGTTATGTTTGTGCCTGTAGGCACAGCTGATGGTGAAAGTTAATATCTCCCATGGAAAAGCAGAACTAATCAGGCAATCAAATCTGGTGTTACACCTGTACAGTTATTTTAGTATTTACTGTCAGTGTTTTCTATACAAGAATCTCTAAACACAAAATTTGGCTATAAAACATTTTCATTATTCGTAGCTGTCATAATTATGGATAAACAAGGAGATACCATGTGATCAGAAAAGGCCTACTTTGATACTCTGTTGGTTTCTAAAAGGCCATGACCTTGGACTGAAGATACAGTGGCTTTATTTTTAACATGAGAACACAGATGCTTTCTGTAAATAGGAAAATGAAAGAGATTTGCCTTGTAATTTATCAAAGGGCCAGTGAGATGGAACAATAAGTGTCTCTAAAGTTTCAAGTATTTTAAGTCAAGCTCAGTAAAATCAAAGTATTTTGACACAAATGTTTTACAGTAGCTTCAAATTTATAATTTGGTAATGCTGGAATTTTTGTGCATATATGATCTCATCAAACAGAACAGCATATTTTATAGTACATGCATAGATTATGTGAAGTTAAACCAAAAAAGAGAGCATGGTATGGTTTCATACTAAACTGTTTCTACCTGAGGAGATCTCTATTGTCTGTGTTTTATCTTTTTCTTATTAGACTGGTGAAACTGTAAAATTTTATCCTTAAAACTTCTTTTTGGCTATTTTAATTTTTTTTTTGTAGTGGTAAAGCCAGTGAAAGCCGTGAAATTTCTTATGCAAGCAGCGTTTTCTAGAAAAACTTTGATAAGACTACTGTCAAAGAGCAATTCTGTTTAGAAATGTAGGTTGAGACAATTTTGTTTATGAACATGTATAGTTTTCTCATGGTCAAGGAGGCACTGTGATTCTGGAGATTGTGTCTGCAGAGTGATAGCAGAGACTCCTCTGGCTTGCAATCTTAAGGTGATCTCTTAAAAGAGAGGTCGCCTGACAAGCTTTGTTTCTCATTATGCTATATTTCGTTATTTCTCTTCATATTTCTATTTAAGTTGGTTAGATACAATCACTGTAGCACCACAGCCTTTGGTGAAATTAATCCAGCGAAAGCATAACCATCTGTCTCTAAGCCACAGAGGGTGGCTCAAAGTGAGGAAAAGACAATAGGCTTACCACTCTCTGTGGGTGTGCCTGTTGGTTTTTGTGGAAAAAAAATAAAAGAAAAGCAACTCAGGATGATTTTGGTGCCAAACAACCATTGGCATCCCATTTCAGTGGCAGGAATCCCTTCTGATTCCTTCATTGCTTTCCTGCAGAGGCTGAGTAGTTAGCTATGC
The DNA here is from genome assembly GCA_037013685.1 of Acridotheres tristis. Classification (NCBI taxonomy): domain Eukaryota; kingdom Metazoa; phylum Chordata; class Aves; order Passeriformes; family Sturnidae; genus Acridotheres; species Acridotheres tristis. The sequence goes on along the minus strand of CM072919.1, from coordinate 33,040,399 downwards.
AGCAGCTAATCTGCTGCTTTTGCTGCTCTGTAAATGCTGCAGTGCAGGTTGCTGTGTGTGCTATGATGAATTACCACATGCCATATTGTTGGAGATTTTGGGACTACTTATGATGGCTGCTATCAAACATATTTGGACAGTGTTTGTTTTCAAGTTACATATTCACAAAAGGCCACTGCCTAGGAAACTCAGGTGTTTTGCTTTCTCTTGCCTCTGGAATGACACTGTGCCCTCCTGACATAGGATACTTTAATATAAGTTACCATTCCTATAGTCTCAAGTGCCCTTAGACTGTGCAGTCCTATATACAGCTATATTTATCAACTCCCAGTTTTATTTAAGTATGAAATGTAATTGAAATTTTCTACTGAAAAGGAAAGATGGTTCTATTTACAATAAGAGAAAGCTGAGGGTTTGTTCTTCTTTTTCTTCCCTTTCAGTTACTGATTTCTGTTGTGTTTAATGCATCTTCCACACGCTGTGTGATCTTGCAGTGACCCTTAATGTACTTATACAGTACATCTGCTTGATTGTGCTAGCTGCTCCCTTTGAAGTCTAACATTTTACAGCTCAGGATCACTTCTTCTGTTATCCCCATAGCAAAACTTCATTATGTGAAGTGCAGCTTCCTGTCTGATTCTTCAGAGTAATGACAGGGTTTCTGCAGCTGGGTTTCTGCAGCTGGCAGTACAGCCTCCTTTGCAGAGGAAGGCCATTAACATTCCAGCCTAGGACCTGCTTTCCTTGTCCTCATTCATCAGGCTTGCATCAGCCCTTCTGGTTGGGCTCCAAAGCAGTGACTGTACCAAGATGAGAGGCAGAAACCTTGGGTGCAGAAGCGTACCACCTGCTGTAGCTGATGCAGTGCTGGCATCCCAAGAGTAGTTTTGGTTGATGTAATTTTCAGGTCTCTACAGTGTGTATCAAGCATGTGATTTCCTCCACGTGTGCTGAATGTAGATCTTCCGTCCATTCAGTTGAATGTGAGGGCTTCTGACTAGCAAAGTTTTATGTGGATTTTGAAAAAACAAATTTTAAAAGATGAAAGGGTGGTTGCTTAAAAGTCAGCACTTAGAAACTGGAGAATCTTGGAAGACTTTGAGAATGGTTCCTTATAATTTTAAGTTTGTCGTTTTGCATTTTCTGATTGCATGCATACCTATATCACACATTATGGTGATGACCTGTGGCCATCCTAAATTTATGTGCTACTATATCTTTGGTGTTGCTTCGAGGTGACAGCAAAGCAGGGTACCACTGCTGTGAGTATTTTATAATAAGGTCTCTAAAATAAATATAATATGGCTGCTTGCTTGTTTGTTTGTCTCTTCTCCCCCCAAAACACCCACATTTTTAACAGCTTATATTCATGCATCAGGAGTAGGCACCAGGACTTCCAAACACGGAGGAAAGAGTACAGTGAGAAAGTGATGAACAAGGTTACTGCAAGAGAGGAACTCACAGTAGTGGAGAAGCAGGATGTGTGGTCAATGTGACATTCACCTGGGGGTAATGCCTGCAAGCAATGGGATAGTGTTTTTACTGGATGTATGGTTATACCTGTGACAGATGCAACCACTGGCCATGTGGGCTGCAAAAATAGACCAGGCAGGGGCAGCACCTGTAAAGGGGCTTTGCACACTCCAGCTCCAGCAGACATGGCTTCTGCTTTTGGGGCTGCTGATAAGCAGACCTCTCCATGTCTGTGGGAGATGGAAGGCTGCTCTGAGGCAGGTCTGGGGCAGAATTAGGCTTTTCTATACTCTTCACAGTTATATTTGAATATCCATGTTTTGTCAGACTGGCTTTACTTAAAGAGTCCCATAGTTTCCATGCCCTACCCCCAGATTTCAAAGCCAACGGAAATGTTTCAAACATATGCAAAGGAAGACCTTTACTCTTTGCAATCATTGGTTTTATCGGGGGATGACAAACACGATGCCTCATACCACACCTGCTGCCCTGCCTTGCCCTGCGGGGTCTGCAGCCTCACTCCCTGCCAGGGCAGCGGAACTGCCTTTTGTGCTGCTGTTTTTTATTAGTTTTAAAATTTGCAACAGCAGCTAGAAAAGCTGCCAAATGCCATGTCGAAGGCGGGTGTGAGTTTTAGGAGAGGTACGTGTGCCATCTAGAGGAAGCGCGGCCGCCTGAGGGGAGAAGGAGGGGACGGGACACGCTGCGCTGCGGTTTTGGAGCAACCAGAAACGAGCATCGGGCACCCGAAAAAAAAGCCCCAGCATCCAGCAGCGATTGAGTCCCTTTGGGAAACCTCAGCAAATGGCGTAGTGTGCCTCTGAATCAGCTTACATCACTAGACAGAAAGTTCAGCGGTGGCTGGTGGTGAGGGTGTTAGCATCCTGAGAGCAAGAGACAGAATCTCATAACCTCAATTCCCAGTACCCCGGATCTTGTATGGTGGCAAAAAAGAAAAAAATTTCAACTAGGATCTATGCCAGCAAGATAAATCTGTGTGAAGTTATGTGCACAATGTTTCTTACGGGCGAGAAACCCTCAAACACTGCAGGCATGAACTTCAGGTACTGCTGGATCTGCAGAGCAGGGTTTCAGTGTGGCAGTCATTGCCTGGTAAGGTCAGCTCTCTCTTTTCAAATCATGTATTTTAATGAATTGACCTTGTTAAAGAAAACTGCCCCATCCCTGTGGCCTTAGATTAAAATTGAACGAGCAGAGAGGAAGTTAGGTCTTGTTAATTCAAAGTCTACAAAGCACTGGCTCCCTGGAGACGTGTACAAGCGGAGGTTGCTGCTGCGAAATGTACAGACAGCCAACCTGTTGTAGTCAATAACTTTCTCTTGAATTTGTTGTCACATATAGAAGATTTCTAAATTGAAACTGTCTTGACTCAATGTCTTTAAAGAACTGAAAAATTTCCTCAAAGCTCATTGTAATATTGCTTGCAAACCCCCCCCTAGAATAATAGTTATTATACAGTAGTCTATTCACATTTTGAAACCGATCATGACTTCTCCGATAAGTAACTAATATTAGGGGACGACTAACAAGTGTATACATGACTTGTTTTTTTTCAGTGACGTCATTTGAATGATATCAGCCTCATGACAAGGGTTCCACTTGAAAGGACACTTTATAACATCTCGTGACTGTTTGACACCATGAGGTTTCTAAGTGTTTACTGCAAATCGCAAACCAATTAACAACAAGGAATGTGAAGTACTTTGTCCTGTGGGTACTTCCCTTGCTCACTGTAGGAAGCTGAGGAAGGCACAAAAACAGAAGGGAGAGTTCAGGTGACAACTCGTGACTTGTCTTCTAGTGCATGATACTTTCTAACTGGTGCAAATGTGATGAAGCTTCTCCATCTACATAAGAGGAACAAACAGCCTACCCCTGCACCCACCAACTTACTCTGCACTACGTAATGAGGTCACTGTCCACTGGGGTAGGCCAAATCTGCGGCTGCTCAGCCTGTGCAGTAGCAAAAGTACCTGTGTCTGGGACATTGCACAGCTGCAAGAAGCAATATTGGGCATTTGTTCTTGCAAAAGCAGATACCTTGTGACGGCATCCTGGCATTCTAGAACATCTCTGCACAATATCAAGTGGCACACACAGACCACAGACATACTTGCACTATCTTGGCTTGCTCAGTGAAGTCAGTATGAAAGTGCTTTTCATTGCTAAATGTTGCCTTATGCTGCTGCTGCATTCATTGCTTCTCATGTTCAAGTCAGAATATGTACACACACAAGTGCTGCTTCCCTGTATGCAGAATAGAGTCTGTTTTCATAGTGTGTAGAGGAGAAGTAAAGTTGAGCTTCCCGTTGCAGAAAAAAAATACAGCCTCCCCAACATGACAAGGTGACAGATTCACTTCTTAGAAGAGAATGTAGGATACATGAACTTCTTAGAAGATGAGTGGTCTAGTCACGAGTAAAGGAGTCATCAGAAGATGAGGAGGTGGCTACAACTCTGCACTTCTTCCCAGAACCTTTTTGTCAGAAGGTATCGTAGATGGAGCCATTTCTGGGTCAGGTTTAATATTAAAAATTTAGGGGGGGAGGTGGGGTGGGGAAGGTAAGGAGGAGGGGAAATTCTCTTTCTCTTTTTAACACACAGAAGGCTTTCCACACAGGGATATGTGGGTCCTGCATCCGCAGGCAGAGTTTTCAACTGAATCGCTTTGATTCTATATCTTCCTGGAGAGAAGATGGTTTTGACACTGTTCAGTTCATTATTTCCAAGCACATTCCTGGGCCATTATGGAATTTTGCAGCCTAGAGGAAGTGCCCACTAGGAACACAGATTGGAGTTTGGTTTTATTTTGATTTGCAGTAACAAGAAAGACAAAACTCAGCAGAGAAGTAAATTAAAATTGCATTCATTTTGAAGTCTAAGTAATGCTTTCTATTTGTACCATGCTTGTTTCAGCAAGCCAAACTTGCTTCTGCAAGCAAGACATGTGGACCTCTGAAGAACTGTAAAAAAATTAAAAATTGTGCAGGAAAAGTTTTTTGCAAGATCAATGGTATAATTACCTATAGGTCTGCATGCATCTCAAAGTAGATTCTTAGTTGAATCTTTATTAAATAAAAATGTTTTCAAGGGCATACCACAGCTCCCCTTTAGAATGCACAAATGGTTGATCTTAAAAAAAACCCCAAAATTCACAGGGAAACACCATAAAGAAACCAATGCTATAAAGCAGTCTTATCCATACAGACATAGTTACTTTATTTTCTATTCTGAAAAAGAACTTATTTACTATAATAAATAGGATTAAATATTAAAATCTACTACGGACAAAAATATTTACTTATCCCTGACTGGTTATGTTTAGCAACATGGGGTAGTTTAAAAATTATTAAGCATTTAAGAAAAGAAAAAAAAACATGGTACTGCATCAAATACCAATCTTAGTATTAGACAGTGTATCTGCAAACTGTGACTAAAGGTGAAACATTTTTAAAATACCTCAGATAATGAAAAGATTTGTTGTAAAATATGTCTTAAATGACTTGAACAAAATACTCATTGTGTGTGCACAAAAACTGCTTTACTCAGCAGTAATTCTTGGATTTAGCCCTTGACGGAGTTGAGATGAAGGAAGAGCGAAGGATTTGACAGCAGGGGGGCTGGAATCCATAGCAAACACCTTTTTAATATAGGGCCATAACCACGATGTGATTTGGAATGGGAGAGTTGAATTTGATTATCTTTTTCTGAGTGCCTGGAGTTACCGCCACATGTGCTAATATTCTCATTAAAATGTCTTTAGTGTGCAAGATGTTGAGGACAGAGACTGTGCCACAAAGCTGCATGGCAGGTTCCACCTCTAGATTTGAGAGTTCCCTTTTGTTAAGTGATCACACAGCACAGGGTGTTGTCTTCTCTCTTTCTGTCAGCAATTATATCCCACTGTGTTTCCTCATTCTTTGCTGATTTGTACATGCTCAGGGCTCCTGCAAAGTCAGCCTTGCAAGCACTCAGAAGAATGACCAAGTACCCCTACCAGATGCTTTTGGAAAGCTACACATACCAGTTTTGCTCCTGATTCCCCAGTGTGAGAGTCTGTCTCACTTTTGCTCACTTATACTCTGCAAAACATCTGAAAGCAAAGAACTTCAAATTTGTCACAATGAGCAGCAAACGAGAAAGTTGCTTTTTACATGCGTGCTTGGGAAGTCATCAGTTCATTAAAAGAAAACCAAAACAAGTTTCTGAGCCATGTATTAAAGCCGTTTACTTTTCAAAAACTTTCTTCTCATACAATCTTGTTCTGAAATTGTGTGCTTTTATCTCTCTGATGATTTCTTATATTTCTTTTTTTTTTTTTTTTTTTTTTTTTTTTGTTGCTGTTTTCTTTTTGTGGGACACATGGTGGTTCAGCTGGAAGGAAACTTCAAAAACTAGAAACTAGATTATAGATCAAAATAGCCCTACGTATGATTTTGAATAGCAAGTTTTGTGTCTTCTTTCCAGAGAAACAACCTTACCAGTTACTTAAAAATATCACCCAGTGTTGCATTTCCTAGATACATTGTAAATGGTACATTCTGTGACCCCTGCTGTGCCCTGTATCTTGGTCCCTCTCCCCTCCTGGCCATACAGGGCTGGCGGGGATCCAATTTCTCCCCGCCCCCCTTTCCAGACCCTAGAAAAAGTCAGTACCCCCTGGCCTCTGTCTCTTTTCCCCCTCTTTTCCCCTCCTTTTCCCCCTCCCTCTCTCCCTCGCTACTCACGAGAAATAAATTCAGTAACGTTATCTGGGAAAAGGGCCTCTTTTGATATCTTATCTACGTCCATGAGGCAAGGGCCCGGGGAGACTTCACCCTAACACCTGAGCTAGACCGGAGGAAAGGTGAACAACCCCATTTTAGGGTCCGATAAGAGCCACAACCCAGTCCAACTTAAACTCCATTTTTTTCACCCATTTTAGATACACCAGTAGTCCAGCCACGATTGTTAAAAGCTGCACCACTCAGTGAGCAGATTACAATATGACTTACACCAAACCCACCTTCTTTCTCGTTTGGGTGGCTTCAGTGGAGATGAGAAGTACTTTTTGTGCACCTTTGTGTTGCTTATTGGCTGATGTACCCCAGTCAGAGAGATGGCAACTTGTACATTTCCTTATTTCTGTTGGCACCTAGGATTGCAATCACAGCTGAGTAAATACTGACAATCTTGTCGTGGACCATTAGTTTTGATGTATGTATATGCCAAGAAAAATCGCTTACTGTGGTAAGATGTGTCAAGGCTGTGCTTGTGGGTAAAGTGGAAGTGGCAGTATCACCACTGAATGCCACACAGACTGCCAGTTGGTGTAAATTGTGGTGGCCTAGCTAATGGGTCCTAGCTAGGGACCCAGTCCAATGTTGTCCACTCACAGATTTTATCAATCACCTCTAAAGCATAAAGTTTGGGAAGATAGAGACTACAATTCAATTTCTCTGCTTTTTCTGTTTTTAAACTGTCGTAAACATATTTCTATGTGAGAGAAAGGGCAGCTTAAGTAGAAAAAAGAAACCTTCAAAACCAACACATACTGTAGGAGCTTAGATCATCATAACTTGTGAGTCATCCTTCTTGATTTTGGAATGAAAAGAGATAGCAGTTACATAATAATGATACAAAGTCCACCAGTTGGTGGATGAAATTCAAGTCTTGCAGACTACTCTTTAGCTTTCTGCAGCCTGGTGAAAACTGTGATCCTGTGAATTTGGAAATTATGTCAGACTTCCTTAAGCAATAACACACATGCTGGAGGGAGATGCACGTCATCTTGGCACAGCCCACTGTGTTCCTATTTCCCACCAGGTGGCTGTCATTTGAAAATGAACACAGTAAGGTGTCATGGTTACTTCAGTGCCAAATGTTCTTGTGATGCTTGCTGACTCGTTTTTTAGACTTAGGGGTTAAGATTAAAGACCTTAGAGGTTCCTTAACTGGTCCTATCTCCCAGCTCTTAGGTTCAATGACTGCCTCTGGTACTGGAAGGAAAGGCTCCATCAGGAGAGGAGACAAGTCTTAGGTTCCTATTTTCACAAAGCGGGGCAGTGTCAGTGGGAGAGATTGAAATGCTTCAGGCTCCTTCACTTCTAACTCTGTCTCTGATTTGTGGGGGAACAAAAGGAATTTTTTTACTTGTCTAAGGATCTTTATGTGGCTATGATTTGTAAGCTGAAACAATGAAGTGTTCCACACTAAGAAGACACTAATGCCCTATAGGAGGGGTGTGAACAACATGAGGATCAGCAGGGGCCAGCTTCAGTTGAAATATCTTCTCAGTTATCCCTATAAACTAAAGACTTCTCTTCCAGAAAAGAGAATTTCATGCAAGTTAGGACAATAGAAAGGAACATAAAATCAACAAAGGTTAACTGAAATTGGGATTAGTAGTAATTCTGAAGTATAAATGCTTAAAATTACAAGAATTGATAATAAGGTTTTCTAGGTTTCTAGCAGAAACAGAGAGACTGAAAGCCAGTTAGAGACTTTTTTTAGTGTGTTAAAAGATAGAGAAACCTGGATACTGCACATTCATCCTTTCATTTTACAATGTTCTTTTCTTGAGTAAGATTGTAGACATGCTTACTATCTTCATGCAATAGAGATATTGTGAAAGATAATTCCCATGAAATAAATAAACACTCTGTTTAACTTTATGTGTCAAGTAAGAAGAAAAGAAAGCTAGACAGAGGTTGGGATTGAGTTACAACTTGAGTCTATTCTTTGTTCTATAGCATTAAACCAACTTCTGAATTTGAATTTATTTTGTTAGTTGCATACGCTTGTTCTCATTTCAAAGGAGTTGTTGGAAGATTAGCAAGGAATTAATAAGTATCTTCACTTTCTCTGTGTTGAAAGACATGATTCTGGGAAGAGATGGAGTCTTATCTCAAGAATTTTTTTTCCAGAATTCTCCATGAGGAAATCACAACCTTCCCTAATGTTCTGGTCTATCAGGAAGTCTCCAAACATCATTGGAGAAGTAACCAACACTTCAGCAGTTTCTGACCAGATTTATTCTTGAACTTCATTGATTTATTTGTACTCTGGCTTGTTTCACACCATAACTGGGTCATCATTCTTCCTTATGAAAGAATTACAAAGTTCTTCCTATAAAATAGGAAATAGTCTATTTGGTTACAGAACTCCAAAAGTTTCTCTCAGAAGTTTTACTCATGAGATCAGATGTTCATACACCAGCTCTCAGCCATCAATCACCACATTTCCTGTAACCTGGGCAATTTTACTGCAGTGCTCATAGGTGCACTGGTTTGCCTTGGCATTGATGGCATGCTAAATGGAATTCAAAGGGACTGACTTCATTGTTACAGGCACAGCAAACACAGGATTAAGGGTATGTGTTCTCAATCCTTTCCCCTGAACTTTTTGGAAAAAAAAGTAGTCATAAAAGGACTTGAAAGTTTGGGTATTGCAAGCTCTTGCTCCCTATGGGTTCAGCACAGGGAGAGTTTTATTCTGCTCTTTTGTCAAAGAAGAGGTTGTGCAGATGAGCCAGGCTGCTGTGTTGATTAACTTGTAAATCTGGAAACAATGTGTTGCCAGTACTTCACATATGTCATGCAGTAAACATGAAAGAAAGGGAGGGAGGTACCTGTCAGGTGATGCTACTGGAGAGGTTCAGCAACCAAATATATCTCAGCAGAAGTTACCATGGATTAGTATGCACCAGTGTGAAGAGCAAATCTTGCTTTTCCTCTTCAGCTGCCATATAGATGTACCTGTCACCCTTTTCCATCTCCACAGAAGTTTACAGCACCATGAATTCCTCCTCCTTCTTACCTGGTATCCCAATTTCATTGCCATCTGTCATCATACCTAAAACAATTAGCATGCTACTTGCTGAGCTTCTCCCACTGATACTGCCTCAGCAGACAGGACTGAGATCCAAACATTTTGAGTTTTATGTTGAGGTATAGCAATATAAACTTGAGACGAATTAGAGTTTAATGAAATCACAGAACTATAGAATGGTTTGAGTTGGAAGAGACTTTTAAGACTTTGCAGTTTCTTCTCCAGTCAGAGGAAGGGACACTTTCTACCAGACCAGGTTGCTCAAAACCACATCCAAACTGGCCTTGAACACTATCAGAGAGGAGGCATCAACAATTTCTCTGGGAAGCCTGTGCCAGTATCTCACCACTCTCACAGTGAATAATTTCCCTCCAATAGCTAATCTAAACCAACTCTCTTTCAGTTTAATGTCATTCCCCCTTGTCCTGTCATCACACGCCCTTGTAAAATAGTCTCTCTTCAGTTTTCCTGTAGCTCCCTTTAGTTACTAGAAATTGTTATAGGGTCTCCCTGGAACCTTCTCCTCTCCAGGCTGAACAATCCAAATTTTTTCAGCCTTTCCCTGTAGGAAAGGTGCTCCATCCCTCAGATCAACTTGGTGGCATCCTCTAGACTTGCTCCATTAGGTCAATGACATTCTTACTTTGGGGGTCCTAGAACTGGAAGCTCTGTCTTGTTCTCATGTCTGGTCTCATGTCTGATTCCCTTACTTATACTCATTTAAAAATTTGTTGAAGTCTTGAGTTGGAGTAACAGAACGTGAAACAGTGCTACAAATTACCAGGGAATAGACCCAAGTACAAAAACTTTTCTTTTACATTTTAGGAGCAAAATGGTGACAATTGCATTTTATGTGTAATCAGTATAGGACGTCTTTCCTCTATCAGGATTTTATTTGCAATGTTATCTAACTTGAGTTTTGGGTTTCACAGATGCTAATGCACACATAATTTGCCTCAGGGGCAAAATGATAAGATGTAAAAAATATATCTGAATTGCCAAACTCAGCACTACTGCTTTTAGAACTGTGTAGGGGAAATTTCTTTAAATTGTTTCCTGCTGTGAATCTGATAGGCTGTTAAATAGTGTCAATTTATTCCTTTTCACTTTCAGCTGGTATGCTAACCTCATTTATATGAGCCATGTTGGGTGAACACCTCAGAGAGAAGAGAAGAGAAGAGAAGAGAAGAGAAGAGAAGAGAAGAGAAGAGAAGAGAAGAGAAGAGAAGAGAAGAGAAGAGTATTATTTGCTTCCAAAGTAACTGAATGTGCTCAAGGAAATATGGTCCCAGACACTGAGGGATGCCCTGATACCTGTCTAGACTCAGAGGAATGAGCAGGGAACCTTGCAGCAGAGGTGCTGAAGGGAGCAGGATACATCCAAAAAGTTCTAAAGGGAGTCTAATGGTGAGCTAATTAGAAGAAAAATGTCTCAGCAAGTTCAACTCAAAGTTTCAAATACTATCAGAGAAAGGGCAGCTAAGACTGGTAAGACTACATCCTTTCAGATCTTCTTCCTATGTTTTCAAAAGAAAAATCAATTGTTTCACAGAAGGGAGCCTAGTCATCACCAGTCGTTGCTGCGCCAGTGATGAGAGAGTAGTGCTCAGTCATTACTGGATCTCAGAGCCACCTAAACCACTGATGAAAGCGTCACATGGTCAGGTGCCAGATACGCAATTCACTAAAGCCAGTGAGTGGCCTGGTATGGTATCTCTGGGAAATACCTGCAGAGGAAGAAGTTTCAGGAGGTAGAAGACTCTAAAAACTACCAAACAGCTGGAAAAATGCATGAATTTTCACAGTTCACAGCCACAGATTTCTCCTGGAATTAGACAAGGAAGCAGAGTTGCATGATACCTTTTAGGGTCTGTCCCTCTTCCTTCTCAGTCCAAATTCTGACCAGAAGCTTGAAAAACCACAGTTCAACTCTTTTCTTCCTTCACCTAATTTTAACTGAATCTTGAAATAGGTGTTTGTAATCCTTAAATATATCCTTTTGAATGTTCTCTGCTTTGTCCAAGATATGGAGAATCTTGATGCTGTCCCAACTTGCTTTCTTATTTCTGCTTCTGACACTGTGCTATATTTTGCTTCTCCAGGAAAAGGGTGAGAAACTGGAAAACGTTGGTGGGCATCTGTTGGGGGTTGAATTTTCCCCTTTTCTTTCTGTGGATTTTCCCCCGTTGTTATGCTAAGTATTTGGGGCTACAGCCAGGAGCTCCGATAGCTAAGGTAACAGTTCCTCTCGAAAGGGGTAGGAGAAGGGCAATACCAGAAAAGGAGGGGTGGCGTAAGGGGCTGCTCTCTGGTTCTCTCGCTCGTCTGGCTCGGACAAGGACGGCCGCTAGAAACTCGGCTCTGCCACGCTGACCCAGGTGCTGCCTTCCTCGGCTGTGGGATCCCGCAGCCTCCCTGCTCAAACGCTCTCCCGCATCTCCTACTGACTCCAGCACATCCTTTTGGAGCATCAGACCTGACACTGCCCTGGGATCCATGAGCAGCGTCTCCGCCCTTCCCATGTGGGACACAGGCGCCGTTCACCGCAGAGTCCCTCCAGCCCCGTGGGATCACTGCATCTCCTCCCTGCTCACCGGGGACTGGCAGCGCCGGAACGGAGACTGCACCGCAGGGGAAAGGTGTCCACAGCCGGAGAACTGCTCACTGCTCTTGATCTCGCAGTTATTGTTTTATTGTTGTTGTGTTTTGTTTCCCTTGTTACATATATATAAATATATATATATATCAGTAAAGAACTGTTATTCCTACCCCCATATCTTTGTCTGAGAGCCCTTTAATTTCAAAATCATAGTAGAATAAAACGGGGGGGGTTATACTCACCTTTTCAAAAAAAGAGGCCTCGGTCTCTTTTGGCAGATACCTGTCTTTCAAACCAAGACAGCATCTCTATTTTTCTGCTCTCCTTGCTCCTGTGAAATTAGCATTTCAGTATTAAATACTGACATTTTTATTTAAGCTGTGTTTTTTTTCCTGATGCAAACACCCACAGTTTGCATGCATCCTGTAAAGGTACATGTTTCATCCCTTGTCCAGCACCACAGCACATGTGTTGTAAGACTGTGTAAGGAAGTTCTTACAATGTTCCTGAATGTGTGATTAAATATTCTACCACGAAAGAGTTAACTTCCTCCTTCTCTATGCATATGCTACTTCTGAGCCTTCTGGGGACTTCCTGAAGTCTGGGTTCATTTTAACTAAACTAATTTTTGTTTGTCCTGTTTCAGAAAAACTGAGTCCAAAAGCTTTGCTGACTGTAGAGTGTCGGAAAGGAGGAAATGCACCTGTTCATGTTTTCCCTAAAATATTCTTCCCTAAATGACTCTGAATACAGCTGCAGAGTTTCAACAGCAACAGAAGCAAGGACTCATGGATACTGTAAACACTCAGTGTTGGCTTGTGTTACCTGATGAGAAGACTCTTCTGAGACTAAACCTTGAGGGAGTCTTTTCATTTGTCTCTGCTCTGGGAGAAAACCAGATGAAACATTCCTCACTTGTTTGCTTTCTAGGTATGTCTGCCAGTGAATCAGTTTACTAATTTTTTTCAGTTTTAAGAGTTAAGAAGCTTCTAGTAATCTTTGCAAAATTAAAACTTTTACCTGATAAAAGGGACTTTAAAAACATGTAAAAGAGGTATGTTTATTTTATAGATATCTTGTTGTGTATATTTGCACAGCAAAGTGTGAAACAGGAAGTTGCAGAGGTGCATAGATTTAAAAGGATTTGCTCATTAAAACATTGAATGGGAGAACTCATGGCTTGTTTTAGTCGTCTGTGTTTCAGTGTAGCTGTACTCACTGACTGCAAAGATGGCAACCAGATGACCAGATATTCTCTCTTACAATGCAGTTATTCCCCTCTCTTTCTGACTCGTGCCCCACACACAGCATTATCAATGTGGGCAACCTGCAGTGCCATTACCTCTTCCTCATAAAATTCTTTATGTAGATGCTTCTTCTAAGCACAGAACAGTACAATGTCCACACTGCTCTTGATAGACAGCTCTAAAAAATAATCTTTGCTTCTCAGATGAACCACTATACCATCCATCAGGCTTTTATTCCTGATGACGTGTTTTTCATACCAGGGTTGGTGTGCCCAGCCTCCCTGGCAGGAGGTCAGTCCTGGGAGAAATTGTGGGTTTGCACCACCTTATTTGAGGAGCTATGCAAACAGACATTGTTTTGAGTAACTAGGCAGAAGACAAGTTATGGGTGGGAAGAGGACATGAGAAGGTAGGGGCTGGAATGTGTGGTGAGAGCATACACAATGAGGGTAGGAAGGCTATTCTTTCTGTTTTACACAATCTCCATTTGTACAAGCATGCCACTCACACCCACATCTCTGCCAGTTTCAAAAAACTCTCAAAACTCACACCTGCTGCCTGTTCCTGTAAAATAAAAAACTGTCCCAACCTCCTGTCTCCAGAAGCCATATTGTCTGAGCTATGGGCTGCTATCTGTGTTTTTGGAATTCCCCAGTACACGCAATTTTACTGCAGAGTATTAAAATTGGAGCATTTCTGGTTCTGGTCCCTCCTTTGCACTACTTCTCTCTATTTTATCTTGTTTCTTCTGCCTTTGTTGAAAGGTTACTAGTGTGCTTGCATTCTTCCCAGCAGACCTGAGCTGTAAAATGTCCTTAAAAGGCTGTAGGGCGCTGACTCAGGGCTAGTGGCCACACCACTTTGTGTTAGTGTTGAAATTACCCGTGTAGATGGGTGGAAAATCACATCAGAGTGCTGGGCTGGTACAAAGACAAGAGTTTTAACAGCATAAAAAACATTAGTCCTTTAAAATAGAGGTCTTCAAGGAAGAGCACATGACCTAACGTCTCCATCAGGAAGGAGACATGCAAAGACTAAAGCATGTAATTTCCCAGAAGTACCAGATCTGTCTGGGTTGGGGACATTGGACCATTTCTGTAACCACACAATCCTGAGAGTGGCAGCATATGAACCAGGGAGGTGTATTGGTATAAGGTGTGCCCCCTGGGACAGAAAAAAGTGATATAGAGCAATATATTTTCTGCCCACTCTTTTGTTATAAATGTGTAAAGGCCGCTGTCTTGTTTTCTCCTTTTGGTCAGTACACCTGACTTTTTTTCTCAAACAAAGCTTTTGATCTGGGACTTCACAAACTCTCACTTTGGACTAAACTGAGGACTTGTGGATAATTCCCTGGATAAGAATACCAATGGCATTTGCTTCCTTGACAAGATTGCCTTCCTTTGGCAAATATTACTATTTCTCCCAAGCTTGGAAAAGTCATGAAAGTTAGGCTTGTTGGAGGAGACAGAAGCAGAGATGGACACTGCGCATAACAGTAACAGTGATTTTCCTGTTACACTGAACATACTAAAAGCTGTTTCTGAAAAAGTCTGAGGAACCTACTAAGAGATCCTGTGCCACAGAATTTGGGTCTAATAGACTAATAGACTGCATTAGAAACTTCACAAGGGAGCTAATCACACATAGGCTGTTCTTTTGATTCTCTTCACTGTGCATCTTCACTTATAAAAAAGGGTTCAGAGTTCATTCTCCGCCCACTGGGCTGCAATCATCCAGTGTATGGATGACTTACTCTTTGGTACTTCTCTACCATGAGGTCTGAAATGATCTGTCATAAATTGTGAAAGCTGGAAGGAACCTTGGAGGTCTCTGGTCCAACCAAAAAGTCCAAGGTGCCGTTCTGGCTTGAGCTACACCATATGCAGTCAGCTCCATCTCCTGTGATTCACAAGCAGACTGCCTTCATGGCTGCAAAACTGACTTGTTACCTCATCTTGTCAGCAGCAGCTGTTACTGGTCACTGTCAGCAGCCTGATACCACTATGGGCATTGCCTGTGCTGGGGCACACTCTTTGTGTCCACCATGGAGCAGCCCTGCTCTCACTGTGCCTTTCTGACAATATCAGTGAGGAAGTTACTGAGAAGTTGCTGCTCAGAGCAGCAAAGAACAGGAGAGTGAAAGACAATAGCCATAGACTAAAAGGAGATGATCAGCCTGATGAGAAGGAAGAGGTTTTTTCCCATGAAGACAGCCCAACAATACAGAAGGGGCCAAGAGAGGTTGTGCCATCTCAATCCCTGGGGTATTGTCAGCCCAAATAGGATAAAAAGCCTTGAGATGCCCGGTCTGACCCCATGGCTGAGTCTGCTCAGGGCAGGGTTAGGCTGGAGTTCTTCCCAAATCCCTGGTGGACTGCATGGTCTGTGGTCCTCAGCCATGTAGGTAAGGTGTCTTCAGACACTCTGCTGTGCTTCCATCAGAAATGAGAGTGTTTGTGTGCTCCTGATGAGGAAGTCAGTTCCTTCTTCTCCCGAAAGCCATACTGTGGTTTCAGCAGAAGGCCACGGAGTTAGAGAGGGATGTGGGGAAACACACCTTGTGGGATTGAGGAGCCATCTATCCAACATGAACTAGCAGCTGCAAATTGAAATTAACATGAAATGCTATGCTTGAGTTGTTTGGCACCAGCAATAGAATTGTCTGCTATCATGGGAGAATGATGCCTATTGCATTTTAACTCTGTGTTATCCTTGTTGTTCTTGCTCTCATGGTTGGTTTCTTCAAGAAGTTTGGTCACAAAGTGTATTAAGGAGAGCCCTCCTATCTTCTTGAATACTAGGTCAGTTCTTTCTTGCAAAATGATCAGGTAGAAACAGGCTTTTGCAAAGCATGTGAAACTGAAAATAAGTTTTTTAAGATTCGGCAAACTGCACCAGTGACAGGAAACCTCAAGCACTGTATTACTAAGCAATTAATACCAAGTGACTTTCAGTAATTCCTGGAACTCATTCACAGTATTACTAAATTTCTTGGTAATTTTGTGAAGGTATTTCCATCTGCCTGTCTTAAATTCTTCGTACTGAATCCATTTGAAAAACAAAGTATTTACTAGAAGAATATTTGAACACAAAAAAAGGAAATAGAATAGAAGGAGCCTGAACATTAAAAAGTAGATTATTTAAATGCAAAAGCTGATGGGTTTTCTCAGAAAGCCCTTGGTATGATCCAACCCAAACAAAACAGTTTTCAACATAATGACAGAATGGGATACTGACAGACTAGTAATGCTCTTTCAGAGCAGGGACATAGATGTCTGAAATGGAAAGATGACCTGCAAGACTGCCCTGTGAGGAGCACCATGTGAAGTGCATGCAATCTTCAACACGAGATGTGTAGCTCAGTGGATGAGATGAGCCTTGGATCACTTGCAGTTTACAGATATTCTAGTTGGCAGCAGGAAAACTGGAAGATGTTTGCCTGCCTGTTGCCACAGCTAGATGCATGGTCATATCCAGGATTATGAGAACTCCTGTCTCTTTCCCAGTTGCTGACTAGGGACAGCATCTCTTGAAGCCTGCTGCGAGATGAAACATCAAGGAATGGGAAGGATAATAGTGTGTTAATCTAAGAGACTAAAACATCAACTGCATAAAACTGATTCTTGGAGAGATTTCTATGAGTCAGTAAGGGTATGGCTTAAAGGCAGAGTCTCCTGTTAGAAGGACTGCAGTCGTGTCGCATTTGTTGGACAAACTTCTCCTTTTGAAGTGGATTTCTCTGGAACCTGTCTCGTCTTGGTGTGAGGCACTGGCCTTTTTTCTTATATATCGTGGCTGGAAATGCAAACCACCAGAAGTTTCTATTCTAGCTCCAAAGACTTTGTAGATGAATTATTTAGCTCCTGTAGTTCATTTACCCATTCATAAAGTGGACATTGTGAAAAAATAAACACACAAGCACACACACACATACACGTTAGTCTCATCTGTCACACCAGGCAAAAAGCAGTTTCAGGCTTTGGAGAAGTCTGGATTTTTATGAGTAAAACATAGATTTTCTGAACGAAAATTCGTGGGAGAGCACAGTGGCAGCCTAGGGGAATCCTATCACTCCTGGTAAGGTAAGAGATCTAACTTAGAGTATTCTAAATTAATTGCCTCAAGTTTCAAGGAATTGCCCTTTAATGATGGAGAGGTGCTTTCTTCTTTTTATTATTATTATTTGCACTGAGCTGGTGATTCTCAAGATGTACTGCATTGTAAATTTCTTTATTTAAAATTTAATACTGAAGGATACTAAAGCCAGTAAAGTAGATTTCAGTGAATTTCTACAGTTTTTGCAAGTGAATATGGGAAGAATGCTTCCATCTGGAGCAAAAAGGGACACACATACATGTATGACTAATATGAGGAATAGCACAAAGCTATTTTATACATTTTGCATTTGCAATATTGAAGCATACAGAAGTAAATACGTCTCCAGTAGCATGAAGGAGTACTGGCACACTGCTGGGAATTGTACTTAGATGCCAAGTGTCACAGTGGTACAGCCTTGCCAGTTTCTGTGGAGAGGGCTTATGAAACTGTCTGTTTATTTTTATATTGGTTTCTTGGTTTAAGCTGGTCTTCCTGTGAAAAAGCTAATGCTCAGTGTTGGGAAGGTTTTGGATTTGAATTTTTAAAAAGTCTTAAGCTTTTTTATAATGTCACGCCATTGAAACTGAGTGTGTTTAGCTCTGAAGGACTAAACACAAGTTTAGTGCAGGGAACCATGAAAACAAGACTTGCAAAAGAATAATGGAATTTTAAGATTTTTCTCATTTTCTTTTCCAGACAAAAAAAATTTTTGCTTTGAGATGATCTTATAAGCAATAATAAAAATATATTTCCAAGGGAAAAACAAGTAATTTTCTCCCTCTCTCATATTTATGTTTCAAGTACTTTTTTCATTTAAAATGCTTTGATTTTTTTATACTCTAGTAGTTTTTCCCCGTGATTGGGAATTTTTTCTTTTTTTCTCCACGCAAAAATTCTCTCTCCTTCTCTTCAACATAGTCTCTGCACTTGGCTTCAGGTGTTAATCTTGGCAAGGAAACTCCCAATTATTTGGCATTTTTAAAAGCAAATGCAGGCTTGCATTTCTCAGATGAGGATGCAAAATGCTTGGTGCATTCCAAGAAAACTTGTAGGGCCTTTAACTGTAAAAGTTGAGAGCAGAGTGCCAAAATACGAAAGTATTCCAAACCTGGCAGTATTGATAAAATAATTTTTATTGTGATGTGCTCCAAGTTGGCTTTGGAGAAATATATACCGGTATGACATATAATCTGTGTATCATTTGCATGTGGCCTCTAACATAATATATTCTGTCAAGCAGCCAAGAGCGTACTTGCCCAATATTATACTTGTCACTTATAATCTGGGGATGTGTATGTTGCAAGACTTCAAATCTTACTTGCTGCAACAAAAGCAGAAACAAAATAGGAGCATTAATGCACCCAGGAACCATGAATTTCCGTTTTATTTTGATAGCAAGTGAGCATTTAAAAGACTTCTGATGAAGGAAAATCCCCAAGGAACCTCTCTTTTGGCTTTGTTGCTTCTGGGCAGAGGAACAAAGTGAAGTGTAATCAGAAATGGAAAGCAGTTGAAAAAATACACCTGAGAGGAAGGAGGAGAAGAGGATGAGGAGTGAGTGATGTAAGCTGCTACTGGAACATTCTGGGATGAAGAGTATGAGGGTGGGAAAAACAGACTTGAGAGGAATATGGTAGTGGATCACCTGAAAGAAATCTAGGACTGTTATTGCATGGAGCTGACAAGTGTTGATGAGGTTGATCACCTGAGTGTTGACCCACAGCCACCCTTCTGTAGAGAAGGCAGCTTCCACCCTTCTGTACTTCAGCTCTCAGGCTCTGTTAAAGAATCACAGAATCACTAGGTTGGAAGAGACCTTCAAGATCATGGAGTCCAACCCATGCCCTAACACCTCAACTAAACCATAGCACCAAGTGCCACAGCCAATTTTGTTTTTTAAACACATCCAGGGATGGTGACTCCATCACCTCCCTGGGCAGACAATTCCAGTACTTAATCACTCTTTCTGTCAAAAACCTTTTCTTAATATCCAACCTATGTTTCCTTTGGTGCAGCTTGAGACTGTGTCTTCTGGTTCTGTCAGTTGCTGCCTGGAGAAAGAGACCAACCCCCACCTGACTACAACCACCTTTCAGGGAGTTTTAGAGTGTGATAAGGTCATCCCTGAGCCTCCTTTTCTCCAGGCTAAATAACCCTAACTCCCTCAGCTGTTCCTCACAGGGCTTGTGTTCCAAGCCCCTCACCAGCCTCGTTACCTCCTTTGGACACACTCTGAACATCCTAAACTGAGGGGCCCAGAACTGGTGCAGCCCCACCAGTGGGAGTACAGGGGGGAGAATGACCTCCCTGCTCCTGCTGGCCACACTGTTCCTGACACAGGCCAGGATGTCATTGGCCTTCTGGGCCACCTGGGCACACTGCTGGCTCATGTTCAGTCAGCTGTTGACCAGAACCCCAGGTCCCTTTCTGCCTGGGCACTGTCCAGCCACACCATCCCCAGCTTATAGCATTGCAGAGGGTTATTGTGGCCATAATGTAGGATTTGGCACTTGGACTTATTAAACTTCATCCCACTGGACTCTGCCCATCTATCCAACTGTTCCTTGTCTCTCTGCAGAGCCCTCCTACCTTCCAACACATCGACACACACTCCCAGCTTAGTGTCTTCCTCAAATTTACTGATGAAAGACTCAATACCCTTATCCATGTCATCAATGAAAATATTGAACAGTACTGGCCCCAGTACAGACCCCTGAAGGATATCTCTGGTGACTGATGCCCAGCTGGATGCAGCACCGTTCACCACCACTCTCTGGGCCCGGCCATCCAGCCAGTTCCTAACCCAGCAAAGTGTGCTCCTGTCCAAGCCATGGGCTGCAGCTTTTCTAGGAGTGTGCTGTGGGAGACAGTGCCAAAGGCCTTGCTGAAGTCCAGGTACACAACATCCACAGCCCTTCCCACATCCACCAGGTGGGTCACCTGGTGATAAAAGGAGATCAGGTAGGTCAAACGTGACCTACTGCTCCTAAACCTACACTGGCTGGGTCTGACACCCTGGCCATCCTTTGAGTGCTGTGTGATGGCATCAGCATAAACTGTTCCATTACCTTACGGGGTACTGAGGTCATGCTAACTGGCCTACAATTACCAGAATCACCTTCCCACCCTTTTTGTGAATGGGAGTCACATTGGCCAGCCTCCAGTCACCTGGAACCTCCCCAGTGATCCAGGATTGTTGGTAAATGATGGAGAGAGCCTTTACTCATCTGCCAGCTCCCTCATCACCCCGGCGTGGATCCCATCTGGTCCCATAGATTTATGAACATCCAAGCAGCTCAGCAGTTCTCTGACTGCCTCCTTCTGGATAACAGAGGGACCATTCTGCTCCATGACACCATCCACCAATCCGGGAGGACAGTTGTCCTGAGGACAAGCCATCTTCCCACTGAAGACTGAGGTAAAGAAGGCTCTAAGAACTTGCGCCTTCTCCTCCTCTGCAGTTATGAAGTTCCCTCCCTCATTCAAGAGAACCTTACCCTTCTATTTGCCATTAATATACCCGTAAAAACATTTTTTATTGTACTTTACAAAAGTTGCCAAATTAAGTTTGAACTGGGCTTTGGCCTAATTTTTTTCCTACATGCCTAGAAACCCCCTTAAATACTTCCTGAGAGACCTGGCCCTCCTTCCAAAGATGATATATCCTCTTTTAATTCCTAAATTCCTTCAAAACCTCGTTGTCCATCCAGGCTGGACCTTTGCTCCGTTGACTCATCTTTTGGCACACAGGGACAGTCTGTTCCTGTGCCCTCAAGACGTGTTTTGAAGCACACCCACCTTTCCTGAACTCCTTTGTTTTTAAGGGTTGTTTCCCAAGGAACTCTCTGAATAAGTCTCCTAAATAGGCCAAGTATGCCCTCCAAAAGTCTAATGCAAAAGCTTTATTGAGGTTCCTCTTCATTTCACCAAGAAACAAGATAGAAAATCAAACAGCAATCTTGATTTATCCTTTCAGGGACAAAGAAATCATAAGGCTTTTGTTTCAAAGTTCTGTAACAGAAACAGAAGTTTTTAATTTTAGTTTTAAAAAATTCCACTTTTAAATGGTGAATGAACATCAAAGATTTTTAAGAATAAATTTCCCATGAAAATACCACCACCTTTTATTTTTTGACAAAGCACATTAGTCTCATGGAGCTCTGTATTTTAGGAGGAAATCTTTTGATCTACAGTTTGTGTCTGACTCCTGAGACCAGGGCTGCTACATCAGATCCCGTGTTGGCATTCTCCTTGTGCCTTGGGCTGTAACCACAGAGTGATGCTGTGGTAAAAGTAGGTCTGTTTTGGCTTAGTTTTGTCAGTGCAGTATCTTGAGAGAGGGGGATGAAAATCTATAAATAAATATAAATAATAATATAAATAATAATATAAATATTAATAATATATAATATTATAAATAATATATATAATAATATAAATAAAAGCTGAGGAGCTGCCATGCTCTTTTGAGAATGTGTCAGGGGTTGATGCTGGCCAAATGCCAGTGCATTCCTGAAAAATCATTCACTCATTCTCCTTTGTTGTAGTTGAGCAGAGGAAGGGGAAAAGAACAATTAAAAAGGGGTTTATGAGTTGAAGTAAGGACTGGGGAGAAACATTTTAAGGGCAAAACAGGCTTAAAGTTTTGAATGAATAAACAAAAAATTTATTAAGAGAATTAAAAAAGGATAATGAGAATTAATATAAACCCTTAGAGCACCTTTCCTCCCCTACCCCAGCTTTTCTTTCTTTCTCACCGACAGCCCAGGGAGACAAAATATGGGGGTTTTGTCTTTTTGTCACCTCTAAAAATCTTACTTCAGTTTGCTTAGGGAGAGGAGTCTCTTGCTATACCATGGGTCCTTCCCATGGGGGACAGTTCTCTGTGAACTTCTCCAACATGGTTCTAATTTTCATGAGTAGCAGTCCCGCCCAACCTACTGCAACGTGAGTCTCTCCCACGGGCAAACAATTTTACCACAACTGTTAATTCATGGGCCATTTCAGTTCATGGGGTATAGTCTTTTAAGGATGAGCTGTTCTAGTTTGGAAGCAGAGGTCGTCTTCCTCTGTCTCTGGAAGCAAGAGTTCTTTCTCTCTGTGTTCAGGCCTGGCACGAGATCACAACTTTTCAGCATCCACACACTCGAGCACGAGCACCTTTTTCTCACAGGCTGCAGGTGAATTCTGCCTCCCCTCATGCACTTCATGGGAAACAGTTTGTTATATTATAGTCCTCAGCATGGCTTGCAGAACAATCTCAGCTCCAGCATTTGGAGCACCTCCTCCTCCTCCTCCACCCCCTCCTTTTCACTGACCTTAGTGTTGCCATGCTGTTCTCCTCATGTGCCTTCATTTTTTCCCTTTTCTCTGACTCGGGAGAGAATTGGTGTTCATAGGTTTGTTTGTTCTCGAGTTCTATCAATTGAAAAATTTTTATGGATTTCCGCAGTGCTGAAAGATTGATCTTGTCCAGGCTCTACATCAAGGAATTGCTTACCATGCCTGTCACTGCTGGTCTCATGGTCCCCACCCACTGGCTCCACGCGGGCCGCGCCAGCCAGCACAGCACCGGCTCCATTCAGTGCCTCTCTTTGTGCGGGACACAGAAAAGGAGAAGCTGCTGCCGCTGCTTCTGCCCTTCTGTTTGCGGTGCAGCAGGCTAGAAGTGGCCAGGCAGGCAAAGTCCATGGCTGGCCATGCCAAGAAGGTGGTGGCCACTTGGCCACTCCTGGCCCCAGCCACACTGCAAACAGAAGGGCAGAAATGGTGGCAACAACTCTTCCTTTTTGGTGCCTGTCTTGAAGAGAGTCACTAAATGGAGCCAGCGCCGAGGTGGCTGTCATGGCCCACGTGGCTGCTTGCACCGTCAGGATGGCCTCTGGCAGCATCATCTTGGTGGCTGTGCCAAAAAGGGCCCTTGCCCTGCCTGGAAGGGGCTCAGCCGTGCTGCTGGAAAGGGCCCTGGCCCCACCAAAAAAGGAGAGCTTTCCACAAGTTTTCCCTTTCCTAAATATGTTATCATAGAGGTGTTACCAGCTTTTCTAATTGTGATAGCAGTGTGCCTGTTCTCAGAGCCAGCCAGCAACTGGTTTTGCCAGGCACAGAGGAAGCATTTAGCAGCTCCTCAAAGAAGATCACTTCCATGGCTGACCTCTTCCCTCCTCATCAAAAATTAAGTCTTAACAAAACCAACAAAGAAAGAAATAAACCAAAACGTGCTGTGATTGAAGTGCATGATCTTCACATGCAGGGACAAAGTAGCTTGTCTTGGCAGTCCTTGGCATAGCATCTTCTTTCAGTTGCCCCAGTCCCACCTACCTCTGATTTTGGGAAAGAGAGGCCATTCACACCATGTACCAACAGCATAATATGCCACGCAAATTTTGATGGCCATGGAGACCTCTGTGTAGCCAAGGAAGAATCCAGACAGAAGTGCACAATGAAGTAAAAGAGTTTAAGCTGAAGGCTTTTGGGGCCAAAGTTTGCTCTTGAGGATTCAGGCTCTTCTATCATTCTTGCCACATCTGGTTCCATTAGAGTGCAAACATTACCAATTTAATGATTTTAATGATTTTAGGAGTTTTAATTATTTAATTTAAAGTTAAAAAGTCTTTAGGAAGAATAGCTCCATAGCAACCGAGTCTCCCAAAGAAGAGGTCTATAAAACCCAGAGGAGATGTAGAGTCTAGGTTCTTCTAATCCCAGGAAAGAAATTTTTCTTACACTTACTGCAGCCCTTAATTTTAAAAAAAGAAATAGCTATTCTACTATAGATTTCTAAAAGGTTAGTGCTATTTTGTTGTAGTATTGGTTTAGGTGGCTGAGTTAAAGCCAGTTAAATTCCCTCTACCCATGCGTATTTGAGACAAACCTCCCCAGGAAAGCATTTGCAGAAGTGACAGCCTCTGTTCTCTCATCAGCCACAGAACCTGCCTGTATTGGGGGCCCAACTTTTTATTGTAAAAGATTTACCTTTCTAATGGTCTTCTCCATACAGTTTTAAGTGAAGGGGAGGAAAACAAAACATGAGGTAGCTCTATAGTCTTACATATTGCACGATTTATGTCTCACTGTAGCAGAAGTGGTATGAGTATTCTGAGATAAATGTGAAGCCTAAACTACTCAGAAAACTATTTTCCAGAAGGAATGCAAATGAACTGACTTACACCCACTCTCAGCTGGCTCCATGACCAGGGTGGAGCTTGCATTTGTTTATTTGTTAAAATAAACAAAGGATATTTTAATGGACCACAGAGTCTCAAAGCTTGTGAGGTCTGAAACAATGCAATTGAAAATACTTGTTTGCTCAAGAAAAAGGGCAAATAAACCTCAGAATTTCTGGAGTAAGCCATACTACAGAACATGACTGTATCTTTTCACTGCTTTCGCAGGTACACAGTTCTCTTAACACATTAGTTTTCATAGAACTACATCAGTTCTTATTAGAACTGATTCAGAGCTCTGTAACTAAAAAATAAAATCCTGCAAACTACTATTTTTGTCACATCCTTTTAATTTTGGCACTTACACACCCCAATTATGAACACTTTAAATAAATGAAGTTGCTTTGCTTTGCTAAAGCTTTGAGTAAATTACTTAAGTAAAGATAATTGCACTAGATTTAATATGGAAACGAAAATAAAATTTTGGTTAAGGAAAACAATGTGTCATTGTGGAATTAATGTCATACTATCTTGAAATACAGTTCTGAGGACAGAGGGGGAAGAATAATGTTGAAAACGGAAAAATGCACTCCCAAACATAGAAGAGAATATATGGTAACATCAATCTGTGTGAAATAAAATAACCGAAGATTCTTTTTGATAAAGAGTACTGGTATTCTTTCAGGCTATTTGTGTCATCAGTATTGTTGTTTCTAAAGGCATGCTTAGACCAAATTAGAATATAAGCAGGACATCTTCTTTTAACAAGGACATTTGTTGGATTGTCTTAGTGTGACACTGAGAAAACTATAAAGATCAAAAATAGCATGTTGTAGGATATGTTCATCTTAAGAAAAAGGTAGCTGCTTCTCATCCACAAGTTAAAAAAGCAGAAAAAAGTACATTTGCAGGATGCTTGTCTTCAGCCGTTACTTGCAGGGATTCTCAAATTATTTTGGGTGAACTGCTTACTCCAGTGAGGTAACTGATAATTTTGACATTTTTTAAATGAGGTCAGCAGTCATCTACATTTAGGTATTAAAAATTTTGGAAGTTGAAATCCTTGAACTCAAGTGTCATTGTTTCTTGGTTGCTCACAGAAAACTGAATTTAGAGGGTATGAGTGATTATAATTTTGAGAGTAAATATTGCATTTTTGTACTTGATTTTTTAATATATTTTAATGAAATATGTCTCAAATGCATGCATTTATGTGTAACAGTGGGTTATTTTTCTGCATTTTCACATAAGAAAAAGTCTTGAGACTCCTGACAACGAACTCCCTACATAGTTTTTTTCCAGGACTGGTCCGTGGTCCAATCTGCAGGTGCTGTGCTGTCAGCAGAGGCGACCAGAGCTCCAATGTCTCCCTGTGCTATTGACTTTGCCCAGGCTTATTTCATAGCCTTGGCAACCAGTCTAACACCCTTGGATATGTCATTACCTGGAATAAATTGTCATGGTGCCATGTAAGCCATTAGCACTGGCAGGGAGGCTCTGGCTCGATGTGCCCTGGTTTACTCTCGTGATTAAATGAGCAGTACTGGCTGTGCTTGCCAAGTGCATTGCACTGGGTAAATAATGAACAGCTGTCAGATGCTCTGGACTTCTCCAGTGGGGAAAAATCCCAATCACCCACCAATAAAAATAAGCTGCAGGAATGGATAGGAGTGCTGTTATCTTCAGAAATCTTCATAGAGGTGGCAGGTATATTATTAGGAAAATGAGCTGTGGTAAACACTGGTTACTCCTAATTCCTCATTAAAATATTTTAGTACATAAGTTTGAGCCTTTCTTTTGGAGTCATGGTAATGGGTACATTTGACTCTCGTAATGTTTAACTTGCTATATTTTATTTGCTCAAGATTTCGAGAGCATTGTAAGTTCAAATATGTACTGTAGGAGAGAAAAAGTCAAACAGTATCTGAGTTCCAGTTGAGGTCCAGGAAGACACAAGGTTCTTGCTTATCTATTAAAAAGTAAACACTTGCAACTATATTTTCATTACCAGTAGCTGCTAACTACTCTTATGCTACATGATCTGAATTATATTTTTTCCCATAGAAAGCTATCAAGTCTCTAAAATACAGTGTTATTCATACAAGCCTAACCCCACATCATGGATGTTACTTCTGCAAAAGGGCTCATTGAAGCTTAGCTATTATTATTATTATTATTATTATTATTATTATTATTATTATTATTATTATTATTTATTAACATGGTTGCATAGGAGTTTTTTTGCTAAGCTGCAAAAGATATTTCTTTCCAAGCTTTAATGAAGAGCTGCCATGCAAATGATAGCAAAAAAATTGGCAAAGTAAGTTCCTTCTGATGGTTTTCATGGCTGCTTACATTCTTTATCGGTCTTACTTCAGGAAACTGGAAAGTTGAGGGGTCAGTGCTATGAATTAGCTGACACAAGAATGGTGTAAGTGGCAACAAAGCCACTGGGGAGCACAAGCTGTCCCGAGCTCGCAGAGATTTGGGGTGCTGCTGCAGTGGGAGGGGGAACAAGAATGGAGGTCCTGGAGGTGTCCTGGGAGAAGGAAGATGGTCTGAGGAAACCTGGGGGTCACCACTGGGCCTGAACACCTGGCAGCTCCAAGCACTGCAATTTTAAGCCCAGTAACAAAAATACAGGTGCAGACCCGCCAGTGCTCAATTTTAGCAATTGATGATAAAACTATAATCTGTTAAAGGAACTGTAGTGATAGGGTGGTGGGAGTTTCAAAATTCTTCCTATTTCTCAGAAAGCCAGACGTGTTAAGCGAGGCAACGCCTTCCTCAAAGCCAACCAGCAGCCACAGCAGAAAGCAATGAAATCATCACTGGAGTGAGCCTGTGGAGCAGGGCTCTACAAAGTGAAAGCCTGCAGTGCTGTTATGCCACCACAGAGAGGAATCACATTCCAAAATAAGAGTCGGGGAAAGTAAAGTGCTGCCCTCCAAACGGGTGGTAGCCACTTGCAGCAGCTGTTCTTTGCTTCCATGTTCTTTTACCTGCCCCTTCCTCTGGCTACCCTGCTGGTGCTGCAGGGTGCCCTTTGCTTGCTGTAAGTCCTGCAGGAGCATCTTTCTCCTGCACTAAGAATTTATTTGCAGGGCTGCAGCTTGTATGAATAACTCATGTGCCTCCTTCCTCTTTGCTCCCTCTCAGCCTTGTTATATGTAAATTTTGTTAAATATGTAAATTTTTGTTAAATCATCTGTGCTTTCTGAGGCTGAGCAGTATTGCAATGCTTGACAGGGACTGCTGGGAGGATGAAATTTGTTAAAGCTGCCAGAAAATCTACACAGTTTAAGATGGTTAAGTGATTGTTTGACTACATCATTATTAATACCTTGTCAAGAATCTTGGAAAAAAAATCAATACTTTAGGCAAAAATGTGTTTCCATGCAATCTAGTATATGTTAGATACGTACTCTTCTCATAAATCCAATGAAACGATCTTTGCTATCCTTACTATCCCTGCCTCCCAATATTTAAAAAACCTGTGCTTGCACATAAACTTGAAAAACAGAGAGAAAATTATTTTACTAATTAAATTAAGATATTTTACAAAGACTTGAACCAAATGAGATCTCAGTTGAAGAGCGAAAAAATCCAAACCTGAGAGGTGATTTGATACAGGAACTAAAGAAACATGCATCTGCCCTGATGACCTGTACAAGGCACGTGCAAGGTCCACAGGATACCAATATTTCTATAAGATAAGCATGATTCTAGCCCTTGCTCTTGCAGGCTGAATTTCCACCTATGAATCAGATGGAGAGGGCTCATGGGTAAGGAGGAGCCCTTTCCCCTCTGGTGTGGTACCAGACATGCTGGAGGACCTCCATCCCTTCCTCACCAGTGTTTCTCTCTCTGTACCGCCACCTCTCACACTGCTCCAGAAATAATGTTCACAGCTCTGAGCACTGAGTCTGTGGGGAGGGAAAAGCTGGTGAGCACCAAGCACCAACCATAAAAACAATGGCAGAGGTACAAGATGGACATGGGGATGCTGCAACCTGTTTTCTATCTCCTGCAGTAGAAACTTGGTTAAGTGTTTTCACCTCTACCTGCCCCTCCTTTCCTATCTGTCCTCCAGTCTATTTAGAAAATGAATGACTTAGGCCATGGCCTGTCTTCTCTTCACAATGTGCATGTGTACAGTGTCTACTTATGATCTTATCTGGGATTGCTGCTCCAGCTCAAGTAGCACCCAAAAATGCATAAGAGTCAAATAATTGAACTCTAAGTGGTATCTGTTGGTGAACGGTGGAAGTCCCCTCTGTCATACAGCAATCACAATTTCTGTTCTGAGTCAATGCTTCCACAACAGACACTTAGGGATCTTTGAGAAGTTTAGTCTCGAGTGCAAAGGGTGCACAGAGAGGAGTTTATGGTTTGAATATGTCAATTTGAAACAATTTTGCTCCTGTGCACGTATGGCATGTTTCCCTAGTACTCAACAAATTCTCAAAGTGTCTTGACAGGGATTTTTTGATAACTATTTGCATTCCCATAATGTTTGTTCACCTTCCTTGTAGTACTGGATTAGACAGAGGTATTTAAAAGAACTAACACTAAGTTTTGTTTTTCTCTAACTATATTACATCACACATTTCTGAAAAATCTTGATGGACGCCAGGGAATATATGTCCTGTCCACACTCTCACTGAACTCCCTTTAAGATGGATGTTAAAAGCATTTCCTCTGCATTGCTGGTGGAAGATTGTAGATGGCACCTGGTGTGATGCCATTCTCACTGGGCTGAGATGGAAATGTATTCTTCAATGCCAGCAGTTAAATTATCTCCAGCTTATTTGTAAATTACACTACCAAGCCTGTGATGGAAGTTCTGAGCCATTGGTATTAAAGCAGGCCACCCAGAAGTCAGGCAGCAACAACAGGAATGCAAATGCTACCAGGCTTTCTCCCTTCTTGTGTTTGTTTTGCTGCAGTATGGCACATGTAACACAGTGCCTCCCAGAAACTTCTAACCTCTCCATCAGGACAGAAACAGGATTTTGACTGGGGAAATGAGGGTATTGGAAGCAGAGTGAAGCTAGTAATGAAGAGTAGTTGCAGGCACCATCATCAACAGAGATACACAGAGGTCAGACTTTCTCCTTGCCAGGGGATGTTCCTGAAAGATAAAATTTCTACCTGTCTTAATAGGGGATAAATGCAATTTTCTCCATATTTCAGTTAAGAATAATTAACTATGGGGAAGAACTAGCGTCCTGCTGGCAATATATCTAACTGCTAAAGTAGAAAATCTCTCAAAAAATCTGTTGGAAGTTTGGTTTCTTTGTTTTTACTTATAGAATCTTTTCCCTAAGTCACTGGGAAGTTATCTACTGGGTACTTCTGGGTACTTCAGAAAAACGAAATATGTGGCTAGGATTGGGAGAGAAATGTAGCATCTGGCTACACCTCTTTTTCTCTGGGAGTTTCCCTTCGAGGGACAGAGATCCTGGAAGATTGCGGGGCAAGGAAAGCACAGGGTTGGGGGCAGCTGCTCACTCCCTTGCTCTGGGCTCAAGAAGACGATGTCTGGGGATGCTGTCTGGGGAGAGGAGTTCTCCGTCTCCGCTGCGACCCAGCCGGGAGCTGCTTTTCTTCTGCTGCTGGGCCCTGCACCCCCTGCCCTGCCAGAACCTCCTGCAGTTCCAGCTACCGCCGCACATCCATCCACGGCCCCGGGATTTCTGCTCATTCCTGTAGCTTGGTGCTCCTTGGAGTCCTGCTGGAGCACCGGGACCGACACTGTCCCCAGTGCTGGTGAGCAAAGCTTCTCTTTTCCATCCCTTCCCATCTGGGACACAGCCGCCATCACCCCAGCGCCCCCTACAGCCACGGGGGGATCATCGCACCTGCCCTGCCCGCCGGGAGCCGCCAGCGCCCCTGCTGGCCCTGACGGGAACTGCACCGAGGGGAAAGCGCCCGTGGCCGAGAGGATCGGAACTGGGTTCCTGTTCTGGCTGGGGTTAATGCTGCAGTTGTTGTTT
Source organism: Acridotheres tristis (assembly GCA_037013685.1). Lineage (NCBI taxonomy): Eukaryota > Metazoa > Chordata > Aves > Passeriformes > Sturnidae > Acridotheres > Acridotheres tristis. The sequence continues at coordinate 33,009,984 of CM072919.1, read as the reverse complement.
TGTTTGCCTTGTTACACATACTAGTAAAGAACTGTTATTCCTATCCCCATATCTTTGCCTGAGAACCCCTTAATTTCAAAATTATACTAATTCGGAGAGAGCGGCTTTACATTTTCCATTCCAAGGGAGGCTCCTGCCTTCTCTAGTGGACACCTGTCTTTCAAACCAAGACAAAATCTTCTCAATTTACCATGGAGTAACCAAAAAGTCTGCCTGCATGAGGCAGCAGATCATCCTAGATGTGTTACACATTGCAAATTTATTGCATAAGAATGTTTTCACACTACTGTTTTCAAAACAGAGAGACTGAATTGTGGATTGACCATGTATCAGCTACAGGATCCAACCTGCCATTACCTCAAAACATTGTTATGTTATGTTCATTGTTATGTTATGCTTCCAGTGAAGCAAGCAGAAATGGGTTTGCTGACAATCAAAGTACAGTACAAAGACGGATGGATTGGGACAGCAAAAGGAATGTCTTGCATTTTTATGGGCTAACATCACATCTGGAAAGCTGCTGTCCTCTGGTGAATCAGCACACAAAAGATCATGCGAGCCTGATCCTCCAATCATTAGGAGGGAGGAAAGATGTGCTGTTCCTGCCATCCACTAATAAACCTCCAACTGCTTTTCTTGGCTGCAACCTCGGATTGGAACAGGAATATCTTTTTTTGACTGGTGATCCATGTGACCGTATTCATGCCTGAAGCACTGCAACCCTCTTTCAATATGAAGTGTAATGGTGGGAACAATGCACCTGGCATGCTTCTCTTTTGGATAGTCTGGATCTAGTTCTCAATGTCTTTGCTGATAGGAAAACCAGACGTTCAGAGAAAATGGGTAAAAAGCAAATTTTTGTATCTCTTTTGTGGTTTGAAGTCTAGAAAAGTTTCTTGCTTATCTTTTAGTGCTGTCTGCCATAGATCTTGAGATGCCAACTAATTTTTTTTTGTTTCTGAGCATCTGTTTTCTTATTCACTACAGATTTTGCTAGTAGGGAAAAAATTAGATACTGCTGTATCATAATGATTGCTAATATCAAACAGGGTCACATCAAACAGGTAAAGCATCTCCTTGTTGTGGTTTGCTTCAAGCACCATGCCATTTTCTGCTGCAAACCGTTTAGAGAATTACTCATTCATTGGTTACTTTTCAATGTTTCGCATATTCTGTAATACCTCCCCTGTGATCCTTTCTCTTCCTTTCCATCTTCTGAAATGCATGAATAACTCCTGCAGAGAGCCTTAAAGATTAAGGCAAAGAGACTACTGTGCATATGGGGAGAAAAGTGGGTAACAACCACCACCTCCAAACAGCATGGACTGTTACTAAGCTTGCTTAGTAATTTCTGCATTAACCCCACAGTTGTGCTTCAGTATAGCAGCACATGTGGAAAAATCAGTTTTATTTATCAGAAAACTTTCACTGGAAGACAACAAATCCCCATCTTAGTACCCAGTCATCCTCATTTTAAAAACTGTACCTCATTACTGTAGGCTTGTTTCTGTTCAGTTTTAACTTCCAGCCATTAAATGACATCATGTCTCTCTACTTGTTTGATTGAAAGAAGCAGAGAGTATCAGAAATGTGCCCCAAATGTAGGTACTGACAGGCCATGACTAAATCACTCTTCAAGCTTTTTTTGTGGCAGTTGGTGAGATTTCTCATTTATCTCTTTTTGAAAGGAAAATCTTCTTGATTAAGGATTGTCGTTGTGGCTTTTTTTTGCCAGAATGTGTTCTGAAGCATGGGTGTCAGGACTGGACAGAGACTTCCAGAGTCAGTCTGCAACTGCTATAGCAGTTACAGAAGTAACATAGAGCTCTAACCCTTGCTAACAGGTCTGAAAAATTTCTTGCGAGCTCTGGGCTCTACAGCCTAAATATTCATATTCTGAAGTAAAAATATATTTCAGATGTATTTTTATTTGTAGTAAGAATTGACACCACCATTTTTGTGTGATTATAGCTTTATGAGTGTTATGTATCTAGTTCTTAGAAAGTTCCTCAAACACCTATTTTAGATTGAGTGGGACTTACACGTGGGAATAGACAATTACTGGGAAGTACATTGTTCTAGCCTTAGCAAAAAATTAGAATCACTCTCAAATGAGAGTTCAAGACAAATGCGAAGACTTACTTCCTGAAAATGACCATCTCTGAATGCAGAGGAACTCAAAACAGCTGTCACAGACTTATTTCCTGATTTTTAGATGGCTAAAGGTGAGAAACTTCCCAAATAATTTTACTGGTCTCTGTTCTGTGATTTGAATAGGATCATAGCTTTCCATATAATGATGGTGTTTCTCTGGTGGACTGCTGTCAGGGACTGGTGTGCAAACAAGAGAAACTGAGACTCTTTCAGGGGCTGGCAAAGCATGCAGGCTGTGAGCATGGAGCACCCTGATGTTAGATAGCCAAGCAGCTGTCTTTTCCTGAGATGGCAAGATTCGCAAAGGGATTTCTCAGAAAAATCCTTCCACTCTGCCCCTCCCCTTCTCTTTAAAAAAAACCCAAACCAAACAAACAAGAAACCCAAAAACCAAACAAAAAAGGCCCTGCCCAGCTGAAGGCTGTCCATGGAATTTCAGGGAATAGGCTATTTTTATTTCACTTGCATCCTAATAGTGTGCAGAGAGGATGACTTCTGCTGAATGAACAGGAAGGAAATGAGGTTAGAGCATGGCATTATCCTGAAAAACTAGCTGGCCTGTGCTGTTTTATAACAACCATCTAATTTTCCATTCTGTGCAAAACCTCCTGGCTCACTCAGCTCTTACAAACTTTCACACGGCCTTGAACTTTCATAAGTTGTGAGCAATTCTGCCCAGTCATTCCGCAGATAAGCCTGAACGAGCTCTTGGCAGAGGTGCATCCCTGCAGCTCCCCAGAACGGTTACTGCTCCAGGGCAAGGACACACACAAAGGTGTGTCCCAGGCAGCTATGTGGGTATCAGAGGGGGATCAGGGATGTTGAAATCTCTGGAAATTTGCCTCTGAACCTTGCTTTCTTCAGTGTGACAGTTACAGGCTGCTTGAGACATTTCTGTCCCTAAAGGAGCTTAAGGTGAGTTGTAATGAAAACCAGGTGGTCTTCATACCCACTGAATTTTATAAAGCTGTTCTGCACTAAAATAAACCCCAACAGAATTTGAAAGGTGGAGGAAGAGCTATTTGGGAGCATACAGTAAAGATTTTATTCCTTTGTGACTTTTCTCTACAATGCTGTTGAACCTCAATCTGAGAGAAGCAGCTATGAGTAAATCATGTGTGAAAAATGGGTGTTTGCTTTTCAGATTTAGCAATGGTATTAAAACTTTTATTTTACAAGGAAGGCGGCATAGGCAAAAAAACCCTCCAAGCAACTCCAAAACAGGCAGTTTTCAAAAAGAACTATAAATTTAGTGAAAGCAAACCCTACCATTACTGCTGTTGGCAACTTCCTGGTGAACATTGTGCTGTCAGGGAATAGCCGGGGAGGTCATCTCTTGAGTGGGCAAGACGTGTGGAACAGAGACACAGCCCACTCCTTCCTACCACTGCAGTGTGAAACACCTGAAAACTCACCTGCAAAGGCAGGTGTACTTCCAGCCTGTGTTGCCTGCAGCATCAGGAAGCTGTAGATGCATACAGTGCCAACTGCATTAGCCATAGGAATCCTCCTGCATACAACAAATTCATTGCATCACAGACACAAAAATAGAAGTACCACTGCAGACAAGACTTGGAAGGTATTATCAGATTTTGGGGTACTCCCGTGGTCCCAATGCACAGAGTAGCAGATATTTTTGTTTTCTCTTCAGAAAGTTTGTGTTCATGGTTTGAAGAATGCCTATTATTTCATCCTAGGGAATACATACTTTATTTGCTACCACAACAAAGGTATTCCAGAGTAGATTTCTTTCTATATTTGTTTGAGAAATTGCAGTTATAGACCACCAGCATTCGTTGGACATCTATCAGACAGACTTCTATGCACATTTGGCAGAAATGCTGGGAAAAACATGCAAAGTTCGCTATTACTGGAAAAATCCTACTCCATCCTATTAAATGTGGCTAATACCAAAAAGTAGATAGTAATAAATACAATATATGGGTGTTTTAAGTAGGCAAGTGTTTAGAAAAATGAAGACGGAACAAACACCTATTTCAGAATTTTATAGCTTTATCAAGTCTAAAAAATTTGAGCATGGCTAAAAAGGGTAAGTTCGTGTTTCTAGGACTTGGTGGGGGGAAAAAATGAAGCCTACTTAAAAAAAAAAAAAAAAAAAAAAAAAAAGCCCAGAATAAAAATCTTTATATCCTGTAATTTTCTAGTGTACTATCATAAGTAGTTGCCATCCAGTCTAACCATTCTGCCTACACATAAATCACATGCTTACTTCTGTGGCCTGGAAATGGTGTATGGGGAAATCCTGTTGCTCCTAAATATGAATGTTCACCTCTGTTTTTGGAACTACATTACCTCTCTTGCTAAATACTGAGTCTCTGTTGAACATGGGAAGAACTTCCTGCAGGGAAGGGCAATACTGCTGCAATGTTAATATGAACTGCTGGAATCCAGTTAAACTTTAACCTAATATCTACCACAAAACCAATGGGTTTCAGTGGTCAAGGCAGGAGACCAGAGACAAAAATCTCCTATCAATTGGTGCTGTTTAATGCATAGCTTTGGGATATTTCAGCTAATTTCTGCAGGCAGCTGTGTCAGCGTCCTGTTGAAAGAGAGAGGAGGGCTGAATACTTCAGGTAAATCCTTAGCTTTACCACAAACCTTTGCCACACATGGTTTGTGTGGCATGAGGAAAGATGGATCAGCCCTAGAGTACCTTGCCTGAAGGCTCGCTGCTGGGACCACTTCTGCTTGGGTCAGTTCTTTTTGAAGACCAGTGCTTACCTGCAGAGGAAAACCCCAGGCTCTGTGTCTTCAAGGATGCCTAGTTGCTGCTGGGAACCCAAAGGCTGCTTTTGAGAAAGGAGTGAGGTTGCAGTCACATTTTTCTCTACCGTGTTTGCCAAGCTGAAAGTGGTTGCCTGCACAGCATCTGGTTTTATTGTACCTCCTTCCTTGAGTATTCACTCCTCTGCATCAACGTGCAGGGACATTTTGGTGTTGCTGGCCTTTTGGATTTCACTCTAAGGACCAGACACTGGTGCTTTAGGTAACTCAGCATCTGACTAAAGGTTAGGTATAAATTATCCAGCCTTGAGTAGCATGTCTGAAGTTACTGAGCCAAAATCTCCCATGTTCACAAGCCTGGGTTTTTGCAAGCATGGAATAAGAGCAAACTCCTTTCCCTCCACAGAATTTCCACTTAGTTTTTCACCAATATTGAATGAAAGGTGAAAAGAGAGCTCCATCTAACTCATCAGCAAGTACCTGAAAAACAGCTGACAGCCCCCACCTGCCCCTTGCCTTTTCCCATGAGGTAGGATATACAGAGGAAGATAGCAGAGGGCAACATCAAGTAAATCTGCAGCATAGTTCAGACTCCCAAAAATTAGAGGCACAGTCACAGTTCAGCTTTTTGGGACAACAAAGGAATTCTTTACAGTAAGACCGAAATTTGCTTCCGTTATATTGGGGGTTCTCTTGAAATACTGATTTCTTTTTAATGCCATTTTCTTGTTGTCTTTAACTTGTTTTCTTAGTATTCTTCAAACTTTCATAAAGACAAAATTTTGTCTTCTGTTTCCTGGTCATATAACACAAAAGTGCTTGATTGAGCACATAAAAGATAGCTATTTATTTAGCTCTGAAGAGATTTTCTTAAGATAGGTAAGGTAGCCTTTTATCTCTTCCATCCTCTCATACCATGATATCAGGGCTTGGAAATTACTAAATTCAATGAAAATGGGGGATGGTTTTTGCATAATATTGAAATCTCAGTTTCTTTGTCACTGGACAAACTTTTTACATGAGGCCTAGCACCGGGAAAATGAACATAGAAATGGTTGCTCAGAAATGTATGCACAGGTAATTTTTTTAAGCAGAAGACTATCTCACTAAGAATTCTACCCAGGGCAACCTGAAGCTGACTTACTACACTTGAAGTTCTTAGAAGAGATTTTTACCTCTTCTACCCTCTCCTTCAGAGAGGTTCTATTTTTTATTGTCCCTGCAAGTTTGGGGAAGTGATAATATCCCTTTTGTGTCAAGGATAAGAGTAAAAAATCTTTAAAATGTGTTTTTAACTATATATCTGTAGGAAATTAACTTAATTTGTCCCAAATTCTCCCCGTGTTCAGAGAAATTCAGTGCTGTAGTAGATTGTTGGCTCTTGACATAGGAGATGAACCATTACATCATTCTGGCAGTGAATAAACTAAATAATGGAACTTGCACTTAAATATACAAGGAAGGGTTCTTTTATTGTTTTTAATGACATACCCTTTTGAAATGTGAAGTAGTCTGTTACCACTGGCAGCGTGTTTGTAAAAACAGGTGACTGTGGGTGGGGAGTGAAAAAGAAAATCTAGCAGATTGTTCACATGCATTTTCAAATCACCTCCTCAAGCCTATCAATTTTAACTCTTGACCTTTGTAACATAGCCCACAGAAACCAGACAATTTATCACCCTGACTCTTAATATTATCACAAAAGGGGAGGAAAAAAAGACTGCAATACAACTCTTCCAAATAGAGAAGGTGATAATCCCTGACCCAACGGCTGTGAAAGCAACTGTATCCTGAACTGCCCTTTGAACACCTTCACTCAGTGTCCTGTCAATAGTCAGCATGTGAACAAGTTCTACAAAGCCTGGCATGTTGTTGTCTGTATAAATCCATGGTGGTTTCAGGTCGTCCTTCCCCAGGCTCTCCTCCCAGCCCAGGCCTGCATCATCCTTGTCTCATTTATCACAGACCTGATCGTACTTGCCATCTCAGTCAGCTGTTCTTTGTTGAGGGAAGAGAACTTTACATCTTTGCAGGCACAGAGAACCAGAGTGAAAATGGCTGTGCAAAGAAGATCATCTGATGGCTGATGACATGAGTAGGGAATGTTCAGATTAGATATGTGCCTTGGTTACTTGTTATGGGGCAGAAGAAGAAATGTTAAGTCTTCTGGCATATCTGCTTTGAGGACTATAGGCCTCTGTTTTTCTGTGTACTTTGGGAGGAGATAATGCAGATGATCAGCCACTGTTTATGGCCTTCTCTTGAGGCACGGGGAAATCTCCAGGTCAGAGATGGATGGGCAGAGACTGGGCCCAGTCCTGCAAACTCTCAGTGAACAACGGTTCTGGAAACTGGTACTCAATGACAGCAGATGTACAAATTTTCCTTGTCTGCTTCACTCTGAATGAAACTGAAGGGACAGGGATTATTCTTTAAAAACACCTTCTTTGAATTCTAGAGAGATATAGCCAGACCTTCAGCTTTTCAGGTTCTGAAGAACATGGCGTTTCCTTCATCTAAATATTTAAAATTTATTGCAGTCAGTCAGTATACTCATCATAAAGATAAACATTGGAATTAAAATGCCTATCTGGATTATTAGCTGATAAAACACTACTTGGTTCCCTAAACTGAGTTACTTTCTCTGTGTCAGCTGAGACAATGAGCACAGGAAGGAGCTGTGCCTTGAACTGTGAGCTTTGATTTTGTTGCATTGAATAATCTCTTGGTAATTGTTTGAACCTTTTCCCCTGCCCCTAAGCTACAGACTGGACAGGGATCATTTCTGAATGCAGGCACAATGTTTTAGGAGTACCCCTTACACTCAGCTGTCTGAATGGCTGGGGCTCATCTGCAGAGCCACGGGAAGTAATTCTGCCAGTAATTCTGCCAGGGTGTGTAGGAACAGCCCTTTTATTTAAGTTCTTCAGAGTCAGGCAAACACATCCTGATTATTAATAGCCAAACAATAAGTTACAGCCGCCCCTGCAGCTAGGAGATGTTTGCATTTCAGAAAGGTATTAAAAAAGTAATTTGATTTACCTATGATGGGTTATTTCACACACCATTTATGGCTTTTTGTCTAAGGTGAGAAGCTTAATAGTATTGAAGCATCTCTTGAGAGTAATTGCACTCAACAAAAACCTCAAGTATCTTGCAGAGAGCATAATAGTGTTTTCTTCATATGAATGTCGAGGCAGAAGTGCTTTAGAAGTATTTGTGATGTGAACATTGATCTTTATTTGAAATGCCTATGATGACACATGGCACTTGCTGTGGATTCAGGGAGAATTGTCTCTAGAAGGCACTCACAGGACTCTGTGTCACACATGGACTTCTGAGGTCGCATGGATATATTAAAATGCTCAGACCTGGACAAGGTCAAAATGCCAAATTGTACAAATATTTTCTTGAGTCCACTGGCTCAGGATCCTGTGGTAAAGGTGATGAGGAAGATATGTCTCTTCTGAATCTTAGCCATGGATTCCATGTTGGAAGAAGCCATTTCAAGAGTGTCAGAGTAGATGAGCAGATGGTGTAATGTTAGGAAGGAGGAACAGGATCTCAATAAGACTTTTTAAAATATCCTGCAGAGGCCAAGCCACAGAGTAAAGGTAGAAGTGAGGACATGGGGGACGTAGAGTGTTTTGGAGAGCCTTGGGATGGGAGTGGCTGAAACCTTGTGCTCTGTGTCAGCAGCAGATAGACTATTCATTCCCAGGCCTGCAACAACTAAACAAAAATCTGGGACACAGGCAAGTAGGAGTGTCACAGCATTGATCACTGTGTGTCTTGGCTATGCGGATCATGAGATGAATGGCAGTCTTGGAAATATGTCAATAATACCAGACTGGGTGAGGCAGTCAATGTGCAAGGGCTGCTGTGCAGACAAACCTGAATGGTTTGGGTTGGAAGGGACTTAAAGATCATCTAGTTCCAACCACCTGACAACCTCCCTCTAGACCAGGTACCTCAGAACTCCAGCCAGCCAGGTCTTGAACACTTCCAGACACGGTGCTTCCACAGCTTATCTGGGCAACCTGGTCCAGTGCCTCATCACCCTCACTGTGACGAATTTCTTTCTGGATAAGTCCAGAGAAAGATCACTCACTTGAGGGTCAAGTTTGGACCATAGGGCATTCAAGGGCATGTGAGGCTAAATGGGATGCCTCAGCCTGGTAAAAAGGAGGAGATTGAGAGAACTTTTTCCCATCTACAAATGCCTGGTGTGAGGGAACAGAGGAAATGGACCTAAACACTTCCCAGTGGTGAACACCAAGAGGATGACATGCACTGAACATGAACTGGAACATGGGAAATCCCATTAGATATTAGGAAAAATCACGTGAGAGATCAGGCAGTGAACAGAGCCAAGAGATTTTGTGAAGTCACTGACCCTGGAGAAATTGAAATTTGACTTGACAAATCTCTGAGCAACCTGATCTAACTGGACCTGCTTCAAGCAGTGACATAAATTAATTTCAGAGGTCTCTTCCAACTCTGACTATTCTATGATTTCATTAAAATAATTTTGAATTAAAAATAGCTATATTTTAAAAAGAAATCATTCACTTCCTGTTTGTTCAGTACACAAAATTGAATGGCTTTTTTATGTACTTTTAAAAGTCCAAATGTTACCATCCCGTTTCTGCAAATTTTTTTAATTATGCACATATATAAAAGAAATTGGTGGCACAACATTATTATTATTATTATGCTTTGTACATTGTTATAATTGTATGTTATTAAATGCACTGAAAAACTTCCATGTAAGTTATCATGCACTAGTTACATTTTAATTATCATATTTAGGATTATTAGCCATGTATTAGAATGTGACAATGCAAGGTGCTACAGAATTCAAAAAGACAATCCATAAGGAAGGGAGATTTTAAGTTCAGTAGAACAAATGCATTCTTGAAGGTTTTCAAGTGGGTTTTTGTCGTTGTTTTGGTTTTTTGTTGGTTTTTTGTTTGGTTTGGTTTTTTGTTGGTTTTTTGTTTGTTTTGGTTTTTTGTTTAGTTTTTTTAACTGAAGTTTAGGAGAAACAAGCAAGAGGGAGAATTTATGCCAGCTGCTAGAAAGACTTATTGAGTAAGAGAGGTCAGAAAGTAATTATGAAAATTTCAGATTATATAGGCTTATTGTGTTGTAAAAAATAATAGGAGAGTGCAAAGTAATGGAAGAAACACTATTACTATGATTCAAAAATAACCACACCCAGGCATTATCTCGCTTGGTGAGCCTTTAACTTTTTCACTAACTGTGTCTTTAACAGATGTCTAGCTTTTTCTCAATGTACTCTCTTCCATATTTTTTCTAAAACAAGGGGAGCTTTACAGTAAATACCCCTACCTAAGCCTAACCACTGCTGCCTGTCACTCACTTTAAATCACCTTTCCCCACTGCCTTTTAATTTCCATTCACCTAGAAGACACACATAGTGACTTGCGAGGTTTATTTTTTGCCATTTTGTATGCAGCCTGAGATTGCCTTGCACCTTAGCCTTACCTCACTCACACAGGTGAAGTGATTCAGCTTTCCAAAAAACTGGTTCTCCTTCCTGTAACTAGACTCCCCATGTCACAGAGCAAAAAGGGAGTGGATGTATGGTAATCTTTTTTTTACAGTTCAGTGGCAAAGCTCTGATGAAAAACAGATGCAGAAAACTTGTCAAAACACTTAACAAACCAAGCTGATCTCCCCTTGAAATCTTTCCTTCATTCCCCAGCAAGAGCGTGCTTGATTGTAAATTGCAGTCTTTATGAGGCACTTTTGCACATTACTGCTTCATAAGGGTTATTCTGATTAGTTAAGTGATAGATCTCAAAGGCTTGGGGAAGGAGGTATATGAGCAGAAAACAGTACCTAGCTCTTGTACTCCTAATTGGGTCTACTTGAAGCTAAGTAAGAACATTTCAAGTTTTCTTTTTTACTCTCTCTCCACACCTCCCGCCCCCCACCCAAGCTCCCATTCTACCATTTTCTTAAAAGTCAAGACCTGTATTCTGAAAGATGGTGGTTTGTTTCTTTTACAAATCTTGGGATTCAATACTTTAACTCCTGTTGAAGTACTGAATATCTAAAGAGGTTTAAATATCCCAGAGACTTGGTGTTTTCTGTATGTGGACTAGAGAATATTTTCCACTGCTGACTTTAACTGCTTTGAATGCTGAACAACTTTAGTCCTGTTAGCCCGATTGTCTGTAGGAGCTGCAATTACAGAAAAGGGAAACAACAGCTAAAAGGCTAGAGTGCATTTGGCTTTGCGGTTATGTGTGTGGCCATGGCAGATAATTCCCATAATTTTTACAAAGTTGCATATTGTTTATAGCATCTTAAGGCAACTTAATGCAACTATGTTTACCAGATAGGAGGCAGAGGCATACATGAAGAAAAAATACTCCCACCTTCCTTGTCCTTAGCGTGGGTGGATACAGATCGTGTTGTACTAGCAACAAATGAAACAGATAGATGCCATCACATTAACTTCTGTATTTGTTCATGAGTAGTTACCATGTGGATGGACCTCTCATATTTGTTGATGGAGTTACTTACACCTTGCAGAGGTTTCTTTTGTGTTAGCTGCCATATCATATCTTAGATGCTGTAAGTGCACTTTGAACAGAGGTGAGCCAGTGGTTAGAGGACACCTAAGGCATATGTGATTGGTGTATAATGGTGTACATGTATATTTGCTCCTTGAAAACTTATTTTATTGTTTTTCTTTAGCTTTTTTTTTTTCTTTTTAATTTCAGGCAAATGTAGAAAAGGTGCTTTTAGATTTCTAAAAATATTTTCTCTTTAGTTTTATAGCCAAAGATGTTTATTACTATTCATCTTAGAAGATGTTCTTAGTAATGAAGCTGGTCCAGACAAAATAGATAAGAATTCTGCAAACTGCTGAAAGAAAAAAAAAAAAAAAAACGAAAAACCTTGGATGAATATGATAGAAAAGGCAAACATTTATTTTGTGTTTGCTTATACCCTTGTATCATACTTGGGATTTCTGGTAAGTTCCATTGTAGTTGTGCTGAGTACAGTTTTATGACTAGCTTTTCAGCGATAAGCTAGCTGAACTAAAGACTTGCTTTCAGCACAAAGTGCAAGACCTCTAATGGAGCTAAAATCTGGGGTTTTTCCATTCTGGAATAGGAGAGGTTACAAAATTCAGCTGTGGATTTTGTGTATCATAGGCCAGGTCTTTCACTTGCCTGCAGCAACCCCTTCCAAATGTGTTAGTGGGTGTATAAATAGAAAGGATTGTTTGTTCAGCCACTAGGAAGGAGATATGTATTTGAGTGGAATCTGGGTTTGCAATTCTATCCCTTGGCATTAGAGGACAATGTTTGAAAATTGCATTTGGTCCAGACAAGCTATTAGTTAAATTTGTTACTAGATGTTTCTCCTGGAATCAGGTACAATGCCAATACTGGGAAACATCCATTAAAACACATAGCTTTTGATCTTCCACTCTCCACCTACTGCTTGATAGTATTGTGCCCCTGTCTGCCCAGACGGTATGAGTCAGCTTACCACCTTTCAGAATCGCTGGAAGGGAAAACATTCCGCAATAATAGGATGCGATGAGTGAGGCACCATGTTGTCTTTTTCTAAAATTATGAAGTCTATTCCTAAATGACTAACCCTTATAGGATAAATGTGTGCCCTGCTCTCCTGGCCCTGAAGTGTTCAAAAGCATTATTTTTAGGTATGTTTGGTATTAATGGAAGATTAGATTATTTTATCTTTAATCTCTAATAAATGAGGAGTCTGAACACAGCATGTATTTACTTCCTGCTCATTCCTGAAAGAGGCATGGAAAAAAGGGATTAACCAGACACACAGCTGTTCTAGCTGTCTATAGTACTTCCTTTCCTTACACAGTGGCTCAGTACCTGGTGGAAAATTCCTATTGCATGCAATCAGAAGGAGACTTTCAGTTGTTATATGTACCCGTTCCACCAAATTCAATAACAGTCCTCTAAGTTACTACCTCTAAGGTAGTGGTCTTTCACAAAACCCATCATCTACTAAATTCGATGAACTTGAAATTTGTGGGAAGTGTCTTGAATTTAACTTGGTTCTGGTCTATTATATGAGGCAGTTTTCAGGAGGTAGTACTCTGAGAGGATTCCCAGCCCACAAAGAGGAATTGATTAAACATGGATGACAGGGAGGAGGATTCTGGTTTCTGACCAGGACATTAAGCACATCATGGAGTGGTGGGGTCTTCTTCCTGCTCACTGTGATACTGTGTTCTTGATGGGCCTGCTCTTAGAATCTTTCTCCCAGTGAAAACAGACTTAACAAACTCTATGTAAGTGGTAGCACTGACCGGGCTCTTCTGGAAAGAGAATTCATTCTGATCCAAGAGATAGACAAACTGGCTACTGGGAACAGGAAGCAGCAGTAGCACTTCTTGACCAGTGGAGATCTCTCAAGGGAATAGCTTCAGAGAATGCTCAGTTGGGCTTTGTGCATGAAGCTGTAAGTCTGGTTTCTTCCAGAACTGTGCAGATGTCTGGCATGGCCATCCTGTGGGCTGAAATCAACAAAGAATCTGTATTAAAGATGTGCCTTGTTGGTGTGAATGAACACCAGAGTGGCTCAGGGGGTGTCAGACTCCTGTCATTAGTGCTGTCTGAAGGTAAAGCTGTATGAAAAGCTGTATGTTAGTACTCCTCTGAACTGAAAACATCAAGTGGTGCAAATTCATTGCATGAACTTATTCTGATGAAAAGGTATTTAATACAAGGTGCTGCAAATGAGTTTTTTTCTTTGTTTTCTTCAGTGACAATGCTACTTGTTGTCTGTTTAGACATGTAATTTCTTTTAAGTCTGTCAGGTCAAGGAAGCCTAGATAACTTCAATACCGGCAAATGTTAAGTTACAAGGCAGGCACACTTTGATTAGGCATCTTGAGGAAAGACTTCTTTTTCCTGTGTCAAAATTTTGCAATTTAATTTTCCCTCCCCCAAATGCTCCAGGGCTTTTTGTGCAGAAGCAGGAATCCAATTTAGACCTGAAGGAGTGGCTTATTGTAGAATCACAGAATCACAGAAAGAGCAAAATTGGAAGTGCCCACAGTGAGTCATCTGGTCCAACCACCCTGCTCAAGTAGTGTCACCCCAGAGCACTTGGCACAGGGTTGTATTCCAGATGGTTCTTGAATATCTCCAGTGAGGGAGACTACACACCCTCTCTGGATAATCTGTTCCAGTACTGGGTTACCCACACAGTGAAGAAATTATTTCTAATGTTCAGGTTGAACTTCTGTGTATCAGAGGTTTTTTGCCCATTACCTCTTGTCCTTTCTTATTGCCTGGCTCTGTCTTCTTGACACTGTCCCTTCAGATACTGATAGACATTGATAAGGTCTTCTTGCAGTTGTCTCTTCTTGAGTCTCAACAGACTCAGCTTGCCCAGCCTTTCCTCGTAAGAGATGCTCCAGTGCCTTAATCATCTTTGTGGCTCTCCAACGGACTTACTCCAGTACGTCCTTGTCTATCTTGAACTAGGCAGCCCAAAATGGGACACAGAACTCCAAATGCAGCCTTTTTAGGGCTGAGCAGAGGGGTAGGATCACCTCCCTTGACCACTAGTGATGCTCTTCCCAATGCATCCCAGGATCCCAATGGCCCCCAGGACACACTGCTGGTTCAGAGACAGCTTGTTGTCCACCAGGACCCCCAGCTCCTTCTCCACAGAGCTGCTTTCCAGCAGGTCACCCCCAGCCTGTGCTGCTGCCTGGGATTGTTCTTCCCCAGATGTCCCTCCCTCTATGTGCCTTTGTTGAATTTCTGACAGTTTTTCTCTGCCCAGCTCTCCAGCCTGTCAAGGTCCTTCTGAAGGGCTGCACAGCCCTCTGGGCTACTGGCCACTCCTCCCAGCTTTGGGCCCAAAAGTGAACTTGCTGAGGAGATGTCTGCCCTGCAAAGTCATTGATGGATAGGGCAAACAACACTGGGCCCAGTATGGAACCTTGGAGGACAATACCAGTGGCAGACCTCCCTGTGTCACTGATTGTGACCCTCATTCAGCCAGTTCTTGTTGTAAGATGTGTAAGGATTCTGTGAGAGACAATGTCAAAAGCCTTGATAAAGTCAAGGCAGACAATATCCACTGCTCTCCCCTCATCCATTCAGGTAGTTGTCTCATTGCAGAAGGCAATCAGATTGGTAAAGAATGATTTATCTTTATTAAATCCGTGCTGATTATTCCTGATCATCACCTTGTCATCCGTGTGGATAGAGACGAATGGGGTGCTACCTTTCCCAGGACTTGAGGTCCATTCCATTAGGGCCCATGGACCTGTGGATGTCAAGTTTGCCTACGTGTTCTCTTATCCAATCCTCCTTGACCAAATCTTCCTTTCAACGTTCTTTTACCCTGGTCTCTTAGATCAGAGATTCCTGATGCCTGGTCATAGTGAACACCAATGTAGAGAAGGTGTTCAGTAACTCTTCCTTCTCTGTATCCTCTCTTACCGGGGTCCATCTTCCATACAGTAGCAAACCAACACTATCCCTAGTCCCTTTTGTTACTGATGTATTTGAAGAAGGCCTGCTTTTCTCCTTGACATCCTTGGTCAGATATAAGGCCTTGGCCTTTATCATCTTATTTCTTCTTACTCTGACAATCTCTCTGTGTTCATTCCAAGGGATCTGACTCTGCTTCTATTGCCTGTGTATTTCCTGTTTACACTTGAGGAATGACAGGAGTTCTTTATTAATCCCTGGTGGTTTTTACCTCCTTTGCCTGATTTCTGGCTCATTGGGATGCATTGTTCTTGCCCCTTGCCTTAAGGAAGAGGTGGTATATGATTTTCAGCAGGTGGTTTCCATGACCTGACTTTCTCCAGTTGCCTGAAAAGTCCCCATCTATTGTTAACTAGGTAACAAATGGTGAAAGGGTTTAAAAGTGGAAGGTGGGACCAGAAGACAAGGATTTCCAAGTTGTCATGGTTTCACTCCAGTGAGCAACCAAGCACCAGACACAGCCACTTGCTACCTACCCTACCAGCAGGATCACCAGGGAGAGAGCTGTAAGGATAAAAGCTGGAAAACTCATGGATTGAAATTAATTCAGTTGCATAGGGAATGGTGAACCCACGCACACAAGCAAAAAAACCCAAAGAGCTCATTCACCGTTTCCCATGGGCAGGCAGGTGTTTTGCATCTCCAGGACGTCAGGGCCCCCTCCAGCCTCACAGTGACTTGGGAAGACAAATGCCATGACTCCAAACGGCCCCTACTTCCTCCTTCTTGTGCCCAGCTTGAAATACTGAGCAGCAGTCCAGATGGTCGGGAATACCTCTGGCCACTTTGGCTCACCTGCCCCAGCCATATCTCCTCCCAGTTTCTCATGCACCCTCAACTTCCTCACCAGCTTGGCAGTACAAAAAGGTAGAAAAGGTCTCGGTTCTGTGTAAGCCCTGCCCAGTAATAACAAAAACATCTTTGTATTGTCAACCCTGTATTCAGCCCAGATACAAAACATAGGCCCATTCAAGCCACTCTTAGTGGCTAGAATGTTAACTCTAGTTAGAAAGTTAGCTCTACCCAGCCAAAACCAGCACACAAGTGCATTTACCATAACTCTTATTAGAACAAGGATAAAGTACAACTATATACACATTCTACCCAACATTTTGTTTGCCTTCAACCAGTCCATTCTTCATTTGAAGTATAATTAAAATAATTTTATGTGTTATCTCTGACTGTCCAATTACAAATCCTACGCATATAGTATCAATGATCTCTAGTGGTTTTGTAGTTGGACCCTCTCTCCAAGGACGTTGTCAGCCATACATTTAGACATTTATTTAAAAGTGGAAGTCAGAAACTGGCCACACAAAGAGATGACACATTCTGTGTCTGTGGAAGTGAAGTAACTGCATACACGTATGTAGGTGAGAAGTTCAAAGTAAACTTATTTCCAGGCAAAAATGTGAGGCAATATGAATATTACCTTGGTTTTCAAGCTCTTTGCACACTTTGGTCTGATTTATACCCTTCAACCTCTGTAGTGAATCGGTCTTAACCTTTTAAGTAGCACACACACTGCAGAACTAATTGGAGGTTGTTTCATCTTTGAAAGGCAAAATTTTTATCATACAATGAAACAGCCTTGTGATAAAATCTGTTCTACTTAGCCTTAGGACCAGAGCAATGTTTTGGTCATTAGTACAAGGCCTAAAAAGATTATTATAGTGAGCATACCATATATTTTTTTAAATCATTCACTACTGGCAAAACTGGCACAGTTTCAGCATCAATCCTGCCACTACCTTACTTCAGAACTGCCCTGCCTGCACACACACTGTTAATGGCATGCCTGGGGTTATTTTCCATTTTATTCACAGTGATGAACGACAGCACCAAAGCAGACCACTTGAACAGGCTGCATTGACCTTAACAGACTCCTTCTCCCTGTACAGTGTTGCAGTCTCAAATTATGTTTTCTCAAAGAGGCAGAGTTTTTCTGAAATAGGAAGAAAAATGCCTAGATGTCTTTTTCTACATTTAAATAATGTGAAGAGAAAATTGTTAATGTAAAGAAATGTTAACTGATTCTAGCTTGCTGAATTACATTGTCCAATAATGTCCTAATGCTTAAACTTGCATTGATGGATTTAATGATACAGTAAAATCAGAAAAAATTATGTACCAGTATTTCTTTGCACATGCATACAGTCTGGAGGGTAACTTCTCAGAAAGTGATAAAGAAAACAGATGCTGTGTTCTTCCAACCTCACAAAATTTAAATAGAGAAGAATACCAGGAAAGTGAAGTGGTTTGTTTCTAAATCACACATTTAGCACATTATGGCTCAGAATTTTATTTGCAACATATGTAATGGGATTACAAGTCTGTATGTTTCAAAAATGAAAAAAACCCAAAGAGATTAATAAGATATGACTCTTGCAAACTGTCATATTTTCCTTTTTTTACAAGTCTTCTAGTTGTATCTTGGCTTGCAAAGCAGGATGTAACCAAAAATATATATTCTATCACCATCCTTAAAACCAGGTGGGGCAGTGCTCTTTATCTCTTCCACAATTCATCCTTCCTCCAGGGAGATATCTTCTGTTAATGGGCCACTGGGTCCCACTGCATGACTGATAAAATTACATCATCCCATTGGGAGATGCTCCAGCCAGGGGGAGGAGACAAGCGTTTCTTACCTAGATAAAAACTGAGACTTGGAACATCAGGGCAGCCTTTTTCCACTGGATTCCAGAGGAAAACCAAACCTGTCCACATCATCACTGGACCTTCAGGAGGAAAACTGCACCCTTCTACAGAAACACTGCTTCAACTGAACCACATCTGTCATCCAGGAGACTGCAGCCACCATTTAATGGGACTGCTACCAATACCCTGACTGACAGGGTGTCAGGTTGTATTCTGACTCTGTCAGGGTTTTGGTGATGTTTTGGGGGTTTTTTGTTTGTTTATATTTTTTGTTTTGTTTTGTTTTGTTTTTAAATTACTGTATTTTTATTTTAATTTTTCCTGGTAAACTACTGTTATTCCTATTCCCATATCTTTGCCTGAGAGCTCCTTAATTTCAAAATTATAATAATTTGGAGGGAGGAGGTTTAAATTTTCCATTTCAAGAGAGGTTCCTGTCTTTCTTAACACCTGTCTTTCAAACCAAGACAAGTTGCTCCAAATTTATTCAGGCTTCACATGTTCTTGGGTATGTCCCTTGACCTAATGAGAAATTTCAGTCTCTTACCGCCGCATGGATTGCACACCTCCTGGAAACAGTGTTGGGGAACCCACCTTGTTGTGTCTTAACCAAGCAGATGGCTTCCTCACTGTCTGCAGTAAAGCTGTAAGACAGACTAATTTGTACGACACTAGAACAATCCATTTTAAGATACAAAGTCTTGACGCCTAAACTTATTTAGGAAAAATATCTTATAGGTACTAGACTTCAATAGGCATAGGCCTGTTTTCCACATAATTTTGATATATACTACAAGACCCCCTTTTTCCCTGTTATTTAGTTTTGGAACACATCTAACATCTGCCTACAATCATAATTTTCCTCTGGCCAGGGCAGTAAAGGGATCTTGAGTGAGGTCTTGGAAGTATGCACCAAGTTAGTATGCAGTTTGAAGGGTCCTCACAACTAAGAAAATAGCTTAGTAAATGATTTTTAATAGAAAATTTAAAAATTGGCCATTAGGCTAGAAGTCAAAGAACAACCTGGCTGATCAAATGATAGCCCTTGCTGTAAACAGGTAACTTCTACCCAGCCTACAGACACTGGCAATTTACTGTCATGAACAGTCTGGTAGATTATAGTAATGAATGGTAGTATATATTTAATTATTTGCTGTACTGTAATGTATGAAATAGCAGAGAGTATACCACCAATGTCAGGAAGAGCAGCACAGCTCAGCTGTTCAGAGCCACCTCCTCAACTACATGCAGCAAAGAAATGTCTGTCCCACAGTCTCCCTTGATCAGAGCCACACGGTCCATGGGTGTCTCATAGGAGGCTGGAAGCAGGAAGAGCCAAGGCTGTGGCTCTCCTGAAGCCTTTCAGGACAGAGCTATGTCCATATGTTACTTCACATGTGGTGATGTTTTTCTTCCTAATAAACACAGAGGCTTTAAGACTCAGTGTGTCAAATGATTACCTTCTCCAAAGCTGAGCTGTTTGAGAGCTGACTCAACGAGGAGCAGTAACAATCTAGCTCTCAGAAGCATAACCTCAACACCTGAAGCTGGTAAGAGCATGGGGCAGCACTGTGTAGCTGGGGACTGCACTTGTTCCTCAGTTACACACTCTCCCTAATATCAGACAGGAGATTACTATATATCTGTGAGTAATGAAGTCCAAATTCTCCTGCTGGTCCTCTGAAGATGAGTGGGTGTACTTCTGCTTTCTCAAATACCTTGTGGTTTAACATTCAATAGCGAAGTTAGGGTGTTTGACAAAGATATTGCCACTTAAATGGCTATGGTTTTCTCACCACCTTTCTCCAGGAATAAAAGATTAAATCAGATTATCTTCATGGGGACAGATAGAAGAACAAGCCTTTTCCACAGTCAAGGAGGAACTGCAGAGACAGAGTAAGATGCTAAGGATTAAGGAAAATCAGCAAAAGGGGGCGGCAGCTGAAAACTGAACTAGATGTAGTCAGAATGGGTGTATGTGTAGACATGAGGAGGGAGGGCACTGGAATTCTGACTGCAACACCAGTACCTAGTGACATATGAGAGAGAAGGCAATGCTTCCCTGCATGCTCCATGTTGACAACCCAGGGACTGTTGCACAGGCAAAAGCTTGTTTGTCCTTACTTTTAGACTCTGTTTTGCAACATGATGACTACCTTCAGAAAGACAGAATGTACTGGATTTCAATGTGTTAAAGTTATTCTTGTAACACCTGATATTCTAGTGCCTTATGTGTGGAAGCAGAAGAGGAACATCTGAAGGTTTCAGAAGTTACGAAAATTCTTGACGAAATTCTTTTTAAAGCATTCAGATTAGTACATAATAACATAATTATCCTGTACCCCAAGAAAACTGTGAAGTGAAATAGAATAGAGAATTAAAATCTCATTAAAACCTGAGCACTGTAGCAAAATTATGAGAGAATTTTGTCAAGATTAATTAACCATTTCTGGCAGTACCCTTTACATACTTAATTTTAAATGAGTTTATTCTCTTTTATTTCCTTAATGCAGTATAATAAAGGCTGCAGAGTCACCAGTTAAAGTTTTAAAAGAATAAATAATTTTCCCCACCTCAGCATTAACTCCAAAAAAAGTGTTGCAAGTAGCATTGATATTCTTAAGATAGTGTCATGGCAGCACCGGTGCGTTCATCCCACTGCTTTAGAATCTAATCAAGATCGAAAGGACTAACATCCCAAAAGAATGAATGTAGCACAAAATAACACCTTATAATAAATAAATCCTTCCCTCTCCTTCAGTATTTAGCAACTTTGTTTTGAAGACTCCCAGCTCATCTCTTCCTTCCATCCTCTCCCCATTCCCCCAGTTTTGGGTCATGAAAATGTCTTCTGGTTTAAGACTAACTTTGAAAATTTGAAACAAAATTTTGTTTTCATCATATTTTAAGATATAGCCCACAAATTTTTATATGCCTTCTTTAAAAAATCATTGATGCCTCAGGTCTTTGAAATTCTTATACATTCTTGCTAAGTTCCATTATTAAAACCATTTAAATGTTTCATTGCACTTTGTTAGCATAGAGGACATGATAGGTTAAATAATTCCACATTAAGTACATAAAGTGTACATTAAGTGTACATTCCACATTAAGTGCATAAAAATGAGATAGGCAATAATTCCTTAACATTCCTTAACATTCCTGAACATCTTCAGAGCCTGAAGTTCTTCATATCTAAATTAAGAGTTTAGAAAAGGATCTACTATGGATCCAGTACTCTCTGCTTTGGCAATTACTTTACAGACTAAATTTGCCCCACCATAAGCAAAATATTTTGAGGTTAATTCATATAAAACTGAACCAAGAGCTGGGTGAGTCAAGATAGATTCTTTCATCTATATGCAGAAACATGTTCAACTCCAGGATTGCAGCTATTAATCAAGCTGTCTAAAAGTTTGTTTTGCAATAAATGTGCACCTCAGAAGACAGTAAACAGCTGAATACAAGAAGGCAAAATAAATCATGTCCTGAAAATTTTGGAAATTTTCCCAGTGGTGCCATTTTAACCCACTCTCATCAAAGGGAGATGATTGATTGATTTCATGATTGATTCCAAGAGTGACATAGTGATGGTGGCTATTGAACTCCCATCCCTGTTCTGCAGAACTGGATTTTGCGTGCTCTCACACGAGATGAAGACAGCTGTATGTAGGTTTGATCTACAGGATGCCTGAGTGAAAACAACTGTGCTGTCTAGAGATCTTAGAATAACTTGATTTGGGAGGAGCCCACAGGGATGATCTAAGTTTTACACCTAAGTGTATAGGGCAATAATTCAGATTTAATCTTGATGATTTAAAATGAGTTTCAGAGAGAACAATAAAACTATTTCATAACACCCAAGGAGAGAGGTAGGGTAGAGTGAATCAATAGTTCATGAGCTTTTGGATATTGACTCTGCACTGAGTTTACCAGTGATTTGTCTCTGATCTGTGAGAAAATGGTTACATTCAGACAGGTTTATGTACAGGAAGGTGTTTTAAAACACAGATTAAGTCTTTCTTTGTCATAGACATTCAGTGTTTACATTTATTTTAAAATTAGCCTTCTTCCTGGCGAGTATCCCTTCTGCCTTGTACTGGGAAAGACCATTTAAAGTAGTGTTTCAGGAATTACGACTATACGATTCAGTTTTGTACTTTGTTTCAGATACCCTTGTAAGCTTCAACACTTATTTCCCACATTTAAGAGATGTGAGATCAGGGTAGAGACCATATTATATCCTTGTTTTGATGGCTAGTCTGAAGACAAACAAACCAGATGACATTGGTCTTCTGTAATATGAGAACAGAAATGTATCCATATCTCAATAGAACTCAGCTGCACCTTACAGCAAGCTAGCTTTATGACTAAATTCTTTCCTCTTTTCCAAATGAAAGCTGTATTATCAATTTTTTTTTACATTGATCCATTTAAACTATTCCCCTTTAGTTTAAAATTACTGACATTTGATCAGTTTTGCTAACCTTATAAACCTTATTTATTTGTTAGTCTTCTACATTTAGAATTTAGGATATGTTTTAAAGAAGTTCAATAAGAGCCATTGGCTGCCTAATTGACAAACAATGGCTTTATAATCATTCTTTTCATACTTTAGAGATGCCAAATAGAACACTGTGATAAGAAGGGGAAATATTTCAGGAATCTATGAAGCATTTGCAAAAAGAAAAATCCTTTTTTCTGTTTTGTTGCCTGCAATAGCAAGACTTCAATCCTCTCCATAGCACACCATAAGCTAAAATTAAAGCATTTAAAAGCTCATCTTGATAACATTATAGAAAGCAGAAAACCACATTAATTTTTAGTGTTCAACTTGAGACGGCCTTTAGCTGATTTAAAAGACAGACAATTGTTAGGTGTGACTCATACACCTTTTTATAGATCTGTTGTACTTTGCATGTAGGCATGTGTGCGTGTAGGACTCATTTGCTCCCAGCACAAGTATATGGGAACAACATGCGCCAATACATTAAGATTTTGCCACTGCTATTCTTTGAAACTTCAAGGCTCTGAAATAGAAGACATCCCATTATGGAGAATGCACTTATCATTTCTAGGCTAAGCAAGATGCTGTTTTACAGACTTTGTAAAAAAAAGTCACAAGCCAAGCTCATAATTTCTTTCACAGGAATTTGCTAGATGGAGTGATAAATCCAATAGTGCTTACACAGATCACATTGCTACAAACATATTGACTTAACAGGCCTTACCCTAATTAAATTCTTCCAAATCTCAAGTTTGAAAAATCTCCAAAAAGAAAAAAAGTGTCTCAGCTGTACATGGGTGCTTAACCCTGCCCAGTGATTAAGTTCCCATTAGAGGAGCTTGTTAATCAGTTATTCTGCTAAACAGTAACAATTTCAGAATGAATCATCCATCCTGGGTTATTCCCCCCAGGAGGATTAGGCTCACTTTTCACCCGAATTGTTCGTCAGGTCAGGCAGCGCCCCGAGTGCATCAGCCCAACCCATGAGAGTGAAGCATGAAGCAGTTAAAAGCATACAGGTCCATGCCACCATCTGGGATGCACCCAAGGACAGAAGGAGCTGGCCAGTGTTGTTATAAGTGTGTTCTCCACCATTTTCACCTCTAACCAACTTAATCTCTGCTCTCTTAGATTTCTTAGATTTCTGATGATGACAGAAAGACAAATGTTATATGGTTTTTCAAGATGGGCAAGGCTGGATGCAGGGATCCACACACTGGTCAGCCACAGGTCACTTCCTTGAAAGGTGATAGAAAAATTCGTCCTGGAAGCCACTTCCATCTATGGACAGGACAAGAAGATGATTTGGAAAAGTCCAGTCAGACCAGGGACAAATGGTGCTCAACCAACTTGATTGCTTTCTACAGTGATGTAAGAGGGAAGGAAGCTCTACATTTAAGCAAGGCCTTTGACATGGTCTTCCAGAGTTTCCTTGTAGCCAAACCAGTGAGATATAAGGTATGTACACCATTAAATGCATGGAAAACTGGTTGGACTACTGGGGTCAAAAGGTGGTGATGGCAGCATGAGGCCCAGTTAGAAGTAGTATTTTTCAAAGACTAGCAGTGGAACCAGTAAAGTTTATTGCTTTGATTAATGATAATTATAATTGATTATCAATATAACCATTAATGATGATGATGATGATGATGATGATGATGATGATGATGATGATGATGATGATGATGATGATGATGATGATGATGATGATGTGTTGGCCTGCAGCACTCTTGGTGTATTTGCAGATGACATCAAATGTGGGGTTATGCCAAAATGTGCTGAAAGGTAGGGCTGCTGTTCAAATAGGACAGGTTTGTTGAACAAACACCAATGTAAATGTGGTCCTCTGGAATGGACAAAGCCCTGCACTAGGACAGGCTCATGCCAGCCAGCTGGCAACTGCTCTGCAGAAAATTCCACAGGATCCTGGTGGGATGCAATTTGGCCAGGAGGCAGAAGTGCACCCATTCAGCAAAACATTTCACCAGCATGGGGAAGGGATTCTTCACAGGTCCTCAGCAGTGGTGAATGCACTCCTGGTGTGCTATCCTGGACTCACAGCAGAGAACAGATGCTGACATGCAGGAAGGAGTCCAGTGGAATGTCCCCTGTGATGGCTGGAACACAAGGCGTGTGCAGGAATAGATGGAGTTCAATCCGCTCCTTCAACCTTGTGAAGAGGAGGGAAAGAGGAGACTGGGCTGTGGTTACTGCCTGGTGGGAAGGTACAAGTTCTGCTCAGGGATGCACAGCAGCAGGTTCAGAAGTAACAGGCATATGCTGGAATGTGGGAAAACCCCATGAGGTATGAGGAAACACTTCTGTAACATGATGATGTTAACAACTTTGGAACAAAGTTCAGGGTAGTCCAGGGAGATATTCAAACCTTAAATGAAAAAAGTCCCAACACAATCTGATCTAACTGGAGCTGTTTTGAAGTGGGAGTTGGAGCAGACTGCCTATAAAGTCTTCCAATTTAAATTATCTTGTGATTACTTTTTAATGGTGAATTACTTCAGCTAAAACAACTCAACTTCTTTGGAAAACAAATTTAGAGGAAAATTAATTCTTTTGAGCAAGACCTAGCTGATAAGAACACATTTGTTGATAAGTATACAAATGTTTTGGCAGAACTGTTTTAAATACATACGAAGCCAAATTAATTTGATTAAATTTACAGGTACAGAAATTACCTTTGCCTTGGAATAATGCCTTTTGCTAGTAGGGTGGTTTTCTCTTCAGCTAACCAGTGCTGTCCTAGGATCTGTGTCTCACAGACACTCAGAGAATCAAAGTACTCTTTGAGAACTCAGCTAGGTAGACAGGTGAAGGCACACATTTAATCTGCTTATATGCTTATATGATGGAGTTTTGCTTTTCACATAAATTATACTTGTTAAGAAAAGCAGATACAACTGCCTAGACAAATGAAAAATGCCAAACAGGCGTCATTAGAAGAAAACAGTAATTTGTGCTGAGCTCTATCAACCTTTTTTTGTTAAGTATTTCAGAACACATACTGAATATTCCCCAGCTACAGAAGAAGGAACAATGAACAATATCCTTATCAATGTTTAGAAATTGTCTGAAATTCACCTTCATAAGAAGACTGTACTGCTCTCTTTTGGACATCTAAGGTGAGGTCCCTCTGGTAGTAATATAAGTGAGGCTGATTAAGCTTCATGAAGCTTCATTCTGCTTTGCTTAGACTCAAGGGGGAGCAGAGAGGACTGGATAGGCAGAGGCTTTGGGAAAATGCCCACAGCTAAGAAGGACTGGCATTATCACTGCTTTCCTTGCAAGAGGAAAGAAAAAACTTAAAGTGATTATGATGCTGAGAGTGGCATGAAGGAAAAGTAAGCCAAAAGCTGTCATTGCAACAGTCCACAGAGAGGGGACCTCTTCTGTGGCTCTGCCAACCCAGGTGTTACTGGCAATGAAGCAGGGATCAGCTGTGCTTTATCCCTTCTTATGGCAAAAGGAAAGGATTGTTGAATGTCTCCTAAAGACAAACCTGAAATTATGTCTTCCTGTGTGATGGCAGTGACCATTGGTGCATATTAGAAGTGTCCTGGGGTACAATGCAAAAATGTGTATTCTATCACCATCTGTTAAAATGTGGGAGGGGTGGTGATCCTTATCTCTGTGGGAGATATCCTCTGCTGATGTGCCATCTGATAAGATCGGGGGATGATCATCGTTATCTATTCACAACCCATCCTTCCTCCAGAAGATATATTCCATTAATGGGCCATGAAGTCCTATTGTGTGACTGATAAGATTACATCATCCCATTGGGAGATGCCCCAGCCAGGGGCAGGAGCCAAGCCTTTCCTACCTAGATAAAAAACTGGGGTTTGGGACACAAAGGCAGACCTTTCTACTGGATCCCAGAGGAAAGTCGGATCATTTCCACATCATCGCTGGATCTTCGGAGGAAAACTGCACCTTCTACAGGAGCACTGCTTCAACGGAACCACATCTGTCATCCAGGAGGACTGCAGGCACCATTTATACGGACTGCTACCAACACCCTGACTGACAGGGTGTCAGGTTGTATTTCTGACTGTGTTGGTGGTTGTTTCTTTTATATTATTGCATGTATTTTATTTTTTCTCTTTTCTTCTATTAAATTGTATTACTGACTTGGAGTCTCGCACTGGTTTTACTTTCAAACCAATACAAGAAGTTACACTAGTTTATAATTTCTTCCTTGTTTTCCAGTCATAATGTCTGCAGGCCCTATTTTCTGCTATGAATATGTGTGATACATCAAAAGAGCTGAGACTTTCAGGGTGCTTACATCAAAGGGACTGTCGTTTAAGGACTGGCACTTTGTGATATGTCCCTGAGATACTCAGCAGTGGCTCAGCAGCACTGCTGTGCATAGAACTAGAACCTCAGAAGTGAGAACCATACTGGTAAACATGCAAGTCAGTCTGTCTTGCAGAAAAGCCTTCAAATGTGGATCAGGGCGTATGCTTTTTCTCATTTCCTTTCACATGACATTGCTTCATTATTCTTGTCTTTAAAAGTAATTTATTGGCATAATGCTTTGTATTACTACATAGTGGGGAAGTCACATTACTCTCAATATTATGTTAGTATAAATACATTTCTTCAACAAATACTCTTCTTTGAAGAGAATGTCAGGGAGTCACACAGATTTACTTTCACATCTTAGTATCCCATCTTCTTTATTACCATTCAAAATAAATGTTTTGTCTGCTAGGTTCACAAGTGAATATCTGACTTTTCATCCCAGTGCCTGTTCTTACTTTGTTTTTATATAGCAGTTTCAGGGTGCACTTCTATGGCATGTACTAGACTCTCCAGACTGATTTTACTGTAATATATCTCCTTGTCCTATTAATTTCTTTCTTGCCTAGTGAGAAACAGTTGAAAAAACCCCTCTAACCATACATTGAAGGAAAGTGGTAACCCTATAAGAAACACCTATTCTTAAGATCATGCTGACAGGACATTGTTGTCACTGATAAGAAAGGTCCTATTTCTGTTAAAGAATGAAGTGCATTGTGCACATTTGAGGTTTTGGAAAGATCTTGGATGAGAGCTGTGGTGCTGTTGACTCACTGCCAGCTCCCTCTGGATGGGGTCTCTCACTGTCACCCCACAACTTATCAGGTTTTCCCATCCCAACCATGCTTGGAGATGCTGGAAGAGGTGAGGGCTCTCTGTGCCCCTGCAGCGTTTTACCTGGCCCTAGATGCTGCAGGCCTGACAAGACAAACAAGCAACCTCCATGCCGTGGCCTGACTGCACTCTTTTAAAGGAATTTGTGGTATATGCTCCTATACAGCAGCCCATTGTACAACCACTGGCATTGATGGTTGAATCACAGCGACCTACGCAAAACCAAGGGTGCCAATCCCAGTGAAAGGCTCATGTCTTTCAGCTCCTAAGGGACTTTTGTGCCCTTGAAAACATGCACAGTTTCCTGCAGCTTCCCTCCCCTAGGTCCTTTTTTCTCACCCTACTTGGGCAGAGGGGGATCAGGAGTTATGGCATACTGCCTGAGGCATGGCAGCACCTGCAAGTGGGTTTAAAGAAGAGCAAGATAAAACTTGTGCGAGGTGTGGTGACTCTTATATATTTGCTCCTTGACATATACTTTGCAAACCCAGACAGGTCAAGTGGAGGGTGTGTGTGCAGCCTAACAGGATAGCTACAGAGAGCAGACCAGGTCATGCTTTGAAGAGCTGGTGCACATACCAGGAGTCCCCCAAAGTCAGGACTCTGACGCAAAACTGCTGGCAGGAATGATTCCACATTGAACTCCTATTAACACCATCTTTCCACATAAAACATTTTATCTGTATTTCCTGTGTGGAGGATCACACATTGGTCTGCTTCTCCTCCTGCTGGCCATCAGTTAAATTACTGCTGACACTGAGAGATCACAACACAGGATTAAAATAAATTGAAAGGAGTAGAGATCTGGCTGTTTCAAGTACAACTGAGTAATACTGAAAAGTACCTCCAGCAACTTACCCGCACAGAAGATTAAGGCAGAGAGGAAATTACCTAGAACTAAAATTTTCCATTTTGGAGCACTTTCTGAACAGCTTTCTTAAAAGAACACAATAGTGATGATGATGATGATGATAACAATGGTAAATAATTTTAGTTTCTGCATATAATATGCTCTTCTGCTGTCAGAGAAATGAAAGACATTTTTCAGAGTAGCCTTTGTTGCTGCAGAAAGGAAAGGGCTTGCTGGTCATAGTAGTCAGGAGACCTATGTTTTTATTTCCAGCTGGGCTGCACGTTTCCTGTCTGACCTTGCAACTCCCCCCTACCTCCGTTTCCCATTTTTTATGTTGCATATTAAATATCTTGGCAAAGCAAGGCTGATACTCTGCTCACAGAAACTATTTGCAGCTCTTTATTCACATGGTGCCAGAAAAGTCTAAAGTTTCCTTTAGTGCTTTAATGAGACCAGGAGTAATGGCAGGGGGGTCCTTGCCTGTGTTGCACAAGTAGTTTTTCACTCTCTTTTTCAGTGACATTTGGGACCCTGCTTGTAGAGAAGTGTGGTCTTAGTGGCTCTTTTGGGTGCTACAGAAACCCGAAGTTGGGAGGAGGTGTCAGAATTGCCTTGCAGGAGTGGGAGGTGAATGAAAGAAGTAGTCCCCAAGCCACTGAAACTGAAAATTTAACGGATCCTTCACAACCCAGGCTTTAGGCTCTTACCAACACACCTTTCTGCCTTTTTCTGGAGACAGATGAACATTCTGCCTTAATGCCTTGCTTAGTTTCATTCCTCTGAAGTGCATTTTAAGAGAAGATGTCCATGCACCCTTGTGAAAACCAATGCGAAATTCTACTACATCAGCACAGAATTCTACCTTATCACAAAAGTCCTCATTTTGCTCAGGTGAAAACTTTTCACTTCCAGGTGAAAGAAATGGAAAGGCATCTTCTCAGCTTCTCCATCTCAACGGATGTTCCCATAGCTTCTAACCAAACACTGCACATGGCTATACTTATGCAATACAGAAGACCTGGTGGGATTCCAGGGATTTCCCAGAAAATTCTTTCCCACTGTGAGCCCAAACAGAATCTCCTGAAACAAGTCTGGCAATCTGTGGTGCATGTGCCAAAGACAATACAAGGGCAGATTTCAAGTGACACTCAAAACTGGAAACCCACAGCCAGCACATAGGTGGAGGGATTTAAGCAGGGGAAAGGCATTGTCTCTTCTAGCCTCTGGGATTTCCTTCTAGAGAGCAGCAGGGTGTGTGGAGGTTGGTGATCACATTCTGCATCTCACTGGGATGTGGCTGGGATGCTCCCCCTGCTCAGCAGCATGGAGGTCCCTATGGAGTTCCCAAGGCTAAGGGGTGGGCACAGCTGCTGTTTAATCTAGGAAATGTCAAGCTCTCTCCCTACACCTTGGAAATTAAGGGTGAGTCACAGAACCCATGCCATCCCAGAAAAACAGAGCGTCATGGTATTATAAATAAAACCTAAGTCATTATTCAGGCCCACCAACTCTCTATTAGGGTCACAGTTTGTGTCCAAGACTTTTTAGGAATATCAGGCTGTAGAACTGGGTGAAGGTGTCCAGCTCATTTCACAGTGATTTTTAGCTGGTTTAAACCACATGGCAAGTGAAGGATTTTTTGCATTAATTTATGAGTACAGGAAGTAGTTTAAGAAAGATGCAACTTGTAAGTTCCTGTGTTTCTTCCTCTTAAGTAAGGAACACGCTTAAAAACAATGAGACTGAAGTTCTGATTCACCTTTTTTAGACTATGTTCCTGCCAAAGGGAACAGATCACTTCTTGTGCTGGAGAATTTTTCCATGAAACCTGGCATTCTCACCCCTTGCCATTAACCCCAGTTTCACCATATCTACTCTTTGCCACTCAGACACTGGCATTTGTGAAGCCTTCATCTTTCTGGTAAAACAAGTAGCAAAGATGAAAGCTGGAGTTTGTAGTGAGATCTCTTCTGCTCCAGGAGACAAAACCTCCAAAGTGCACACACTGCCTTTGGGGTATATTGAGGGTAAAATTGCTCAGGAGGAGCCTGTGGTGTTTTCAAAAAAGTGCTCTTGGGCAGGATATTTTCCTTGGTCTGACACACCCAACCTGTCACAAAGTGCTAGTTAGGACCACCTAACTGTTAAGTGCTATTAAATGGTAGCTACACGAAAATGCCTGCTTTGGGCTCCAGTCTCCCTGGTGTGAGAAATTTGCGAGCCGGGAGACGTAAAGGTAAAAGGTTTCCAGTGAGCCTAGGCCAGATTTTTCAGTAGATGCATTTTG
This sequence comes from Acridotheres tristis, assembly GCA_037013685.1. NCBI lineage: Eukaryota > Metazoa > Chordata > Aves > Passeriformes > Sturnidae > Acridotheres > Acridotheres tristis. The sequence goes on along the minus strand of CM072919.1, from coordinate 32,979,082 downwards.
GTCAGTCCTGGGAGTTAAATAGGAGCTCTTGGCAGATGGTCTGCAGAGCACAGCAGTAGAACAGCCTGTGCAGGAGCACAATGGCAATACTGTTTCCCATAGACTAAAATAATGAATCATGCCTTCCTCTTGCTACTGTCGTTCGTGTAACTTTTACAATAATTTATAATTAGATTAGCTGCCCTTTGGATAGGAGAACATGCTTTTTTTCAAAGGGTTGCTAAGGTAACTGATGATTTCCTTATTTCATCCTGTTTTAGGGGAAATTTTGCTTCCTAGTGAGCCTGAACTCGAGACTCATTGAAAACAGATACTTGTTTATCAGGAGTTTCTGTGCTTCTACAGTTATCAAGCAGAGGACTCTCAATGTGTATTATGGAGTGTTGATTGTACTGTTTCATTTTAATGGTAAAAGAAGAGCTGCTGTAACTTACATGAATTGTTTAATCTCAACGATAAGGGAATAGATTTTTTGGGATTTGAACCTTTAAAAGTCTTTTGACACTTCCTTATAAACTTTTACTCAGCCTGTTTGCTTTGCTCTTTTCTTTCCTTTGCACAGTAACTGCTGTGCATGCAAAAAAACCCCAAACAAACAAACCCAGAACTACCAAAAGAATTATGTGTGGGTGGATGGCAGTGTGCCTCTGCTTGACCTGACCAATTCTCTCCTTGAAGACCAAGAACTGAAGTTTTATAAATCAAAGAGCTGAAGGGAAAAGTGATTCCTAGATTTCCTCTTCTCTCCTACTTATTCGAATATAGAAGGCCAAGAACTAAGGGCCACAGAAGCTAAGCTGCATGTCTCTCAGCTGCAGGAAACCTAGTACACACCTTTAAAATAAACAGCAAAGTTCCCCAGTATCCTTGCCCTCTACAACTTTGTAGCACACGACAAAAGTAGAGAAGCTCTCTGGCTTCTCTAAGAAGCATATAACATATTATGTTATCCTATGTTAGGCGGCCAGCTGACTCTGTTAGTCCTCTGATGCCCTGTGTGCTGTGTAGCAGCAGCTGCCTCCACCCTGCCTGTGCACACTGTGAGCAGCTTGCTGCCAGCAGCCTGCTTGTGGTGTGAGCAAACACCCTGGTCAGCAACGCCCTGGGACGGGGCCAGCCATGGCTAAGGACACTCAGTGCCAGATGACCTGACACTGGGAATTTCCCTTCTCTCACTGAAACTCCCTTGTGCCCTGCCTTGCTCTGGCAGATTTATCCCCAAATGCTCTGGCTTGTCCTCAGCAGTGGGGTTGAGAAAGTCGGCCCCAGACAGCTCCCCACTACCTATCCAGAGTGTGTATTTGTGCAAGGCACCAGTGCTGCTGGAAGCACAGCCCCCAGGTCCAACAGCCAGTGCTCAGTGGGCAGAGGCAAAAGAAGTTTCTCCAGGAAACACTGGTTGTAGATTTAAAAGTAGTCTCTAATTTGATGAGTTAAGGGACAAAGGTGAGTACCTTTTATTACTTAATCTGTCACAAAGTTCAGTGGTTACTGTAAAAAATAGAAATGTTTACCTAATCTCTGCATCTGATTTATTGTGAATTATGTGAGCTGTCCTCAGTGACAGTTTCTTGCTTATAACTATAAGCAAGAAACAAGCAGATAACAGTTTTAAAGGGTATATCCCTGGTTTTATATAAAACAACACTAAAGACACACATGTCCTGGAATACAGGTCTATATATATATTCCACCAACAGTGTGCTGCTCAGATGTGTTTTCCTGCAACAAAACCCCATGGAAATTTGTCAGACTTTCATCCTGAGAATTTCCAGAGTTATCATGTTATCCACATGTTAGCCACAGTTATCTCCCTCTCTCCTCACCCCTCTCTCACTAAGGGATTTTTATAATACTTTCGAGTAAGCAACACCAATATTGAGAACAAAATGGTTGATACTGTTCTCCCTATTCGACCGCAGCAGAGGATGTTATTTTGAGTCACTAAAAAGAAAAAGTCCCAGTTCTTCATCAAGAGTAAAGATTTGTGTCAGAAGGTGCCTCAAACTGCTTAGGAAGTGCAAAAGTCTACATTGTGCCTTTTCTCAAGTCTATTTTAATTGGCAAATTGATCTGGTTGGTGCTTACAGAGGAGAATAATCCTTTGTAAAAAGCTATATTCTAGTTAAAGCTTTCCAATTAAAAAATTACTTATATGAAAATATTTCCTGTCAATACTATATACTTTTCTTTTCAACTGACAATTTAAAAAGACCTAACTTTTATTTCTGAAAGTGTTTTACTTCAAAGATCATGTAGAATTAAGTCTATGATGAATCATTTAGATATTGATTACTATTGAGAGTAAGTTGATGGTCAAAATTAAACCAAAATTCATTATGAGATCTGGATTTTCAAAACTTTTTGCTTTTAAATATTTTTTTACTTTTAGGACCTTTTGTCCTAACTAGGTTTGGGACTTTGTATTCCATGTTGAAAGCTTGATTCAGAGGCAGGAACTATTTACCTCTTGAGATTTCTAGTTTAAAAAGGGGGTATTTATTTATTTTATTAAGTGCACAAAAAGACAAAAACACAGAGCAGGAGTGAGCAACTGGAAAAGGGATGCAGAACATCTTGCCGATCCTGAGTTTCTTCCAAGACCTCAATCCTTTTCTTCTGGAGAGTTGCCCTGTTTTACATAAACTAAAAGCTGGTCAGCAGAACCAAGACAATTCATTCTTGGAAAAGCCAACACTTTCCAAACGACAGGGGAGTTTCTAGTCACTTAGGACGTGCCATGGAAGCAAAGGTGCACCTTTGGTGCCACTATGGTTTCTCCAAGAGCAGTGGCAGTGCTCTCTAACTGGGAGAAATGCCAGCTATCACCTCTTGAAGCACAACGGGGCTGTGGAGTGCAGTTTGCTGCACTAGGGAAGGGCTTGGGTTTTGTGCAGAGGGCATGGGAAAGGGAGGCTGCTCCTGAAGGAGGTGTGATATTCCCACATCTGCTCAGGTTGATAATTTGATCTCTTGAAAGGAGTGTTGCAGCATGTTTGCAGCAATTGTTTCCAAACCAGAGTGGGCAATCACAGGATGAGAAACTGTGGTTAAACCCCTGTCTGCCAGTGGGGAAGCAGAAGATAACACGTTGCAAACTGAGCACCCCATCTTTAATAGATGTACCTTATAACTTGGAAAAAAAAAGTAAATCAATAAACCCTTTCAGAAGTAAGAGTTCTTTTTTCAGAAAGTTGGAGTTATCTAAAGTACTTGGAGGAATAAATTGTTCAAGTGATTTGAAATTATCAAGAAGCTAAGCTGCAACATGTGTGAATAACCTGGAATTTCAAGTTTTTTTAGTAGAACCAGATTATTGGACTTCAGAGTGCCAAAGTGAAAAGATAATTTTTAAAGGTATGAGGAACAAATTAGAAAAGTTAAAAACAAAACTAGTTCTCATTCTTGCATAACAGGACACCTCATCTTAGCTTTTTACAGTATGTTTAGTCTTACCACCTCAGGTGTTTCAGGTCTGAGAAATGATATAAAATTGATGACCTGTAAGCACTGATGTTCTGTGGACCTGTACAGCCACAGTCTTTAAGGTGGCTATCCTCTTTCTTCCTATAAAATAGAATAATGGAAGTTACGGACACAGCTATTCACACAGGATTCTATTGGCACATCAACACTGAGAAAGGAGATGAAGAAGTAGAATACTTCAGAAAATGTAACCTAAACATGGCATTAACTTTGCCACATGGCATGTGGATAAGAATTTATAAATAGAATGCTATGCATCTATTCAACTTCAGTTCTCTTTCCTGGTTTCCACCTGTACCTTTGTAAGCAAGTGCCAGTTCAAATACTCTCCCACTTGCTTTTATGACTTCCCATGAACCACACCTTAGCTGTTCCTCAGCTTTCTCAACATTGAGAACACTATCCTTACTCCAGCGAAGTCTGTTTCTCTAGAACAGCCTTTGGAGGATGCTGCAGAGATACCTACTGCTGCTGCTTCTGCAGAGACACCAACCCCCCCCCACAGCCCTGACCTTCCCTCTGCCAGCTAGCTATCATACTGTCTTTGGGTAGGAGGGCAATGGTTTTCAATGATCTTCCACATTATCTTAGCATCCTTACCTTACATTTCATCCTCTAGATTTGCAATGCCTGTAGTATGATCACAGTGATTCCTGGCAAGAAATAAGGGAATTTCCACCACAGCTGTCTTTGTACACATTCTGAATCATAAAAGGTATGGACGTGTCACAAAGTACCCACTTTGTTCAGACCTTGGTGAACAGGTAAGTGCAGGACATTTGTGTCTTTCTTCTACTGTGTTTCACCTGGCAGAGGCTCAAGAGGCTGAAGCAGAGACTGTTTGTTCAAAAGGAGGATCCATGATGTGGTCTGGGGAGCTCTGCATCTTTAAGTATTCGAGGTGAGCACTGTACAGTAAGAAATTTCCTGACTCAATATTCTTGTTTTGTCTATATGCACAAGGCTTTCAGTTTTAATCTCTGCAACTGAGACCTCTCTTTAGCAGAGATTTGGGAATTTTCAGTTCCCAAATTCAAAACCTCTGGAAGGGAGAATGTGCACTCTGCTGTTGTGGTGGCACAAGAACAGGTCAAGATCATGTTGAGGTGAAGAGTGACTGGTGGCTCAGTGAGGCAGCAAACAGTACATGGCACTCTGACCTCTGCTTTTTGAGGTCTCACCCCTCACAGTGTGGGCAGCATGTGCTACCACAGCCTGTCCATGCTCAGCCTTGATCAGAGACTATTTGGTTTGGGAAGACAGCCTTTGTGCATTTCCCCCAGACACTTCTAGCTCTTGATGGTCTTCAATTAATGAAGTAAGCAAAAAATTAATCAGTTAGTGACCATGATTCATTTATCAAGCTCTATGAATTTATTAGTTTCAAGTGGATGTGCCTCTCTTTCGAAGGCACTAAAAGCTTAGCTTGCTGCTCCCATGTGTGCTGGTGGGATTGAGTACATTTTTAATCATTAATTAATAGATGGGATTTCATTCACCAGATGAACTAATGAAATCTTCCACTGGTAGTTGATACAGCACAAACAAACTTCTGAGCAATGTGAAGCTGAGATATCTAAGGCCAAACAAGATTAACATTTGCTTTCAGAAAATCTGTAGGCGAAACTTTTTTTCTCTTCTATTAGCACTTCCGCTATCAACATTGCAACTTCTTATTTTTAGTATCAACTGCAGTTTTTCTCCTGCTTGCATGTTCATAATTTCTCCTTGGCTGATATTAGCACTGCTCCTCTAATCAGGCATTGCAGTCAACTAGAAAATGGGATTGGAAAGGGGTCATTACATGTAGGCATTCATGAAAGACAAGAATGACTCTGAAAGACTGACCACAAGGGTGTGGGTGGCTACATCCGTTTGTATCATTATTGAGAGACAAGTGTCCGGAGGTTTCAGTGGAAAAAAAGAGTCAGGAAGAGAGAGGAAATTCAATATATTCAAAATATCTCCTAAACCCTCAAAAATTGTAAAGGAATGATCCCACAAACAGGCAATAAAAAGGGAAATTACAATAGTTTGGGGATTTTTAGTAGTATCCTGTGATTTTGCTTATTAAACATTTATTTTTAGACAATTTTGCTATACATTTTTCTTTATCATACACAGACTTTTGTCTGCTTCTGACTTCAGAAAGCTATTTATTGCCAGGTAGGGTTTTCTTGATTCTGTCTCTGGGTGTATAATCTTTTAGGAAGGACCAAAGATTCTGTTCTGACATCATACTTTTCACTGGGGTCCTGTTGTCTGAAATCTCAAGGAAGCCCCTCTCCCATGTGCTCTATTAGAGTTCTATAAATGGGCACAAACAGACAAAAAATCTATGCTCTTCTGTTAAAATATTTTCCCTTTCCTAGTAACTAAACAATGTTTTCCTGTTGGAACAGGAATATCAACATAAGCAAGAAGAATCCATGGAGCATGATCCCCCAGTCTTACATTCTTTTCTAACACATGAGACCGAAAAAGATCATACAAATCTGGAAATCTAAATATTTAATGACTGAATGACCTAAGCAAAAAATTTTTACTGCTGAGGTTATCTACAAGTCACATGAGCCTTTTTCAAAATTAATAGGGTGTAATGACACCTAAGCAAAATGCACACAGGCTTGAGTTCAAGAGTTAATTAATCTGAGATATTTTAAGAGTATTTACTCTTTATTCACAGTACTCAGATTAAGGCTTCAGGCCCCAACAACTGAGAGGGCATGTAGGTTAATGGACTAAATGAAAAGAGAAAAAAGGAAGCAATTGCTTATGTATTCAGAGCAGAATAAGCCAGAGCTATCATATATAATATGGAAGGGGGTAATGATACTAGCAACAGTTGAGAATGTTAGACATTTCAGAAGATGAAAAAGGAAACAAAATTTCTGTCTGGAGCAAGAAGTAAGTCAGAGGCCAGAGGTTCTTATGGGTAGAATCTACAGGCTGACAGAACTGACTTTATGGGCCAAGGAGAAGGCATTTGCACAGGGAAAATTAAACAAAACAAACTATCAAAAGCAAGTGCCAAATCTTTTTGTGTGAAAGTTTAGCCTATCATTCAAGTTAGGAAAGAGCAAAAAGGTGTCTGAAAAGAAAGGACTGAATCATGAAAGAAAAAAGCCCTAAGAACTATTGATTGATAATGAAAAGAAAAGATAATTTGGAAAGTTTTCTACTCAGAAGTACATAAACAGTGTTTAATTATAGTGAGTAACAGGAAGAAAAATCCCAGAACCCTCTTTAAATCTAAAATAGGTTATAAATCCAAAACAAAGGAAGAGGAAGAAAGCATGTACAATATTGTTTCCTAAAGCAATAAAAACTACACCCATGAGATACACTGAGTGCAACAATGCATTTGTCTGAATGAATTAAATTTGAATAGGGCATGTTATACTCTCTATTCAGTGTGAGAGCTAGCTAGCCTGTGCTCTCGACTTTCCTCCCTGCTGTACTTGCTGTCTGTTCACACAAGTGTCCCAATCACAGAAATTCTGTGTATTGCTGTTATATTCTTGACTGTCTTTGTGTCTGTCCAGATCTATATTTAACTCTGAGTTTTACCCAAGAAAAGCCAGTTGGCAGCAGAGAGCTGAATTCAGCTCAACATATGCCTTTTTTTCAACAAACACAGATGTTTGAGATGACACACCCTCTGTGTAGTAGTACCATTGAACAACCTTTCTGAGAATCAACAGTGATGGGAAGAACATTGCATATATTTCAGCAGCTAGAAACAGGCAGGTGTTTGATAAATATGCTTTTCTGTGGATGGTTAATCAGGGAAGTGGTTATTGTGGTTGCTAATTATAATGACTGGCATTTACACCAGGCTCTTAGACAGAAGACTGATTTCTGGGAGTTGATTTCAGGCAGGATAACCTTACACATTCAGAAAAGCTGAATTTAAAAAATCTTGGGTGCAGTGTGAAGTGGATGCTAAGGGGAAGGGAAGTGTCTGTGACTCTTGGTCACAAGGCAACACACCCATCACCGTACCAGCAACAGGGACACAGGCATTGGAAACAACTCCCACCACCTCTCCATCCCCTGCCTCTCTCCATGCTGGGACAAGACACTATATTTCCATAACAGTGATGGAGATGGATCAGGGACTTGGTTAGAAGAAGGTGAGGCAGCTCTAAATACAGGGTGCAAATACTGAGGGAGAAATTATGTCTAATCAGAAGGCTAGTGGATCTGGAAAGCCTGGTGCAGAGTATGATGAACCAATTACCAGACTGTGGGATTCTTTATGTTTTCTTATTACAAAAAATGAAATCCTTTCTCGGTGAGCCCATTCATCCTCAACTACTAGTAAATCTTGGTTTTGTAAAGACAAGGCACAGTGTGAGTCAGAGGCTGCCATGATGCAGCCATGTTCAAGTTTAAAAATACCTCTTAAAGATATTCACCTTGTCTGATCACAAGAGATAGTGTAAAATACGGTGCATCCAGAATTGAATCTGACACAGATTGGCAGAGATCCTGATGCTGTACTGATTTTGTGCCAATCAAAGCACCTATTAATGGAACCCACCAAGGGCTTCTTATACCTGGATTTTCTAGAGGGCACACAGTGGTTACAAATATTTAACAATTGCATAGACTTTATATAAAGAGAAAAAGTCTCAGAACAAATTGCCAAGAAAGACAGATGTTTGTTTTCATCTGGCAATCTCAGGGATAATGCTTTTTAATAAATTTTGCTGACTTTCACTTTTATTTTGTTGTCAAAACATCCAACATATTTCTATGTCTATTGCTCTGAGGCGTATTTGTAAAATATTAAAAAAAAAGCCCACAAGAAGCTAAACCCATCTCTAAGTATAAACTATGTGAATTAACAGGATGTTTTTTGGCATTGTCCTTGGTTTCCTTTGTGCCTGAATTATTAAGGTCATTCTCTGAGTCTTACAGTGAGACTCAAGGAGTAGATCTCAAATTAATCTGTAATGCTTCTGAAACTACCTGTGTTCTGAAATGCATGGGCTCTTTCCTTGGAAGTGATCACTTAATATTGCCCATGGGCCCATCTATTCATGGAAAAGGAAGCTGAATGACAATTATTTTGAGAACACTTATAACTAATTAGGAAGCTCTTCAGACATACGCATACAGCCAGATGATCAGCCAAATTTAAAGTGATGTAAACGCATTGTTATTACGGATATTTGCTTAATTTTATTTCAATACCTTTTATTATATTATTTTCTTGTTCTACCAGAAGATTTGGAAAGTCAGTTGTGCAAGTGTTGTCTGAATCTTGAGCTAATCTGTTACTCCAAAATTCATCTGAATTAGTAATTTTGTTTTCCTAAAAAACCCAAAACTTTAAATTTGGGGAAGTTTCATTCATTGTCCACATTCAAATACTAAGCATTTACAGGAAAAAAAAGATGGAGTCCCTGGAGATGCTTGTAAGATAATTAAGTAAAAGACTGTTCTTTTGTTACTTAGCAAACATTGTTAATTTTTAGTAATTATTTGCATGTGTGGGTCTCTAGGCCTGCTGTTTGTGTCTAGTGCAATAGTTCATGGAGCTGCCAGTTGGCTAATTTTTTGAAATTACTTTCAGCAGGTGACAATACTAATGTGACACATTAGTGACAGATTTCTGTGGACACACGAACACTGAAAGAAAGAGAAGGAAGTACAGTCTGATGATAGTGGAAAACACAAGAAATCATATTGCCACTCACAACAACAACAACAACAAAACCAAAACCAAATAAGAACAAGAGCAAGAACAAGTACAAAAACAAAAACAAACACAAACAAACAAACAAACAAAAATAAGATGTGGCTACCTAGGTGTGTTGTGGACTTAAAACTTCCAGACAAAGCATTTGGGATCTGGTGAGAAGAATTTTCAAGGACAAGTGCTGGCACTGAGCAGTATTGCACCAAGTAAGTCCTCTGTGGTAAATATCAATGGGGCAGATATGTCTCATGAGGCTGGTGGGATTGGCCAACTGTGAAAAGAGGAACTTTTGCTATCCCTCAACACCCACACACTTCCTCATCGGCACTGAACTTGATAAGGCGGTCTGTAAATTACTGCTGTTTTCCCTGCCCCTTCCTGATGACAGCATGTATTCTACACCAGGCACTGAGCTCTGCAAACCCTATGAAGATGTGCTCTGCTCCAGCAATTGTCTTACCAAACCCCCCTTGCCTCACTGCTCCTTGGCAGTGATTGTCTTTTCTGTGGAGTCCTGGTGTCTGTCCTGAAAAACTCAGGGAGAAACAGGAAGGAGCCCAGATCTCCTGTTTTCCTGAAAGGGAGATTATGTGGGAGGACTTAGAGATGATTGTGGTGTCTCTGTGGGGTGGAAAAGGGAAATAAGAAATTTGAAAATTCTTTCTTGAAATAAGAAGGGTGAAAATTTTAAAAAAGTCCCTTCAGCTATTCTGGAGATAACAGAAAGTACACACAATGATGGGAGGAGTTTGGATTTTCCCATCTAGACTGTGCCTCTTGGCTTTCTTGTTCACCCATGCAAAATTCTGGCTGCAGATGTGAAAAGGAAAGGTTGACCGTTTGGGGAATGAAAACAATATCTGTCAAGTTTATTTTGGTTGATGTGAGCTAGTTAAGGGCTATACAGGAAGGAAAGAGGAAAAGGATCCGGTGGGGTCTTCACAGCACCCGGTGTTGAGAGAGCAGAACTGATCTATGGGGTAGTGTCTCTGCAAGGTGCCAGGAAGGCTCCCCAGGAAGGCAGGGTGGGAGTGGACATGCAGGTCCCACAGGGCCAAGCACTGCACATTAAATGGAGCTTTTCTTCCCTGAGAGTTACTTGCAATTGCTGCCAGCGGATGTGTCTTGTTTGCAACTGGAAGTGCTCAGCTGGCCGAGCTGCTCTGCCCGGGTGAGACGGTGTTGTTCTGCAAGCAGGCACGATAAGGCGTGTGAATCACACCATCCCAAAAGCTTGGCATCCGCATGAGTCATTGTTTTGCTGCCATGTTTTACAATTCCTTCCTGTTTTGCAGTATCTGGGGGTTTGTTGTCCTTGTGACCTGCCGACAGCACTTTGAAAACTGTCTGAGGTTCAAACGTAAGAGTTGGCTGGGCACAGTATTTTTTGTGTCCGAGGAAATCTGACAATTACAGAATGTTTCAAAGAAGAATGAAATTTTTAAGAACTTTTAAATACCCTGCAGGAATAAACATTTTGAAAACTCATTTGGTTGACTGGCTTTTTAATAAATCTTGAGACCTTTTTGATATCAAAATATTTTTTCTTCTGCTTTAAGTTATTTTAAGGTTTCTAAACTTTTCCTAAATAAACATTGAAAATTGCTTGAACTGAGAAACCAGTTTCCTTTATTATAATGTCACTAGCAAGTTTTGACACTACCAAAACACAACACTTGCAAAATCCTATCAATACGGGCCTTGTTTTGAAGTGTGATTTTGACCCAAAAAATCCCCAAACAACTGATTATTTCTGTCAAAAGGGTCAATCAAAATATTTGTGGGGTATCTCTTTGTATACAGCTGCATACATGCAGAGACTGGCAAACACAAACACTTCCCAGAAACAAAACAAGAAAATTCAGAAACATAAATATGCAATTGAAAGTTATCATAGTTTTATACATTTTGAAGCAAGTATTGAAATGCTTTTCACATTTCCATTCCATTAGGCTTAAATTGAATACATTTGATACTTTGCCAACTACTTAAGGGGAAAAAATGGACTAGAATCTAAATTCTTCATAAGACAAATATTAGAGAGTTGCTGAGCTGTGAAGAGATTGCATTGTGGATTTTGCAATCAGATCTAAATATTTAGGTAAATGCAATAGCATATGTTAGCTCAGTTAGAACCAGCGACAAGGTATTTGTGGGTGGTGTGTAAGCAAGCTTCCCCTGTAATGTCAGTACTAAAATAGCCTAAGAAATGTATTGGGAAGTATTAAGTTGAAATGAAACTCTTTTTTCCCCCTTATTTAATATGTGCCACCAATGCAACTATTTCTGCAGTATTGTTTAAGATGTTGCTAAAGTACAAAGGTTTCATGGCAGAGCCACAGGAATCAGTAATGATTTCAAAAACAGGTCCCACACTAGGAAACTCAAAATAGTTGGCTTACCAAAGAGGAAGTTAGGAGATGATCTGGTCCCAGAGGGTCAACACTCACAGAGTAAGCAAGCCTTTGACTATGTCTCTTAAGCCTGTCAGATGAAAATATCACAGGAACCAGAGAACAAGAAGGGAAGATTAGAAACAAATCACAGATTTTCAGCAGCAAGTCTAACTAACCATTGAAACAATCTTTCAGAAAATGGGACGAGTCTTTCAGCAAAACTTTTTAATCTGGAATTTAGGTATTTAAAAGAGAAACACTTTTGTCAGATAAAAATATTTCAGAGAAATTTGTTGATCTATGTTATTTAAAAGGCTGTCCAGATGTCAGGAATGATCCTTTTTGGCCTTACACTCCAGAAATTCTTGGTCCTTGTTCACCATCATCTTAATCTGACACTCTTTCCATCAATAAGGTGTGATGGATGGTGTTTGTGTTGCTTGGTTTCTTACAGTGATAAATTGTGTTCCATTAAAAAGTGAAGAGGTTGGTTTCAACCCTCTTGAAAGAAAAGGAGTTTTGGCTGCTATTGCCTAGGGAGAGATCAGACATTCAAGCACCAGAAGACTGGAGAAGAAGGACAAATTTCCTAAAGACTACTCGGAAAACTCTGATGCAGCTCAAAAAGTCAGTGAGTTGGCTACCACCAGCCATGGACATGAAGATCTGCCTGCAGAGACACAGTGGGCTGGGGAAGAAATTCATATCAACCTTTCAGTTTCCAGACTGCGTGAATTAGATGCTGAGAGTTTTCCCAAATAAGAAAGTGAACTGTTCTAATTTTATTTCAATTAAAACTGAACTCTTCTCACTGCAATTGATTATTGGTGTTTTTTCAAGACCCTAATTTTGGGTCTAGACACACAACTTTCAAGACTGACCAAATTAAGATAACCTTGCACCTTTTCTTTGTATATTTAATCCTCTCAATCCTTCCAGAAGTATAAAAAACTTTGATACTGCTTCTCTACTGTGTGGTGCCCATGTGAGATTTTGGAAGGTCTAAAAGGTTCAGACTCAAATCATGGTCATCTTCTTTACTGTGACAGTTACAGGTGAGGATTATTTGCTGGCCATGTTCACAATGATGTTTTGTTGGAGAGACTTTTGAGACTCCTTGGTGACCTGAGACATTCAGACCTGCCTGATCTTCACGTCCCTTAGTGCAGGTTCCCAAAACTTGTCACTCCTACTGTTTCCCTAGCTTCCCCTTTACCCTCTCTCAAACTGTATCTCTCAGTTTTTCTTTATCACCTTTATTTTGTATCCCTGTGATCATCCTCATTCTCTTTCTTCTCTGACAGATCTCCATTGCAATGTATGTAATTCTAAGTATATTTCACCCTTCTTAAGACAGGATGCCTAAAACTGAGCACAAAAATTATTTGAAGATATATCAGCAGAACATAAGCAATTTCTCCTTGGGTGTCAAATTAACCACTTGATCCCGTGTCCCAGTGAGACCTTTTTGGTTTCAAAACCACCTCCCTCCCAATGCCTTTCTGCAGAGCTACAATTGCCCATCACTTCCTACCCTGTATTTGCATTATTTGATCCCCATTTTTTTGCCCAGAATTTTGCATTTTTCACCATGAAAACTGAACCCAGTGTTTCAAGATCTTTTCTTTGATGTTCAAAAACTACTCTAACCTTGCTTTCTAGCACGTCTACAACACTGACGGCGTAATAAACAAATTCATTCTTCCATCATCCAAGTGGTTAACAAGAACATTGAATACCTGCATGGGGTAGACCCAAGGAAAATTTACTTGGTACATACATCCTGTTTGATATTTTTGTCACCATTGCTTGAAGTGTGCTTTCCAAAAATGCTTAGCAACCATCCTAGAACAGTACAATCCAAACCATATTAACTTAAAAAAATGTCATATAGGACTGTGCTTCAAAATTCTTATTTAAATCCAGACCTTTAAAAAATTGAAATGCTTACCAGCATACACCTAGTATGGTTTTCCTTTATTTCTAGGACCTAATCCATGCAAATACCCACTTTTGCTTTGGTGTTTGCTTTGGTATTTTGCTCTGGTTTGAAGGTACACTACCTTCAAACATCTAGAATGATGCAGGTTTTTAACTACCTCATGGGACATAGAAAAGAGAAAAAGAGATAATTTGCAGCTGTCTCTGCAAACATTGCTTTTCATCTTCTACATGAAAAACAGGTTATGATTTTGGTTTCTTAGGAAAACTTTCATAAAGAGAATAGTTTGGATGGGACCTTAACACAAACAGGATAAAAAACACACAGTGTTCTAGTAATAATACTATGCATTTATAAAGTTATTTTCTTCAAGACCCTCTATAGGTCTTCTATAGTAATTGTACCTAAATATGCCTAAACAGATAAAGGAGAGTGATCCATCATAATTTTGAATGGGATGGAAAGATGCAAAGGCGAGAATTGCAGTTGGAAAACTCCTTTAAATCTTTCATGAACGGTATTCCATATGCACATGTATATGTACATTGATGGGAGATTAATAATAACAATCTGTATCAGTTGCAGTCTCAATTGCTGCAAATGCAGCTGATAGAGGGAGGAGAATGAGCACAGTAGTTCCCTGTGGGAGCAGCAAAAGCATAAACTGTGGGATGCACTCATCACCCTAGAGAAACTGTTATCTGCTTTTCACACATCAAGAATAATGGGGCTGTGAATTGGGTGGATAAAGATGGCTATAATCCTCTTAAAGTGTAAGACCTCCTGCTGCTTGTCCTCATTGTACCCTTGCAAGGCTTGTTTTCTATCCCCATAGTTCTCCTGTCAGTCACATGGAGGTTCCCAACAAATATTTATCATCCTTCTGCCCAACTCACCACTCCCCAGTGCCTGGAATCCCAAATGCTCTATTGCTGCTATATAATTCTATCAATATGAGGGGTGCAGTCTAGTTGCTCTAACATTCACCTCTGTCCTCAGTTTGGAGCTGCAGTTGGTGAGTAGCTGGTACCTAGGATCTGGGGACTATAGTAATACATAAATTAACTTCAATTTACTGAAAACTCTGCACTTTCAACTGCAGATGATGAAATTCAGGTAACAAAACTTGAGGTGCTCTCTAAGTCCATTGGTCTTGCTTTGCACTTCTGAGATCAGCTCAGCATCTCAAAGTTTTTCACGGCTCAGTCACACCCTTCCTTCAAGGCAGGCATTCACTCTCATCAACTAGTTTATGAATTTGAGAATGCAGATCTTTCACTGTCCCCTGGTGTTTGTCACAATCTGAAATTTATTACTTTGCAAACCATTCACACTGACCTGCTCTATTTTCTTTTCTATCAAAGTTCAAGCTGTGGTCTGAGAAACTACCTAAGTTCAGCTAAACAGGATATTTAGAGGTATTCAGCCTTTGCTTTGAGAAGCATGTGGCTGAACAGGCTTCATTATTCCCCTGAAGTGTTAGCTAGGTGTTAAACAGCAGGTGAATGCCTTGGCATGTGTCCAGAGAAGCTCTGCAGAAAGGCCAAATAGATTTACTGACAACACCAGCACCAGACTGCACTTTCAACCTGTGTATTTGGTCTCCTCTTTCAGACCCCTTTCCTTTGAAGTTTTCCCATAAGGACTCCTATATTCTACAGTGCATTGAGCTCAGTATTTCTCCTTTGGAGGAGAGGTGCTGCTTCAGCTGCCTCAGCTCAAGGATTTATTTTTACAGTTCCAAGAAGAGAGAACTTCATTTCAATTTTCAGTATACTATTGATGTTAGATGAGAACTTGATCAGTAAAGAGCTTATTGAGATAAAAGTAAAATAAAGATATAATGCATTACAGGTCCTGTTCAAAGAACTCTCAAGATTTCAGCCCAATCACCTTTTCTGCTGACCATCAGTGAAGAGAGGCATTATATCCTTACACCAAAAAGTCGATATTGCACCTTGCTGTGCAAACAACAGTTTCACAAGTGTTTTCACTTCAGCTGTGATTGTCAAAAAGGAAGTGTCAAACAGGATGCAATCAGACAGTTCATTAAATGGGCAAGATTGTCTCACTAGAAGAGTTACAGTGAGGTGAACTTAGCATTGTTGCTAAAACTTTGTCCAAATATATTAATGTATGCTTAGTCTGGGGCTTTGGCAGGAAGCTTTAATGCAGAAACAGCGTGCCCTTCCGTCCTCCGTGTGCTTGAAAGCTCTTTCGGTGTGAGTCATCGGAATCCTGTGGTTTGTGTATCCTGAGAGGAGAGGGGTTCTCTGCGATTATCAGACACTATGAAAAAGCAGCAGTTTGGAAATAAAATGATAAGGAAGTTCGTTGTTTCATAGGAAATGTCTACTAATGACTTTTTTTTCCTCATTTCTCCTCTTGCCTTACTGTCACATGTGGAGGTCTTGTGAGTGTACTCAGTCCTATCTAGTTTGGCTTCAGTGACATGTGTAACTTTCCAGAAGTTCTACTGATTGATAGAAGGGAGCTCTGCTCATGAGCTGAAGAAATTAAGATTTAGAAAATTACACTCCTTGAAACAAGGGAATCATCCTGAATGGTGGTCTAACTCCTGAATTGATGTGCAGATGTGTGCCACTGTGTGATACTCTTCAGTAGCTGTCAAGGTGCATCTTATCTTACAATATCAGATGGGAAAGGTGTCCATTGTTATGACTTCTGTTAGCGCCCCAGTGGCACACAACAGATTAAACCAAATATGTTTCCCCAAATAGATGTGGATTTCTTGTTATGCTTTCTCAAGATGGCTCTCAGCAATATTGTTTGTCTTTATATTCTTCTAAAATCAGGGCCCTGTCACTGTCTTGTATTGCTGTGACAGAAAACATTAACAAAATGTTCAAATGGAATGAAGAATTAAAAAATTAGATCTTTCTCAATCTCCTGTTATGCCCAGAGTGAAATTGCCAGTATGTGGGATCTCCAACCTTTTACAAAACTATTTAACAAAAGAGCGTTAAGAGAATGATCTCACTGACATGTTTGGGATGTATTTGCCTGAGAAGCCCATTGAAGCAACAGGAGTACCTTTGAGAAAACTCTTCTCTTCCTGGAAGAAGGGAAAAAAGGCATAAAATAACCCCATGGAACTAATCATTGCTGACTAGCTCAGCAAGCTTGTGCAGCTGAACAACATTTAGGAGAACTGTGGTTTATGAGTTTACTTAGAAAAATAAAGGTCTCATAACCTTTCCAAACATCTTTAATTCCACAAGAGACCTAATAATAATAACAACAATTTAGAGAAAATCCAAATTCTAGGAAGTGTCTGGAAACACAGAAGGCATGTATAATATTTGAAGAATGATTTACAGAGTCTGTAGGCTGAACTTGAACTGATGTCCTTAGCATTATTTTTCTGTATTTAAAAGGATCATTGATGAATAGCAGTCGAGTTGCTGTTTCACTGGAGAATGTGTGCATGCCACCTCTCAATCTCCTACCCCAGCACACAGGCTCATTAGCATCAACAATAACTCTGTGAAGGACCTGATTACCACAGCAGTGTTGCAGTGCTATGGAGTGCAGCTATACAGGTGTTTAGACAAAAGCAATCAAGCCCATAGCATTTAAATGGCCACTATGCCCATATTATTTAAGTAGGAGCCTCTTACTATGTGAATAAGATCAATAGTTTACCCAGTGTAGTAAAGGGTGTTGTAGTCTGAAGTAGTAACTGCTTTACCTTGTGTTCTGTGCCTTGGAACAAACTTATTCTCCACACAACCTTTATCTTGACAGCCACTTTATCAAGAACAATAAGAATGCACACAATTTCTAGAAAATAGGATTAGATTCAGGGTTATAAAGGACTACCAAGTCTTTTATGGCTACAGGACATCAACAAGGTCAGTCTCAAGTAAAGTAAAATATAATTTATGCGAATATCTGGGTGACATCCAAAGTCTTTGGTTAAATAGAATTACATGAAGAAAAGCGTTGCCGCCAGTAAAATAATAGCAATAACAAATTCAGGTATAGTAGGTGAAATTATTCTCAGATGAGGTAAAAACGACAGACTACCCTTTAATTTCCATTTGGTCAGTGTTTAACTCAGAACCCAGCAACTTAGGGAAGCAAAACTTAAAAGATGGGTGATCTGGAAAAAGGCAAAAATTTATATGAAGCATTACCCAGGAGAATGCAAATGAACTCTGTTTAACCCAGGACCTTGTGTAACTGGGATTCCATTACAGATGACAGAACAGTTATTTACAGGATATTGATTCATTCTTAAATTTGATAGGGACTCTCCGTAAAACTCCCAAGACATGCACAGATAATCAGTTCACGTGCTCTATTAGTCTTCTTCAGTAACATTAGGAAATGTAACTCAACACCTGATTTCCCACACAGAGACTGATGTACTCAAAATGTACATCAACATTTGCCATGGCTTAGCTGTTCATTGTTCTTCCAAACATGTAAGACTCATTTTTTCAATCTCATAGACTATTTGGAAATCTTGTGCCAACATTAATCACCTGCATCACATACACTGGGAAGGAATTTGGCATAAAGTGTTTTGCAGGCTATTGCAGTTTTTAGAGTAATTTGAAATTTCAAGCTAAATGACAGTTCTAGAAAATAAAGGCCTTGGATATATGTATAAACAACAGTGTCTGATCTTGTCATATTTTATTGCTATGCAATTAATTCCAAATTGCAGAGTTTCTTCCTGTTTTGCATAAAGTATTTTCCTCTCCATCATTCTCTTTCCAGCATTGATGGAAGTCAGGAGAGAAGCTTTCATCACTACATGGAATTTGTTTCATTGTAGGAAATTAAATAACAGAATGCCTCAGAAGAATTAGAAAATCTGCTTGTGTGCTGATATGAGTGTGCAATACGTTTGATTCAGGTCCAATAAATATTGCAGTAAGTCATGGTGTTTCATCTAAACTAGATTTGGTGTTGACAGTCTCAAAGATTCGTGAGAACTGCTCAGCATCTGGACTGCCCTGAACAGCTGACATATGTTGGTGGGGTCCTTTTCTCCACACCTCTGCCTGACTGGCATTTTCATGACTCCTTATTCCACTCAGAAATAATATTCATGGAGGATATACTTACCTTCTGTAGGTCTTCTCAAAGCAGAAAACGTTAGAACAAAAGTTACAGCTATCAAGTATATTGCTGAAACTAGGCAAATGAGATTTGACCCCAAGCTCTCTCCTTCCTTACAAGCAAGGTAACAGAAAAGGTGTTTGTAGTGAATGGCATGATTACATGGGTCTTCTGTTGCTAAAGTGGTGTAATCCACCATTTAGGGTTTTTATTGGTAGCAGTTGAAAGCCTGTACAAATTGCCAGCTGATGAAGAGCTCCATGTGGAGATGCTTTGTGTTTAGAAGGAGTTTAGAAGGACAATACTTTTTATGGCAGTTATAATATATTCACTTTTATGTACAACATACTATGTTCCATTTCTTTTAGAGGATTTCCTTCACAGTGAGATTCCTCCTACCAATAAAGTGGTTTTCTAACATGCCTTGCAGATGATAAGTTTTGCTTAAACAAAAATTTCTGATGTTTTTAAAAATCAAAGATTCCTGCAGGTAGGAACATGAAAATCCTACTAATTTTGAAAGAAGCCCAGCCAGGGCAGATTTCTTACAGAGCATGTGTATTTATATATGTGGTTGCCTGCTACAAGCAGAGTGTCTGATGTTCCTGTCAATAGCCAAAGCAAAACAACTATGAAAAATTTTTTCAACCTTTGTTGAAACCCTTCTTACAGCCATCCAGCTTCATTTATAGAGGGATCCTCAATCTGTCTTTGGTAATGGTCCTATAAGATTCTCTCTTAAGGCCCCCCCCCACCCCAGACCCTTGCAATTTTGTTAAATAGAGAAAGTCCTTTTACTGCCGAGGCCATGAATATCTCTGGCTTGGATTTGGATCACCTGTCCTCCTCACAATCTTCAAATCTTCTTTCTTTTCACTAGACGTACCAAATTCAAGAGTTCATAAAATCCTTTTTCCTGTTTTTTCCCCACACTTCTTCCTAGGTGTCTGACTAGTTTCCACAGCAGAACATATCCCTCCTTTCCTCCAAATGAACTGTTTCTCCAGTCTTTCCAACAGCTTTCCCAAAGCACCAGTCTTCCTCTGTCTCCAACGCGAGAAGGAGAAAAAGGCTGTCTCCAACTTGTTCATTTGTGCATTGGACAGAGCAAGGGCAAAACTTGCAGTTAAAAATGGCATGAGACATGCAGTGTCCAGAAAGATGAGCAGAGGCAGCACCATGTGTGCTCTGTAAAAGTGGAGAAAGGAATCAAGGATGTTCTGCAAAGTGCAGTCAAAGTATGAGGAGGAAAACCAAGTCAACACAATTAATGTGAAGGAAAGTAAAGAGTTAAGTTTCCAATTTCACCCTGGGTGTCTGAGTGGAAATCAGTTTGCTTTATGATTAAGAATGTTCTTTTCAGGTGTCTGTGAGAGGAATGTGAAATTCAGCAATAGAAAGATGAATCAGAGTCTGTTGCGGTTAGTTTGTAAATTCCCAGTGTATAGTGTAAGATAACAACACTCCAAGCCCTGAATTCCTCCACGTTGAGGAAGGCCAATAACAGCAGCAGGGCAAGCTTATTTCTGCACATACGGATGTACATGCTTTGACATCACAGAACAAATTCCTTGTAAAACAGGATCAGACTGTGTGAGAGAGCAAATGGGTCACAGAGAAAATACTATACAGTTCAATAACTATGGAAGTGCCTTATTGTGGATTGCTTGGTAAATCACAGTGGATTTTCGTGGAAGACAGTTCTTGTGAATAACAAACATGAAAGGTATCTACAAGGATTTGAAGTGTATAAGAATGATTCTGGTGAGACCAGTCACTCAGTTTAAAAATATTGGGCATATGTCCCCATAACATATGTATGAAATTCTAGGATTCACAGTAACGTATAATTTCTATTAATGCTGTTTTAATTGGTGCATCAGACAACAGAGTACATTTTAGTAGGTTTAAAATCTTGTCACTAATTTAGGCGTTAGTGACCACAATACCTAGAGACTTGTAAAATACAGATGATTTCACTTAAGATAACTTCAGACACACAGACACTTAAGGGAAAATAGCATAAAAGAAACAGTGCATTAAAGACATTTTAGGAGAGTAGTACAACAAATGAGATAATGAAATATGGGAAAGCTACCTGCAGTGTGTTCGATTAATAACCACTGACTGTTTTCTCTTGTGTTAATCTAAAAACTGTAAGACTTAAACCTTTCTGTTGTGCCCTGAAGCACTAAGTTTTGCAGTGTTAACAAGAAAGCCTTACTTAAAAGTTCAATAAATATTAAACCTTCTCTATTCTTGAATCTCTTTGGCCTCTGATTTTGCTATTGATTCTCATTTTCAGTGACCAGCTCCCTCAGGCAAAGAAGGAAAACTGCAGTTGGAAGTTGGTGATATGTTGAGAATTATTTTGGTAGCTGAAGTGGGAACTAGAAGTCACTTAACCAGAGTTTGCAGCTCTGAGCTGCCCAAGACCAACCTCAATGAGAAGCAGGCTCTTTTCCTCGCATTTCACACTCCACCTAAGCCCATAAATGGGGCCTATCTATTTTACTGGGAGATCCTCATTTAGAAGCTGCACTCAAGCCACGCTGGAACATGTGCTGTTACATATGTGCATGTTGTTTTGGGCCAGCCAGGTACTCTTTATTTTCCACTAGAACTGCTCTGAGGCAGCATTTTCATTTAAGTGGCAGAGGCGCTAGAAAAATAAGGTATTGTTTAATATTCCTCTGTTCACGACTGAAATGTTGTGTTCTCTGCCTTTGAGCTCTGCTAGCGTTGTTGAAGCTGGGTAAAACCAGTTGAACTCTTTTTCACCCATCACATTGGTTTTGCTGTTGGCAGTATTTACTCACACAAGTCCTCAAATAGCCATATAGCAAACAGTGTTTTGTTTCATACTACACTCTACTTTCTCATCTGTTCTTGCTTTCAATGCTAGCTTGTCTGTAACATATTGATACCAGTTTTTACTGATCTAACAAGATACTGTCTGCCTGGCAAAAACGTGAGGCAACAAAATTCCTTCCCCTTATGCAGCAACATTTAACCTGCTCAGCAAGGGAAAGGACGATGTTTACTTGAAATGCAGATGTACACGCCTGTGGGGGAGGCTATGTGGCACTTCAGTGGAAACTTGAAGTACATTCAGAACTTGTGGCACACTCATGGCACTTGAAGTCAGGGAAACACAGCAAAATCAGTTATCACCGGATCCCTGCGTTTGGGTGTGACAAAAAAATTTCTGTCATAATCAGAAAAGTTACTCCGGGCTAGGGCTGGGTGATTAATTCTCTTTTGTTATGCTGACTGAATGGGAAGAACTGCTGACTGAACAAAGAATAGAAATTAAAGTAAGTCTGACTGAAAGAATTATTTTCTGAAAGCAAGCCAAGAACTAACCCAGATTTATTTGGGTTCTTTCTAAACCCAAATATTTTGCATATTTCTACTATCACCAATTCCTTATTTCTAGATTTCTTAACCTTCTTAACCTTCTTAACCTTAACACCGTTCTTCTTAAATAAAATCCGATTTTCAAATTACAAAAAAAAAAACCAAACCCAAATACATTTTCAAAACTAAAAATTTTGAAAGCAGAACATTTCTAAATGGAATGCATGCCAAAAAGCACTGTTCTGAAGTTTTAAAAATCTTCCTCTGCTGTTTTCTTAGACAAGTTTTGATGAATTAGTCCACGATTTGGGAATAGCTTTCCTTCCTGTGCTACTTCTTTTTCCAGTGAAGTAATAATTTATTTAACTGTTTAGTCCAGCTCTGCTCCAGCCACTTGCTTGTCACATGCAAAACTGAAAGACACTTCAGTACTATCTGTGGTGTTTTGTTCCTTGGAAGTGGTGCAAAGCAAGGAAAGAGAAACCATCTTACATGAAGAGCCATGTGTTAGTTACTATTAATTTTCTGCAAAAATGTAGCTTAAGCATATCCACCAAATCACACTAATTTGTACTATTCCTAGCTCGAATATTAGTGTTTCTGCTGCACAGTACTTCAAAAGATGATCAGGAGGTTAGCTGATCTTCAGGGAAACCCCTAGATTTCCTTCCTTATTATTCATGGGGATTCCCCTGTCTGTTGCAGAAAAACAAGGATCAAAGTGTTTAATGTGCTGTCTCATGTCTCCAGATTCTTCATCTCACTTAAATGCCTCAGGAAGTGAGTGGCCATAAATAGAATTCTTGAAACACTACAAGTGGGTGCAACACAAGCATATTTTACAAACTGTTTTATTAAAACAACATTCAAATTAACCTTAAAGTTTTGGAGGTCTTTTTTCATGCTACAGGGAATACCAGGGAGCAGAAGAAAGCAAATCTGTAGTTTTATAATTGTACATTTTAATTTTATTAGCAAAGTAAGTAGGAGAGACACAACAATGCTAGGAAGATTTCTTAAAGCAAAATGAATTAGAGACAGGCCTGTGTGCAGTCTCTGAGATCTGTCTGTGTGATCAGCCTGTTTAACGACAAAATGTTCCATTAACATAGATTGTCCAAACAAACGGCATTGGGCTATAGCGTGCATTTCTGCCTGTGCTGCTCGTTAAATCCAGCAGGAGAACAGCCCAGGTTTGCTCTGGGTTTTAGGACTCGCAGGTCTCCCACCCAGCATCCAGTGTGGTGGCCCTGCCTCCTACAGCTCACCAAGCTGCTTAAGTGCCATGTTTAATGCAACATACACTTCCCTTAAATGTACTAGAAAAGACTGTGGAACTCAGAGAAGATATTTTAACAGGTAGTGGATGATTGTTTTCCAATAGCGACTATATTCAAAATGCCTAAAGACCTGCATGTGCTAGGTAAAAAAAGAAGCAGACACAAACTTTGCCAGAACATACCCTGCATACCATTAATCAGTCCTTGACAGCTCTGAATTTCCATTTACCTGTTGAACCTTGTATTTGAGACAGGTATTTGAGACAGTTACAGTGAGTGTAAATAAATATTTAAATATTGAAATTAATACATGTAATGGTGCTGTTACAGTCCATTGGAGATAGGAACTCATTTTAGGTATAAAACTTACTGCTCATGTGTTTAGAACAAATGTGAGATCATGATGAAAGAAGTCTGATGTGAGTAGGACTGACCACATCTCTGTCTAGCAATATAGTGCTTTTACTCCCTGCTAATTTCAAACTTGGGATTTTTTTGCAATGAATCTCATCAAATTTTGGCATCAAGTGAATGGATAAGGAACCTATGTGCATAGACTACTGATCATAGTCATTATTATTCAGTTTTTTAGCAGTATAGGGATGGTTGTTGTCCATCTTAACATGTGCAAAACCTCCCTTATTTGTCCTGAACTAACACACACATGGCTGTAATTACATCTAGCTTTTTAAAATATGAGGAATTCGAAAATGAAAGAAAGCTAACAACTTTTAATCTATATGGAAATCTGTCATAATAAGACCTGAAATTCACTGCAGTCTGCTTGAAATATGAAATTACAGAAAAGCAATGCTCATATTTAGGAATACAAATAGCAAATATTAAATAACTATTTTTTTAATATTTTGAGAATAATGGGCCAAGGAAACCTTAGTAAGTGAGATTTTAATGGAGTTAATAATAGGCTTGATGACAGTTTTCCTCCTAAGCTTGATTCTGCTGAGTTCTACACAAAAACCCCAAAAGATTACAGTTCTGTGCTAAAGAATGAGTGGAAAGGAGCTAATTGTATATATCTGGGGAATCTGAGGGCATGAACTGCTCGGGAGAGAGATGCCTAAGAAACCTAACTGCACAGCATGTTCCCAGGTTATGGAGAGATGCTGGAATAAGCTGTCTCACCCAGCAGTGCCTCAGGAGCAGGAGGGTCTCTGCTCTGTCTCACTTCTCTTCCTGGCAGAGTGCCCTAGGCTCTCAATGCTCTGCGCTGATGAAGGAATGGGGCTGCAGAGCTGCCTCCCCGGGGGCACCCTCTCAGGCCACTGCTGCTGCAGTGGACAGCAGTGATATTGCCAGACTTATTTGCTGTAACGGGGACTGAAGCTGGGAAAAACCCCTCTCTCTAGCTCTAATGGTGTTTGCTCTGTCCAAAAATGAACATAGGAAATACACTGCTCATGCCAGATTTATCTGTGAAATATGCATTCAGATGTCATTCTAACCCTCCAATTTCAGGAATTATGAAAACTAACTCACTTCTTTCAGATAACAGAAGTGGTGAGAAAACTCTTATCCTTAAAACAAACCCTTCAGTGTGGCCAGACGGGATAGTAATGCAAAGCTAAAGAAAGCAAAGCTGCCCACACCCAGCAGCTGCCTGATTTGGTGAAATGTGAGCACTAAAATTGTTAAAACATTGCTCCTCATTTCTTAGAAAGATGGGCTCTGATATGCTTCATTTGTTGTCACACAGCTTGTTCACTTTGCGCTTTATCCTGATGAAGGACGTAGCTACAATTCCGGCAATTTTCCCAGTCATCTTTTGTCCTGTTTACCGTGGGGGATGGGACACAACGTGCTTTTTTCAAATGACAACGCTAGATGGTGTTCCTACACTTCCCAAAACAATCACATAGCCTTGCCTCGGCTTGGAAATCTCAGAAACGGTGAAAACAGTGGAGTGATATGATGTGATTATTGCATGCGTCTCTGTGTTTCAATCATCACATGCTATTTATGTGCTTAGTTAATGACATGTAAAATTATTTTCTCAGTTAGTCTCTGGTAATAACTATTTTAAGTGCATGCATGCTTTTCCTTTCCTGTTTTAACCAAACACCCACACAGAACCGGAGGACAGTTAATGATAATTCCAGAAGATAGGACAGATGTTAATGGTTCTGGTCCCAGTCAAGTGAATGCTCTCTGTGTAAGAGGCACCTCTCCTAATTCAAATTAACTTGAATTCCAATGTAGTGTTTGTGTGCATGTGTCTCTGCCAGAGTGAGACCTGTACATCCACAAATATCTCTCTAATAAAATATTTTCTACACACTGTGCTGAGTCTAAAGCACTAAAGACTTGACTCTTTGTTCCCTCAGAGAACCCTACAGACCCTCATTTGGGAGAGAAAAATCCAATCTGAAAACTTAGACAGGAAGGGCTTTTAAACCTTTGTTTTATAGTGCTTTGGGTGTTTTTGGGGTATTTTCTGACTTCAACAAGGAGTGTGGAAATTGCAGGAAGACAAGCAGGTTGCAGTGCGGTTAAATGAGGAAAAATGGACATAATGAATGCCTCCTGCAGCACCCTGCAAGCTCTTGTCCCAAGGCTGGATCAACTCAGCTAAGCTGGATCTTGTAGCTAGTCTGGCTTATTCATCTGGGAACTCTCTGCTGCTTGCACATCCCTGAAGGAACTGATGGGAAGAGAGTGACAGAAACTAAAGCACGGATAGGTCCTGAGCAGTGTCTTGCTATGAGCAACACAGAGCAGATGATACATCTTCTCAGGCTTCTCTGTAATTGTGCTGTGAATTGCAGAGTGCCCTGATGGTGCAGTGGTGGGGCTGGGGGACAGCCTTTGGAGGCAAAGCCAGAATTGTGCTTCCAATGCCCAGGAAAAACAGCAGCCATGGTTGGGTTGTGTGTTTTGGTTCAGTTTCTGCCCCTAGGTGTGGCTGGCACTGCCACTCCCTCCCCCCTTCCCACATACCTGGGCCATACAAGCCCTTTGCATGCCTGTGCCAGGAGTTAATCAGCGTGGTTAATTCCCCTTCTGCTTGTGGTCCAATGGTGAGCCCTGCTGAGGCCAGGGCTGATGACATCTGATTTCAACTCTCCTGTTGTTCATACAGCCTTGCACTTGGTGCTCTGGGGTACAACTGCATTCATGGGGGTCACTTGAATGAGATGATTGCTCTGGACCTCAAGAGGAGGTAGAGTAACTGCTGCAAGGAAAGGATGCTAACAAGCTGTCCAGCTGCTTCGCCCGGCAGCATTCAGCGCTGATATTAGCAAATACCACGTTTGTAACTCTCTGGTTAAGGACATGGTGAGAGGGTTGGGTTTTTGGGAAGACTGAAAATGTGAATCTGGGTAATTTATTTTAGTTTTAGAAGATGGAGTCAGATTAAGGTTGCCAAAGCAATGTGATTTATTCACAATATACTTGAGAGTATAAGGTGCAATGTCTTAGAGGAGGTGACTATGCTGGTCACCGATATATTGGTAAAGAGTCGCAGCTGCCTTAGGGAAGAAGAGCAGGCTTCATTTATATCCAACTATCTGTTTTCTTGTTGCCTTTTTTTCCAATTGAATAGGTAAACGCTAAGGCTGGGACTACAGCCTGAGTTACTAAAGTACTTTGAATAGTAGAGGTAACCCAATTCAGGATCATTTTTAGTTAAGAACACTGATCAGTGTCAGACCTGGGCTAAAATAGCTCACAATGAGTGAACTATTTCTTCTTTGAAAGGGAATACCATGGCGAGAAAGGACTGGCATATCTGTGAAATTTATCTTCTCTGTTGTGCTGAAAATTTCCCTACATATGCCCTTGACAACCTTCAAAAACGCCATTCTAAGCCTTGGTAGTTGAAACAAAGTTTGCTTCTTGTCTTCTGAGCTCTTGGCATGCTCTTGGCGCTTCTGTGTTGGCCCAAAAGACAAAGACACACTTGTGAACCATGGACAAATCAAAATAATGACTGAAATGTTCCTAGCTGTATATTTCTGCAGAAAGTCAGAGATGGTCTCCTTATTTTGTTGAGTGAAGCACATGTAAGTAAGATTCACAGGAATTTTCTCTCTCTTAAGTCTCCATTTGTTACAGATTTGTCTTATCCATGTGTGCCTTAACAACAGAGGACAGATTTATATTTTGAAAATTCACCAAACAGCTACCACAAGGTGTGTGTCTATGTGTCTGTGTGTCTGTGTGTCTAAGCACAACTATGCAAAAAGCGGTGACTTGTTTAAAGGCCTGAAAGGCCCTGCTGTCTGGATTTCCAAAAGTTATA
Source organism: Acridotheres tristis (assembly GCA_037013685.1). Taxonomy (NCBI): domain Eukaryota; kingdom Metazoa; phylum Chordata; class Aves; order Passeriformes; family Sturnidae; genus Acridotheres; species Acridotheres tristis. Next base: position 32,951,553 of record CM072919.1, on the reverse strand, counting down.
TGAACAAGGAAGAGAATAAAATAGAAATATCAAGCACTCTGCAATTGTTACATTGAATGCTCAAATGGAAAAAAAGCCAGCTGGGACAAGGTGATGTTTCATAGAAAAAAGTGCCATAACTTGCCTTTTTCTGCTCCGTGTGACTTCATGAGAAACAAATAAAATAAAACACATTTATTTTTATATACCTAAAATACATTTATAGGTATAGCTGGTTAGGTATGTAGATAGAGAGCCAGACACTACCCATCAGTGCCTGATGAAAAGATAAGACACAACGCACATTAAGTAAAATAAATGAAATGCTACTTAAACACAATTACTATTTTTTGCACTATCAAGGTGATTCAGCACAAGAGTCTTCATTCTAGGAAATATTGAAAAAACTGAGTGGAAACAGGCTTGGACAACCTGGTTGAACCTATTTTGCGCAGAGAATTGAACTAAGTAATTTCCAGAGGTGCCACCAACCACAGCCATTCTGTCATTCTGGGAAATAATTTTTCATATAGAATAACTTTAATGATTTTAGATTAACCACAGCAATATAAAGGAAGAATGCTCAATACACTAACAGTAAACTGTCAAGGGAGTTGAGAACCCTAGAAATTTAAAAAATATATGATTGAGATTTTAAGACCAATGTGTCAGAAGTCGGTCTAGAGACCTCACCATATGACCCATCCGGGTCTATATTAATTTGCAAATATGGATTTTTGGTCCTTGATCGCTTGTCTTATTTTGGAAAACATACTTCAAAACCCCTATTTTCTTGACATTGCATGGAAATTGAGCTTTTGTGATGAAGCTCCACTCCGAACTATTCACCACTTTTTGCAAGGGTGTTTTAATGGTTTGGTGTGGTACCAACATGCATAAACTGCTACTTGACTCAACATTCACTCTGACAGAAACCATTTATCTTCACAGTACTTTATTACCTGATGTAGCAATGCCTAAAATGATGAGCTTATTGTTCTAGGTTCTGTGATTTTTTTCAGAAGAGCATTTAGAGACATAAACTTAGTCAAAAGGGTCAGACTTACTGTATTTAATGTTTTCTTCAAGAATCACTTTGTTAGAAGGGTAACCAACTGACTCCTTAATTTCATTTTCCATTAAAACACTAATGATGTGCACTCAGCACATTAGTAATTCTTCTAATTACAGTATCACAGAGTGCAGGAGTACTTTCCCATATAGAGTTATGTTATTGTGAGACTGATCAAGAGCTCCGTGCAATGATGAGCTCCGAGGTTTTGGGGTTTTTTTGTTTTGTGGGGTTTTTTGTTGTTGTTGTTTGTTTATTTTTGTTTTGTTTTTTGTTTGTTTGGTTGGTTTTTTGGGTTTTTGGTTTGGGGCTTTTTTTTTTTTTAGTGGGTTTTTGTTTGCTTGTGCGGTTTTTTTGTTTGTTTTTGTTTTTGGGGGTTTTTTTGTGATTATCAAGTATTACACTTAAAAAAGACCACTGCTTTGCTGCTATGGGATATACACTCAGCAGTGTCCGTATGAATAGCATCACACCTCAGACAAAAAATGTATTGTGTTGCTTAATTCATTTTCCCAGCGGAGGGAGGTCTGGCCTCTGTGGGAGATCATGTCCTCAGCGAGTGCCTTTGCCAAACACTACAGGTGAGCTCCTGGCCCACACCCCTGGAGAGACACGGGCCAGAAGTGCCTGCACCACAGTAGTAGGGAACATGGGAGTTGTTGCCTTCTCTTTCCTCACAAGTCTTCCAAGTCTCCCACACCCACAACCAACTTCTTGAGTTTTTTCTTTGGGGAGGACCTTGCCTAGTAGATACATTAAAACCAGCTACATACAAGCATACTGAGACCAGTATGTACCACTAGTTTCCTAGTTGCTGAGCTCATAATTCATGGCATTTTATGGATTTCTGTCCACTGTCCAGAACATGATTAGCTGTTTCTGAAATACAGTCGCAAGCAGAAGTGTGTTAGCAATTACAGATCGATGTCAACAAAATCAAAATGCCTTGTTTTAACAAAGCAACACTTGCTTCAGTGAGTTGTTAGCCTTCATGCTGTGGCACTTCCGTAAGCCACCTTTGAGCGACTGGGCAGTAGGACCATGGAGAATTCAGAAGTTGCTGGGTATTGTTAATTCAATGAGAACAGTGCCTTCATGCTTATGTGAGAGATTTTACTGGATGATACCACGTTATGCTCTCAGGACGGAACACCATAGAGCTCATCATTGCTAAGGGATTTTGGGATTGCTTCTCTACTTGCTACTTGATTACAGGTCAGGGATACATCCGCTGAGGTCAGTGATGTTGCATTAGTGGAAACAGCCTGAGAGGATAAACACGGCTTAAAGAACTTGTGAGACCCATGTGAGTCATCCTGTGCTTAGGCCAGTGGCTAAGGAATTAAAAGACTTAGGAGAGGCTCTAAGGAAAGCGCTACATCAGGGGGTTCAAACTGGGACATTTTTCTGGAACATTCGGTGTTTGAGTAAACATCCATTATGCATGCTCAGTTTAAGCGTTTTGCATTCATTCATTCATTCATTCATTCATTCATTCATTCACCTGAGGATGAAGCCAACGGAGAGTCTATCAGACACAGTTATGTTGATACACACAGACAAACTTACTGACATGGACAGTCTTACCATGTGAGTGTTGCTGTGCTTGAGAAGGGTGGTAGAGCTCCCACTGACTGCCACAGCAGCAGCTTTTACCCCTGAATCCAGCTGGATTATCATGTGAGCAATAGTTTGGTGCAAATAAAGCCATGATGTACATCACTCCAGTGGATGGGGCACTGCAGCGCACCTGAAATCTGAGTGTATCAGCTGAGCACATGCTCTACCTCTGCCGTGGAGGAACCAAGTATTTGCATGGGTGCAGGTGGGCTTCAATATCGTAGAAACACCTGATGTGCAAGAAACTTAGCCTCAAGGCACCTGTGTGGCCAGCAAGACTGTGCCAAAGGGACACCAGACTGACAGGTAAAAATATGACACCCTGTGTATCAAGATTTACTAAACAAATTGAGCACCTATCAAACAAGGGTTCAGGCTGCTCCTCTTCACATGTCTGTCAGTCTGCACGGCAAGAGAAGACTTATAACATTCTTAATGGGCTTATGTCCTTAGACTGAAAATGTTTCACATTTTCACACTAATTCAAATCCTCATTAAAAAAGATAATCTTAAAACATGAGAATGTCACATGTAGCTCCTGTCAACATGCTTCTTCTAGGTGGAACCTGATAGAAGTGATATTTCTTCAGCAGATCTTCTCCTCAAAGACGCTTACTAGTTTCCAGGACTTCAAAAATTTCTTTGGGCCAATAGCTCCTGCAATATTTTGGAGAAGAGCACTGTGCAGTACCAATTGCCTGTTGAAAACCAGGACTATAATATCATACATGTTGGTTGACAAAGACACTTTAGAAGTCTTGTAAAAAACAGTTTAGCTCCCAGATAGGCAAGGTTTATCAGTGAGCAGCACTAAACAGCCCTGCTGACAGCACTCACCAGGTCTGCTTCATAAGACACGAAACATCAACAACCATTGTCAGCCCCCTCTGCTCTTTTCTGTTTCTTTGCATGTTCAGCTCTTGAGTTCTGGTGCAGTTTCTGTCTCGTTGTATCAGGATCTAAAGTGCTTGAGACAAAATACACTACAATAAAAACTGATGTTCATTTCACAAGGGAAGGCTGAAAGCACTACAGGAGATTCAAGCCCACTTCAAATGCAGTAATATCTTGAAGATTTGAAGAAGACAGTATCTTGAAGATTTTACTTAAGCCAAAGATAAGAATGTCACAAGGATAATTTCTCTGTTAAAAAACTACTTATGTGCTATGCTGAGCTCCTGACACAGAACAGGCAAAGGTAATTTAAACAATTTTTTTCTTCTGTTTCTTGTCTTTTGCCTTGCAAAGTGTAAAAGTAAACTCAAGCATAGCTTTACCATCTTATAATATCTCTGCAGGGTGTCTTTCCGTGCCTTCATGAATGGAATATAAAAGTCTTTAGAAAACAGAATTAACATTTTAAGGTGGAGAAAAGAATTTTAAACAGAGATCGTGGTTTTTTTCCCAAGAAACATAAAATGTCATGCAAAACATCATTTTGAAAAGACACTTGCTGCTCTTACAGGTTAACCCACAGGAAGATCGAATGGGATCAGATGGAGGAGTCACAACGGAATGAGAATGGCGGTGTTTGCTCAAAAGGTGTTTCAAACCCTTGGTTTAGAGCTGGGGACCTGTGAGGATTTTGCAAGAGAGGCAGTAGATACTGCAGTGAAGCAACCAGTCCAGCACCTTATGCTGTTTTGAGGCATACCAATGAATTCTGCAGTAACGGAAGGATCAGGAATTGCAGCCCTCCTTGTCTGCTGTTTTTCTAATTTTATGCATTTCTCCATCCACAACAGAACCTACCATCTGGTCTCACACGACAGTAATTACATTTTAATAATTGTATTTAATTTTTTTCTATTTCTTTATTCTCTGCATGGTGGATTATTATTGAGGAACTTACAGAAATGGGCAGTTTTAAAGATCAGCTTAGATCCCTCCTGTAGAAATAAAACTACACTCAGAAAGCCATCATTCTCTTGACTTTCAGTTAAGTGTGATTCAAGTCTTGGTCAACAGAGGGAGATACAGCATAATTTATCAACACATTTCTCAGGCCAGCATACAGGCAGTTCATCTTCCACACAAACCCAAGAGATTTAGCAAATCTAATTAATTTTGTATTGATGTTAATAGTTACTGTGCCTTAACAGCTCACCGTACATATAATATTACACTCTCAGGACATCAAAGAGCTACTTTGGGTCTCAACGCCAAAGCAACCCTTGTTCTTCTGTATTTTACTTTTTTCAGCATTAGGCACAGGAAGCTGAAGCAGGAGCGTGTGCACGTTGCAATCGAGGACATTGTGAGGAATGGAGGATCCCTGGGAAGTGAGGTAGGATGCACGCAAAGAGCCATCCTGGGAAACGAGCACTCTGGTTTCCCCCGGGGCCTTACCTACTGCCAGATCCCCTTACCCTCAGCAGCCCCACTCCTGCAAGTGAATGCAATGTAGTCCTTAAACAGAGGCATCAATTCACAAGCAGCTTTCTCGCATTAATGATGGAAAGAAGGTCTCTGAAATGCCTGGGGTTTTTTTAGTATTGGGATATATTAATATCCTCTTGACGTACAGAATGAAAATGCAATTACCCATGGAAGTTCTGCTGCCCCTTCCCTCCTCTATTGCAGCAATCCACATGCTGTTCGGGCTCATGCTATCTGGCATCAGGTTTACACAATACACCACACCAAAGGCTTTTACAAAGCTCCCTAATGAACTTTACAGCCTTTTAAGAAGAACAGTACTTTCCTTATTTACTGTGAAACCACATAATCACAGAACAATTAGGTTAGGAAAGGACCTTTGAGATGATTGAGGCCAACTAGGCCATGGCACTAAGTGCCACAGAGCCTTTTCTCAAACGCATTCAGGGGTGGGTCACCAGGAATGGTGACTCAACCACTTCCCTGGGCAGCCTATTCCAATGCCCCATCACTCTTCCAACAGAGAGAAGCCTTAAGCGAAAGGAAAGAAAGGATATTAAATACTTGAGAGTAAAAGCGGACCAGAAAAGAGTGGAAAATGAAATGTCAGTACCTTCCTCAGTGCCCCTCCTTCTGCCCCGTCTGTCCAATACAAGCCCACGACTCAATGGTCTTGTGTTGGCAGGCTTTAGAAAGCAGGAATCTTGTGTCTGTTTGAGTATGGCACATCCACTCAGCACATGGTGCGAGGGAGGTCTGCGGGCGGAGTTGCCATGTTCAGCAGCACTTCCGACTGTGGGTGCTTTCTGCAACAGGACTGCCCCTTTGGTAAGCCTTCTCTTTTGATGTTCACCTGCCTGATCTATTTTCTAAAAGCTTTTAGAAGTGCTTCTATCCCTTTAAACCGCCCCCCCCCCCCACCCCCCCCCCCGGATATAGCCCATAAGAGCTCGTTCAGGTTTTTCTGGGGACAAGAGGGAAGAGAAGGTAGGCCGATGTGTTTACTCCTATTTCTTCACTGTGCTTTTCTCATCCTGACAGCGACAAAAACGGGCTGGTTCCAGCCTTTCCAACCGTATGCATGCGCGTACGATTAGCTGGGGTGGGGGCAATCCCCTTTTTCTTTTGCTGAAGACAGACGCCAGGGGAAAACAGCGTTTCCTTTCCACATCGCTTTCAGTTTCCATTCTTCAGCTGGACTATAGTTTCTTTTTCCCGTCTCTCCCTGCTTGGGGGCGGCTCCCACTCAGTCCCTTCCAGCTCTCCCCGTACCACGGCTGGGGCCGGCTCGGGACCGGGCTCGGGACCAGGATCGGGATCGGGAGCGCCGGCGGCGGTGCGCAGCCGGCCTCGCCATGACGGCGGAGGAGAAGCAGAACCTGCGCTGCTACCGGCGCTACATCGAGAGGAGCCTGAACCCCGTCTACGTCCTCAGCAACATGACGGACTGGCTGTCCGACGGTGAGAGCCGGCAGCGGGCTGCACCCTGCCCCTGTCCCACTCCCCCGCCCCTGCCCCCTGTCCCTCCCTTGCCCCCCTCCCTTGTCCCCCTCCCCTGCTGCCTTCCCGTGCCCCCTGGCCTTGTCCCCTACCTCCTGTCCCTGTCCCTGCCCTGTCCCTGCCCGATGCCCTCACTGCCTGTGCTGGCTTCTCGCTAGAGGTGAAGGAGAGGGTTCGAAAGGAGGAGGAGAAGGGGGTGACGGCGGCCGCCGCGCTGTTCCTGGATGCCGTGCTGCTGCTGGAGGCGGAGGGCTGGCTCCGGGGCTTCCTGGATGCCCTGGGTGCCGCAGGTGGGTGCCGCTCCCGGGGGGATTTGTCCGCTGCTCCCCGGCCGTGGGTTCGGCTGCCGCTCCGCCACACCGGGCCAGATGCCGTAGGGAAAGGCAAGCTGACAGAGCCTGGGAATAAGCCTGTTGGGAAGTGAAGCAGCTGGAACAATTCTGAGGATGGAGAAAGCCTCATTGACCCGAGACTTGTCCGTCTCAGAGCCTTTAAACAAGAGAGCCATTGTTCTCACCAAATACAATGAAAGGAGGCTAAATCCTCTGAAACCGAAACCCAGATCGGTTTCAGGAGGTGCCTGGGGATTGTCTGGTAGCGTGGGGTAACTTCACTCAACGACAGAGTCTTGGATGACTTTTAAAAAATTTTTAAAAATTACTCAGTGGCATTGAAAGTCGTCTGTTTCAATAAGTAAGTAACCATTAGTCGTTTATGAGAACGATTGTTCCACGGTAGCTATAACTACTTCATGTGTAAGTTCCTAATCCTATATGAAATGTAACAGAAGAGATTGTGAAGGTATAAAATTAGCAGCATCTGACATCTTTCCTCTATGCATGTATATTGTATCATAGATTCTTGTTGGTGATTTATTAGATATGTTCAACCCCACAGTCTCATGCCATAGGCTACTTTTGTTTTCATTTTCTCACCATTAATTACGAATAATTATCTCAGTGAGCAAATACTACAAAGCTTCTTATCACTTGGATGTAGCCCACTCATCCCTTAAAGCAAGTACTAGGCCCAGAGCAGCATTTTACCAGTCTGTGATAATCCTGATTTCTGAATTGCAGAACTATCTACTTTGAACCTGCTAGTAGTGTTCAGTTTGGTGTATCTTCAGCAAAAATTTGAGATAGTTAGCCTTGTGATTCAAAGTGCTATCCCAAGTGCTTGTTAGTTGGGTTGGAGACTTGAATTTAGGATTACTCCTCTTTTTGGCAGATGCAGGGATAAGTAATACTTAGACTAAAGACATTATCGTGGTAAGTATCCATACCACTCTCCTGGTCTTCTAAAAGGAAATAAGAAGTTAGGCAAATTCCTTTTGTTTGCCCACAAGTTCCCCTGAGACCCTTACCTGCTTTTTTCCAGTTCAGAAGCCTACACCCTAATCTCACAAGTCCTTAAAATATGCTTCCCTGCCACTGTCTGTTCCAGGACAGTATTATCAGCTATATGATGACTCTCTAGGTTACTGCTTTCAGTCAGGGACAGACTTGAATCCAATACAGTAGGGATTTTTGAAGGTGGATGGAGCCAAGCACAAGAGTAGAAGATAAAATGCTGGTAAATAAAAGAAAAGGCCACCAAACCATCTTGTAATGCTGAATAGTGTCCTTTGCTCTGGGAATGCTGTGGAAGAGTACCACGAAATGCAGAAATTCTAGGGATTGTATGACTGAAAGACAGGAGTGTATATAGTAGCTTGGGTGATGTGACCTGTGACATAGTGTGGATCTTTTTTGTTTTTGCGGGTGCTGCTGCTCTTTTAGCATAGGGGTTTTTGTATTAGACATACAAGTGCTAAAAAGGAAAATAGTCATTTATTAGATAAAAAACTCTATGTGGCTCACCTAGATTTATATCATTTACAGAACAAAATAATTTTAATTTCTCCAGTGTGGCTGAGACAATGTTTTTTCAGCTTGTTCCTACCTATTCTAGGTAGAGATTGAATTCACAGTAATTATTTGTCTCTTTTTCTGAAAGGTTACACTGGATTGGCAGAAGCAATTGAAAACTGGGACTTCAGCAAGCTGGAAAAACTTGAGCTGCACAGGCAGCTGTTGAAGCGGATAGAAGCAACAATGCTAGAAATTGATCCTGTAGCAATCATGCCATACATAAACACATGCCTGATAGACAGGGATTGTGATGAGATACTGCAGGTATGGTAAAATCCTGATATTTGCCGAATTTTGCTAAAGAGAAGTGCTGGGTGCCCTGCATGTGGGATGAATCAGTGCCTGTGTGACAGGTGGCTGGGTGAGGAGGATGGCTGGCCACAGGTCTGCCATAATTTTGTAATTTTTTTCGTTTTGTATATTGAACTGGAAAGCCTCAGAGGTTTATGGAAGATAGAGTTTATTACAACGACTTTGACAAAATAGGTCTGTGATGCTGAACACCATTTACAAACATTCAAACAAATAGCATACCTGTTTTTACAGTCCAGCTGTATAGTAACTACACTGGCAGAATTTAAGCTCTAGTGGGTAAATGTCTGAATCCTACTGTAAAGCTTTTATTCATTGAGCAGGAAATGCAGTTTTCAACTGGACATGAGACATAACAAATTCACCTGCTAAGCAGACAGCAGTGGGCTTGGTTGCTCAGAACCTACAGCAGTTTCTGTTTGTGGTGTGCACAGATCAGTGAATACAGAAGCAAAGCAGCTGGGATAACCAAACTCATTGAATGCCTCTGTCGCTCTGACAAGGAAAACTGGCCCAAAAGTCTTCAGCTGGCACTGGATAATGCAGGATATTACAATGCAAGTGAACTGTGGAATATAAGAGAAGGTAAAATGTGAATTGTTTTTATGATACTCTTTTCGCATTCTTGTACCAGACAGTAATTCTTTTCAGGAGAATCAGACGAATTTAGAAGGATACCATCAGACTACTTTGCAGTCTAAAAAGAAAAAACTTTTAAAATTTTTGAAAGACATTTAAAATAAAATGTATTTTATACAAAATTAAATACAAGTACTATCCTACAAACTGGCAAAAAATAGTTTTTTGGCTGTTTTTCCTCCCAAATGGTTAGGCATGGTACCTTTTTTTGGCAAGGAGAATCAGGCAGCACAGGCTCTTGAGCATAAAAATGGCCAAATAATTATCTTCTTCCTTCCCTTCTTAATTCAACTTTTGCCTTTTTTGTTGTTGTTGTTTTTTGAGTTGTGATAGATGCAATATTTTCTGATAAAATATGATAAATAATGTGATAGTCTAGAGAGTGGTACACTTCTGTGATCCCCAGAGCAGATCATATATCTTTTTCTATGAGAAATTGATAACCAGCCGTTACCAAAGTATTATGTTCATATTTTGTAAAAGTGCAGAATTGTATCTCGTAAGATTTTGCTTTTGTCATTGAATTTACCCTTCCCTCGTTGAAAAATATTTGTCTAAGTAACCTGCAACACAGGAGAATTTAGAGAAGAATACTAAAAAAGCGATTTTAGATAAGCTGTATATCTTCATATCTACATTTGCTGTCTCCCTAAGTGCTTGTTTGAATTGGTGTTTTAGTTAGCAATAGAGATAAGCTATATTTAAGTGACTTCTTAAACTATAGTTCTTATTTTGAAATTTTTTTTATTACTGCAAAGGGTGTAATTTCTTATCTGGAGAATTAATTATTGTATATGCATAAAGTTGTATACATAATTAATAAATTTACTAAATATAGGTTAAGTAATACATAAGAGTAATACCTATTTGTATATAGATATTATTGTATGTAGATGATGACTATGCATATTATTTGTTGACAGTTATATTTTTTTTAAGTTAAAGTTATCACTGTCTTTTGGGGCCACTTCTTCTAATATCTAACTCAGCAAAGCGAAAATCAGCCTACTGAAGAAACATTGTCCATATTGGAAATATTTTACACTGGCAGTTAAGAGTCGGTACCAAAAATTAATTGCAGATATCGTGTGCTTTCTGGAGATAGATTGATGTACAGATGTGCTCTTTCTCCCACTCCAAAAGCGGTGCTCTGTTATCATCTGTTTGCAAAGAGACTCTTCATGCAGGGCCCAGGGATGGTTTTTTGAGAAAGTATTGATTATAACATCAAAGAAAAATTCTCTTTTGATCATTATGTAATATAAAGAATAGAGATATTCTTACAATTTCTAGGTCTTTTCAGAAGGTGGGGAGAAAGGGAGAGGAGAATCTTGAATTTATGAAACTTCTTTGAATTCCTAAGAATTTTTCATGCTTGTGGTTAATGTCCATGTTACACAATGACTTCTTGTCACTAAAAGCAGAGGATGAACTTTCCTCTCAATCTATTGTCTCTTTTGGTTTTTGGAAGTTGTTACAAATGCAATGAGCATGTGGTTCTTCTAAACCCAGGGTTCTCAGTGCTATCCATCTTCCTTGAAAAGAAGCCTATGTGCATCATCATTTTATGTAGTCTTATTCTTCCAGCAACCAACTCCTTCAACTTGTCAGCACAACAAATGCATTTTAAAATTATAAGGATCAATAGCATGCCTTTTTTCCATTTATACAGATAATGGCAAAGATGTCGATAGTGAAATGACAGATGCCTCGGAGAATTACTTTGAAACCATGATGACATTTTCTGAAGAAGCAGAATGTGATAATCTTGGTGAAAATCTCTCTCCAGTTTCAGGTAAGTCTTAAGATCTTAAAAGTTTGTGGTTTGTATTTTTCCATTTCCTTGAGATTCCCAAAGGACACAGATGTAGTGTGCCATAATGGAAAGTGCTGAGGAATTTGTACAGATCTCTGACTTGATTTAGCTGTCTTCTGTTTTAATGTTTAAAGGATCTCATGGTGGATGTTGCAAATGTTAGGGGTTGCCCCTCATTTATCACATTTCTAGTGAAAAGTTGTTCTGTCGGCACATTGTCAAAAAAGGTCCCCAACCAGCCTGTTGTTTATGCACCTCTTCTCCGGTATAATTAATTCCCACATGACCTGATATTAACCAGTTTACAGAACTGAATGTGACTGCAAAGGGTCTGTGCAGTGACTGTCATGGCAAATTTTGTTCCACCAGTAGTTTCTAGTTTCTGTTCCATAAGTCCAAACACTCTGACAAGACCACAGTTTAAGACAGTAATAACTTCAAAGGTCTGTAGAGCAGAAAGCTAAAATAAATCCTATGCATGTATTCGGGGAAAAATAATCCCTTGTGTTTTCATTCTGAGTTGAAAAAAGACCAGCTGAAGTGAGCATTGTCAGCCAAGACCTTGAAATGAGTTCATTTTATGAATCACTGTTGAGGGGTAACAGAAATGCGCCATCAAACTCACACAAAATTCTTGTTTGATGCATCTGTCCTGTTAAGAGGCTTGTCTGTGAGAGAATGTTCTGTGTAGACTGCAATGACTCTTCTACCTTTATCGTTTTAGATTGCAACCATATGGGGCACAACATATTTTTTGCATTTTTATTGCAACACTCGTCACAAAAACATTTTTTTATCCTAGAAAGCGCCTATGAGTCTTCATCTGTTTATAAACCAAAGAAGGCTCGGAGCTACCAGATTGAGCTTGCACAGCCTGCTATTGATGGGAAAAACACATTGATTTGTGCCCCCACAGGTAAGGAGACAGACATTTCTTAGAAAAATTTTCTTGGTGCATATGGCTGTGAAGGATAAGGAATGGTAAAGGTTGAATCAGACTTCTTCAGCCATTTATTCCAAAGCTGTCTTCCTTGCAGGAGATCCAGATCTACCCTGCAGTTAATGACCATGGGCAGCGCATAGGCTGGCAAGACAGACATGTCTGTTGGCGCGTCAGTGCTTGTATTCAGCACATTCAGCATTCATTCCCATGTTCTGACTTCTGCTTTCTCACTCCTCTGTGGATTTTTCAGTTAAAGCTAGTCACTAGTCTTGGCAGATATTTAAGAAATTTGCCTTGCAAGTTGAAGGAAAAATAGGATGAGTAAGCCTGAGGCTCCCCTCTCTTCTCCACTGCAATGCTTGCAATATCCAGACAGCCTAATTTTCCCCTGAGCCCTGGAGAGGCAAGTGGGATAGCAGAGGCAGGGATAGAGAAGAGCTCTGGGGAGCCTGCACAGCGAGCCTGAGGGCCAAAGGGAAACAAGTCGGGGAGGAGCAAGGTTGCATGGAGAAGGATGGAAGCTGAAAAGGACTGGTGTCTATACATAGTCTGATTGGATGTCAGAGCACATGCTAAGAGTGAAAAACAGACTCAGCGATTTCAAGGAATTCAGATATCTCTTCAAATGGATTTTAATCCCCTGTGACTGATTAATGGTCCCTACAGACTGAGATTGTGAGAGAAAAAGGGATGACTCCCGACATGAGTAAGCATTTTGTTCAAATCCGTTCCAAATGTGTTCAAGTTTGGAAGAGAAATGACCCCATTATCAGCTCCTCTTTCTTACAAGGCATTCAGATGAGATAACCTACTGCTTAGATGCTTTTCATACTAGTCCTTTATCTTTCATGGCTTTTGTTTGAAGGATCTGGAAAAACTTTTGTGGCACTTCTGATTTGCGAACATCATTTGCAAAACGTTCCCTCAGGACGAAAGGCAAAAGTTGTCTTCCTTGCAACCAAAGTGCCAGTGTATGAGCAACAGAAAAATGTATTCAGGCAGCATTTCGAAAGAAGTGGGTAAGTGTAATTCTACCTGGTAGCTTCCAGTTAATAAACTGCCCTATATGTCAGCTGTGGCTAAGGCAAGATGTAATGGGTTTACTGGTGAACAAGAGTATTTGACAGTAACATCAGGATGATGTGTAGCTGCAAGAATGGCATTTCCATGGCAGACTTTGTTTGGAGAATCTGAAGTCTGGTTTTGGAGAGTTTAAGCACTTGCTGTTGCTCATCTGTGGAAATGGAGAAAGTATTTCTGTACTTAATGGGTGAGGTGTGTTCTCTCTTAAGACTCCTTTCACACCTGCTTCCAAAGCTGAGGCAGTTTCTGGCACTAGCAGTGGGATTCCTCTTGCCATTCTCAGAGTCTCTCTTTTCTAAATGGAAGGACGCAGGCTTCCTTGTTTTTGCAACCTCTAGTCAGAAAATGATAGTCCATCTCTCAGATGGGACTGAAAATTGCTTAGAAGGGCATTAACAACCTTTGTCTTTGGATTTTGAGGGAACTGGTTATTGAACTTTCATGTATGTATCCTTATAGCTATGGGAAAAGGAGGCTGCTGGGCAGAAACAGTCCCATGATGCCAGACATGCACACAAAAGGGATGCTACATGTGCACTGACAAATGCAGCTTAAATGTACAAGTTAATCACTCCTCAAATATGATATGTTTTTATTAATGGCAGTTGAATATCCAGTTTTTGGTTTTTTCCCCTCAGCTTCTGTGGTCAAACTGCCAGCTCCAACTCTTTGACATTTGAAACTTAGTAACTGCCTTTCAAACTCACTGAAAAGCCCATTTTCCTAGCTTTTCTTGTCCTGTAAGATATCCTTTTTCATACCCCATTTTTTGTATCTTCTTTCCAGATACTCCGTTCAAGGAATTTGTGGTGAAACAGTAGCAAATATCTCTATAGAAAATGTTATACGGGACAGTGACATCATCGTGCTAACTCCCCAGATTCTTGTGAATAGCATGGAGAAAGGGGTCCTTAGCTCCCTCTCCATCTTCACTCTGATGATATTTGATGAGTGCCACAACACTACAGGCAACCACCCTTACAATGTGTTGATGACCAGATACCTGGATCAAAAATTTGACTCCTCTGCAAGCCAGCTGCCTCAGGTAAGAGCCAGACTGTCAGTGGTGGAAACATTAGAGGAGAAAATGTTTTGCAATGCAGTCATCAAAGACTTGCCTTTTGTGCTGATCCCATTCAAGCTCCCATTTATCAACGGCTGCAGATGGAAATGGTAGCATCATTTTTACATTCTTGGACACTTCCAGGCTTTTTTCAGATGTTACATCTTCCCTGCAGCTGCCAAAAAAGACTAATCAAGCATGGCAGAGACTGGAGTACTTGAGAGCAAACAGAAGAGCTGAGAAAGCATGTAATTTAATAATCTCCTTGTTACCTCTCTGCTGTTTTCTGCCCAATAAAATGGGGCCCCTGCCTCTGCTGGCATGAGGTTTTCATCCAGCTGAGAAGACATCTCTGAATGAATGCAAAGGATGGGCCTGGGTGTGCGTTTGCTCTTCCTTTGTATGATAAGCACTGACAAGTACAGCTTGTTATGAATTTAAGTGGCTGGATAGTTTATTTTAAGTTTAAATACTGAAAGTCTGAGAGCCTTGGAGAGGGCATGAGTACATACAGGTTTTGGTTCTTAAGATTTCGTGCCTGCTTCTTGTTTACTTCATCTGCCTGTTTTGTTTCCATGTGTTTGAAGATGGTGGCAATTTAGTGACTGGCAACATCTCCTGGTTTTATTCCATTTGTGACAAAGGAGCAGCCACTGCTATTCACGTGTGTGCTTAGATTGTAGGTTTAACTGCTTCTGTTGGAGTTGGTAATGCCAAGAGCACTAATGAAACTGTGGAGCACATCTGTACCCTCTGCTCCTACCTGGACATACAGGCCATATCCACTGTCAGAGAGAACAAACAAGATCTGCAAAGGTTTGGAAACAAGCCAGAAACACGTAAGCACATTTCGTTTTTATTTTCCTGTGAGTTGCAAAGTACCATGATTATGGCAGCTACCCAATTCCCCTGCTTTTTAGATTAAAACAAAAGCTTAAAATAAAGCTGGAGCTTTGCTTCTTGCTAGCTTGAGAGAAGTTTAGGCTTGCAATCTCTTGTTGTCGTGCAGTAAGGCAATGCACACTTCGGCATATTTTCTCTTTGCTGTTGATGCACCATCTCTAGTTTTTTTTTTCAGTTCTGCCAGTGAGGACTGGGGACTGCTTTTTCTGTGCACCTGCAATGCTCATTTACAATAAACTTGATTGTGATTTCATGGAGCACGATGTGTAGCATTCTTCTAGACAGTAATTTGTTCTGTTTTTCCTGAGGAAATGTTTTACTTACTCAACAAACTGACTTACATTTCTCTTCTCTAGATATCAGATGGGTTAAAACGCGACCTCAGAATCACTTTGCAGACATTATCTCAGGTCTGATGTCTGAGACAGAGATGTTGATGAGGAAGATTTACTCAGTGGGTAAGACGCTGTAATGTGCTTGTATTGCAGTTCAGTATTTGATTAAATCAGTATGAATCCTCATAGCTGCTAGAACAGCCACTTTTTCACTTTCTTTCTCCTTCATTTTTGTTTGTGTTTAACCAATATTCCTAAATGAGAGATTATAGATAAGAGATTTAACTATTTTCCTGTTATACCTGATTAGTTTGACAATCATAAATATTTTTGCTTAAATTTCAGCCTCTTACATGCAACTGGAAATGGTGTGCTTTCAGCATTTTCAAATCCTTCTGAATTTAAAGAATCTGAAACAAAAGGGCTTGCATTCAAAATGCACTGGGCTGGATTTCATTGAGAGATACCTGTATGTTCTTACTTCAACATTTCTCCAAATCCTTCACACCCAATCTGTCTCTGTTAGGAAAATAAGAAACATCACAGTGGTATTACTCTGAACGTTTTAATTTTTTCCTTACAGGAAAAGTTAATTTGCTCTGACAAAAACATTGCCTGACACTTGTGCTTTCTCTGGTCTCTCTGAGTGGCACTTGTTGTTACTTCTGGGGTTGTCCTGGCCACTTTTTCTGGTCAGCATTTTGTCCTCTTTATGCTTCTGGGTACTCCTATTTCCACTTTTTATCAGGTTTCCGTTATTTTCCTTTGAGAAGCCTTTGAGGTAATATTTCCGAGTAGGAAAATCACTGAAGAGAGGATAAGGCTGCCCAAGAAAATAAACAATTGTCAGTAGGGTTCCAGATTCAGGAGCTACTCTGCTGGGAAGGTTTGCAGAGAGGAGATACATGATTGTGAAAAGAAAATGAGTCCTGTGATCATGAGAATGATTCTATAACTCATCAGAAATAAATTGATCATTTCTGCTTTTGCAGAGTTCCTGAGTGCTGTCCAGTAAGTGGCTTTTCTAAAAAATTGGAGAGCAGAAGGGGGTACAAAGCAGAGACCCATGAATGGATATGTTCAGGATCAGCCTTGGTCTCTCCAGCACTGGATTAAAGGATGTCTGTGCTTAGATTGGTTTATGCACATTGACTGCAGTGCCTTAAATCTGTTTACCTCAGTTCTAGATTTCCCCCCTGCCCTCCACTTCCCAGATATTTGAGACTGAACTACATTCTGGGACAGGAAGGGAGAATTAAAACCCCCACACAGCCAAAGAAAACGCCCGACAAAACAACCCAAAACCCAAAAAGCCTGATCAAAGAATAAAGAGATTTTCAAAACGCGCATTACCTTAATCAAACACTTCTGAAGCTTATTTTGCATCACAATTCCTCTTGGATGAATATCAGTGGCTTCCCTTCTGTGGACCCTGTGGTTACTGAAGCCTGTGAAGGGCTCAGGCAGAGTATATATGCAGCAAGCAGGTTCTGCCTAGTTCTGCCTCAAGGACAGCCTCTTGGGCATTATGCTTCTGGACTGTTTCATGAATGAATATAAACTATTGAGTAGGTGGTAATTCAAGGAGCAATGTACATGCAGATTTTTGAATATTGTAGTCTTCTTACAGGGTAAGGGAGCTCTAATTTTATTACTAAAGTCCCTGAATATGTGTATATGTGTGCAGATCCTCAGTTGAATTGTACTGGGTCAATTTTAGGCTAACTTCTGGGTATGCATTGAAACACAGCGAGTGAAGAAGGAAGACAGACTCTCCATAGGTGGTTCCCAGAGGCTAGACAAGAGGCAGTGGGCACAAATAGAAATATTTAAACAACAGGAAGGACTTTTTTGCTGTAAGGTGTTCAAACACTGGAACGGGTTGCCCAAAAAAGTTGCAGACTCTCTGTCCTTGGAAGTACTCAAAGCTCGTTTTAACTGAGTGACCTGCTCTAGGTGATCTGCTTTGAGCAGAGAGTTGAACTAAGGACATCCACAGGTGCTTTCCACCCTCAGTGGTTCTGTGATTGTATCATAATACTGTTCTTTTGCATAGGCGTTTTAGAGGGAATTATATTAGTGGGAAATGTGTCATTTTCTAGCTAATTCTTTTTATTTGTTATTCAAGATGAACAAATTTTTGTTCTGTCCCTTAATAGATACCATCTCCCAAATCAACAAGAATTACCTTGGAACACAGAGATATGAACAATGGATAGTTTCTACTCAGAAGAAGTGTAGACTATTGCAACTGGAAGATAAGGAGAAGGAGAGCAGTATTTGTAGAGACCTTTTCATTTGTACTGAACACTTGCGGGTAAGTGTATATCCTCTTTTCCTTCCATACAGAGGTAGAGTCATTCTGTTCCTTCTGATATGGGTATGTTCACCTGGAAGCAGATTTTGAACCAATTGTTCTACTTAGAATTGTAGAACATACGTAGAGTTGGAGGGGACCCCCAAGGATCACTGAGTCCAGCTCCTGTCCCTGCAGAGGACATCCTCACCATGAGCTCAAGAGCATTTTCCAAGCACTTCTTGAGCTCTGTCAGGCTAGTGCTGTGACCTCTTCCCTGGGGAGCCTGTTCCAGTGCCCAACCATACTCTGGGTGAAAAATCTTTTCCTGCTATCCAAACTAAACCTCCCCTGACTCAGCTTCAGGCAGTTTCCATGAGTCCTGTCACTGGTCAAAATAGTGAAGAGATTTGTACTTACCTCTCCCCTAAGTGAGGATGTTGAAGGCTGCAACAAGTTGACATAGGCTAAAGCATAAGGCATGTAAGAGTTGTCTCTATGATACTCACCAGTGACAGATTAGTGCAAGGAAGGCTTTGCAGTGCTTGCGTTATCATGGAAATGCAAGAACACCTCAAGTTTGCAACACATAATCTAGCTAAATAAAATGTGTGTTCATCCCATCCTGTGGAAAATGAGGCCTAAAGGTGTGTGCCTCTTTCCAAGCAGAAATTCAACGATGCTCTGATTATCAGTGAAGATGCCCGCATAGAAGATGCTTTAGCCTACCTAAATGAATTTTTCACAAATGTAAAAAATGGACCATATACAGAGTTGGAGAAGCAACTGACGGAGAAATTTCAAGGTATTTCCCACAGCACCTGTGACAGTTGAAGGGGAGAAGAGAGCTTATGGTAGGATGGTCCAGGTGATTTCTTCAGAGTTAAGTGCAGTTGTTTTTCCAGAAACTGCACTTTCCAGAAGATGTGGTGACCGCATAGGTGCAAGTGTAGTGTTAGGGCATGTGGGTGGGGGATGAAATTTCTGGGACTGTAAGCTTCTAGTGAAGAAGCTGATAAAATAGTAATCCTTGTAGCTGGATGCTCTAGTAAGTTCTTACATGCCTGGCTTGGAGATAAGGCAGCAATGCTCTTATGGCTGTGCCCCACAAAGTAAGGGGATGATCTACAGTCGTGGATGATGGTAGTATTAGATAAGCCAACATACACTGCTCAGTGCACTGCCTAGCCTGGCCAGTCCCCGTCTTCTGGGGAGAAGCAGGCGGCCCTTGTACCCTTCTCACTGAAAGTTAGAGGTTGTCACTGTTCTCTGACTTCTGATTTAGCTAGCAGTGGGCTATATTCCAGTCTGTGGTCTGTTGTGTTGCAATGTTGACTGCAATTTTAAATCACTGGGCCATCTGCTCTTGAGTGTCAGTTGTTTTCTAGGAAGAAATGGTGCAAGAGCTGAGTTTGTTTTGTTGCTGTCTTTTGATACACAGTATATCACAGAAGTTCTCATGTCAGTTTGCTACAAAATGTGAGATATTGCTAATTTTGGGGTTTTTTTCCGGGGATTATGTTGAATTTAACCAACAGATTTCCCTGCTTGCATCTGAAAGAACGTTATAGAAAACAAAAAAAAAAAGCTAAAGAGAATGTGTGTGCTATTTGAAAGTAGGTTTGTGTGGGAATTCTGCTTTCTGCATTAAAAAAGCATAAATTTTTCAAGAAACCTTCTTTTTTTTCTTTATTTCAGAGAAAGAGCTAGAACTGACTGCCCTTTCAAAAGATGAGTCAAATGAGAATCCAAAGTTGGAAGAGCTTGCTTGCATCCTGGACGAAGCATACCGCTACAACCCAGAGACTCGCACTATTCTCTTTGCCAAGACAAGAGCCTTAGTAGCTGTATGACATTTGTTTTTAAAACTTATAAAATGGGAAGTGGAAAAATAAAATGCCTCATCTATTACCCTTCCCGTTTTGATCTGAAATAGAAAAATGTGCATGTATTTGACCTTCCTAATTTATTTTACTGTGTCTTCTTGAGCCCTGATGCTCTGAGGCAGAATGAGTGAGGTTTTTTTTCTTTTTCTGAAAACTACATAGTACAGCTATGGTGTCCTTCATGACATCTAACTACGTGTTGTAGTTGATCATTAAATAATCAGATTTTTATTTGAGGCCTGAAGTCAGTTACAACAAGATGTGTTCTAACAGTTTTGGCTTATGGTAGTGGTGTTACAAATCAGCAGCTCTCCTCCATTACTGACTGCACATCAGGAAGTATTTATACATTTCTCAGAGGATTCCTATAGACCTAAAGAAGGTCTGTGCCCTAGGACCTGTTTTTGATCAAGAAAAAGGAAAAATTTTGTGCAGCAGATGTTCTCTGGACTCTTCTTATCACTGGTCTGTTTCATACTTTCCTATGATCAAGGATCTAGGTTGGATTATGCTTTTTTCCCCTTACACTACCTTGAGCCCAGAAAAGGTTTGTGCTTGAAGTTAATGTGCTGCTGATCGTTAGCATGAGTAAACTAAAACATTTACTACAAATATCAGCTATCTGTGTATTGCAAGCAGATTTATCAGCTGAATGACCCAACCTCCTGTTTTACCCTTTTCATCCTGACGTGATGGATGAATTGCAAACCAGAAAAAATTAAAAGCAGGCTAAAGTTCAAACTAACAACACCAAGCATCTTCTGGCAGCTTTCCATTTTAAATTTAAAAGCCTACAGTAGCTTGGCTGAATTTTGTTCTTCTGTAAGAGCAGTTTGAATGTGCTACTGTCACTGTGTAGTAGAAGTCCAGTTTGTAAATAGTAACTACTTTCCTTTGATACCAGAGGTGTAGCATTCAGTGACCTGCTAGTTTATAAGAGAAAAATGTAAACTTTTTAGCAGTGAAAGGCTGCTTGCTCTCTAGCCAGCCTTTAACTTGCAGGAATAGGAAAAGGGGAAATCAGTCTGGTGCGGTTTAATCTGGCATCATGGTGTGGCTCTTGCTTTTTCACCTATTAAAAAATATTCCCTCCTGACACACAAGTTACACCTTGTTTTCTACTTTTGGGTCTTCTTTTGGAAGTATTCATTGACTAGGCAAGCATAGGAAAGATTTACCTATTTCAAACTAGCATTTCATTTGCGCAGGGAATCTAACTACCTGATTTGCTCTCCAGGCTTTGAAGAAGTGGATAGAAGCAAACCCTTTACTTAGCCACATAAAGCCAGATGTGTTGATGGGTAAGAGAAGAAGAGACCATAAAACAGGTATGCAGATTTACACTGAGATACGTTAAACCAGTGGTGGCTATGCTGCTAAAACTCTTCTGCTTTTCCTGTGCTCATCTTCTGTGCCCTGAAACGGAGGAAGGTCTTGCAGGTTTACACTTGGATTCTTCCATATCTGGAAGACCTTGAATGGATCCTAAGGAGATCGTTGCCTTTTCTGTCCAGAACCTTTGGTTAAAGCAGCAGTAGCATTGTCAATGATACTTTTCTGCAGGATTCTTCTGCTGGTTGAAAAGCAGTTTAGAAACTTCACTATCATAATTTCTTGTGATTAATTCTTTATTATCTCTGTTACTTTTATAGATCTCACTCTTACTTTGTGTTTGATGGCAGAGAAACATTTTAAGATAGAATGGAAGCTACAGCTGAAATGAATTACCTATGGCTTAAGTGAGGAGTTAACTTGGGTTTTGACTAACTAAGCTGCATGGGTGTCTCCACCAAAGGTCATCTGGGTGTTGTGTCTAAAATGGTGTTTCCTAGGTTGATAATTCCTATGACACATCAACAAGACTCCCTGGTCAGTGGGTACAGTATACATCCAGCTGCATATCAAGCTTGAAGTAATTTTCCAGATCAGAAGGATGTACTAATTTCTAATCACTTAAGTAAAAGCTAATGTGGGTATCTTGCTCAAGGAGCTCTTCAGTGTTTTTTTTCCTGACACAGTTTCTTGTACTGTAGGTATGACCCTGCCAATGCAGAAGGGTGTACTGGATGCATTCAGAAACGACAAAGACATCAGACTGCTAATTGCTACATCTGTTGCTGATGAAGGCATTGATATTACTGCGTGCAACCTTGTCGTGCTCTATGAATACTTTGGTAATGTCACCAAAATGATCCAAGTCAGAGGTATGGAATTATAGAGCTATTACTTTATAAACCTGTTTTAGCCTAGAAATGGACATGAAATGCTACTAAATGGCACATTGGAAATACTGTAGTAATATGTGCATGCCTTGCTGTTGTTCCTCTGTGCCTTAGAGCAAAGTCAAGTGAATGATGGGACATGATAAATTTGTTCACAGGGCCAGGTCCTTGATGTTGTCTGACTGTTCTTTTGCCAGGCAAATTAGCCATGCTGCACAAGGTTATTGAACTGTTGAGGATGAGGACTGATACCTCAAGTAGACAGTTATACATATAAGCAGAACTATGGCTAGAAGAACTGTTGACATAAATGTTACAAATCATTCTGTGACAATTTACAAAGGACTGCTGCAATGGAATTTCTTGTATTGCCTTGGCTTCTGAAGGCCTTCCCCAGCCTGGTGGTTTATTACCAACCCAGCTACTCCCAGGTACATGAGGCTTTCACCTATGCAGATCTCTAATATTTAAGACCAAAAGAAAGACACCCTGATTCTATCTTCCCTGCTTGTCCAGAGAGGTCTGTCATGACTTTGGCCTTAAATTTGGTGATTTTACAGTATGGCCAGTAGAGGGGAATGAAAAGCCATACTAAGTACTGACTTCTGCTTCACATTACTAAACGACATAAAATTGCCTACTCTTTTAAGGGTGCATCTGCAATATTTCATCCTATTTCCCAAGCAGTTAACATCATAATTTAATGTGATTTCTGTTGTAATTACACTGTACTTTACTTTCAGGATTAGTGTGTTGTGACCTTCTTATCTGTCTTCTGTAATGAAATAATTGGCCTAGAATTTACTTTTATGGATGAAAACATAGTGTTTCTTATTAAAAAGCCATTACAGGTGCAAAGAACAGAGGTTATGTCAGTTTCAAACTGTATAAAATAATAATTTTTGTGGAGTAGAAGCTCAAAAGAAAATGTGAACTGAAATACTGGTAAACTGGTATGAGATCCCTGTCGTTCTGGGTTTGCCTGTGTCACAGCTTTAATAAACAAACAGGCTGTAGGCATAGTCAGGTAGAAGAGAAGGTGCCTGCTGTTGTCTGTGTTTTTGTCAGCACTAAATTTCCAGTTCCTTAGGGTTTTGTGATATATAGGGTTTTGGGGGGCTTTTAGACACCAATTTGCAGAGTTGAAAACTAATAAGAAAGGCTGAGATAAACTTTTCTCCTTCATCTTTTTTTTACACAAGAAGAAGACAGCAAGATGCTATACAAAATTGTATTTTAAAGCATGCCTGAACTCAACACAGGGAGGCCACAGAAGCAATACAGTATTGGCTAGGGTATATCTATAGGGATCCCTGGAAGGGACATCTTGTTCAGGTCTATTATTGAAAACAGCTCTTCAGAAGCAGCATTATCTGAATCTGATCATTGCAAACAAAAGTAGCCATTCAGAATGCCCTTAATAGTCTTACGGCAGACCCGTCACTTTTGCACACGTTGTTAAGAGTAACTAAAGAGTATAAATGTGTTGCTGTATAGGTCGTGGAAGGGCAAAAGACAGCAAGTGCATCCTTGTGACAAGCAAAACAGAAGTGGTTGAGAATGAAAAACTAAACCGTTACAAGGAAGAAATGATGAATGCAGCTATTGAGAAGCTACAGAACTGGGATGAAACAACATTTGCAAGAACGGTTTGTGATTCGTGCAGTTTTCATATGCAATTTTTAAAGGCATAATCTGTATCAGCGTTCACCTACTAAGACTCTATGTAGGGCCAATCATAACCCGAGGGAACTGTTCATTGTACTTGATTTCTGACAAAGGCTAGGTCAGCTGAGAAGGGATAGTGTGTACTGCCAGTTTGCGAATGTCAACTGTACAGTAACTGCAAAAATCTTAAGAGCATGAGGTAGAATTTATGACCTGTTGCTTATGAAGAGAAGGACTTGTACTTGATGTGAGAGTTTAAGACAACGTACAAAGATATTGTCGTGTTTTGCAGCTGAAAATCAGGAGGGCCAATGCCCATCTAGATGTGTGTATGGACCACCACCAAGGACTAAGGAGAAATCTCGATTTTTTTATTGGATATGGGGGAAATACATAGTGACAAAGATGAAGAGAAGAGACTGAGGTGCTTAATGCCTTGTCTGCCTCTGTAAAACTGGTCTATCCAGGCCCCTGAGCTGGAAGACAGAGAGCAGGATGAAGGCCCTATAATCCAAAAGGAACTGGTTAGTGACCTGCTACACCACTGCGACACACACAGGTTTATGGGGGCAGATGAGATCCACCCAGGGGTAGTGAGAGAGCTGGTGGAAGAGCTCATCAATCCAGTTTCTAGCATTTATCAGCAGTCTTGGGTAATCAAGGAGATCCCAAGTGACTGGAGGTTGGTCAGTGTGACCACCCATCTACAAGAAGAACCAGGAGGATCTGGGGAACTACAGCCCTGACGGCCTGACCTTGGTGCTAGGGAATATTATGGAGCAGATCATCTTGGGTGCTTTACCCATCACATACAGGACAATCAGACATCAGGCCCACCTGAGATGGGCGTATGAAAGGCAGGTCCTGCCTGAGCAGCTTGATTTTCTTCTGTGACACTGTGAGCCACTTTAGTGGATGTGGGGAAGGCTGTGGCTTGTGTCTGTCTAAATCTCAGTAAGGACCTTGACACCATTTCCCACAGCATTCTTCTGGAGAAACTGGCTGTTCATGGCTTGGATGAGTGCACTCTTTGATGGGTAAAGAAATGGCTGGATGGCTGGGCCCAGAGAGTGGGAGTGACTGGAGCTGAGTACAGTGGTGGCTGGTATCAGTGGTGTTCCCCAGGGCTCTAGGAATAAGCCAGTGGCAGGCACTACTAGTAAAAAAGCAGTTCTCCCATATCCCCTTGGACTCACAGATCATCCTCTGTTTCCAGACAAGCTTTCAGAGATTGAGATGTGCAACAAAGGGTGCCCAAGGCACCCTGGCCTTTGTGACATTTCTTCTCCCACCTCTAAGTCTTGGTGCGGTTGCTCCTGCTGGTTGGAGGATTCCATTTCTGCATTTGGTTCTCAGCTCCAGGCTGTGCCTTGTTGCTTCTTTCTCTGCCTGCATTTTCTGTGGTCTCTGTAGCTTTCTTTCCAAACTGTGAGATTCCCAGACCAGCAGCATTAATTGTGCTGCAGTCTCGCACAACTTCAGTGTTCACACCGACATACCATTGTTAAGACCAGAGGGGCTGCTGGGGACTAGAGGGGAGGAAGGAACAAACAGCATAAATGCACTCCATCACATAGTGTCATTCTAGCCCTGCATTCTAAATTGACAAATGTACCTCGTTCTTTCTTGGTATGAGTTGCTAGAACAAGGTGGTTTTTGTTTTGTGTGCTTTAAGTAATAGGTTCCTAGATGTTACATGCCCAAATTCATATTTAGGCTGACATTGGAACTTCATTTCATAATGATCTAGATTTTTTAAAATTTATTAAAGATATGTCGCCTGCAAAGGAGGGAAAAGGTACTACGAGATTCCAAGAAGAACGAAACAAAACCTGAAGTAGTGGAAGGGAAAAAAAATCTTTTGTGTGGAAAATGCAAAGTGTATGTGTGCAGTACAGATGACATCAGAATTATAAAGGTATGTTTCTGTATAGGAGCTACATGCATGACCACCAGGAAAGTCAGCGTTATTGAACTAACTGCATTGTTTATGTGTGGAAGTGGACTATTTTGTGCAAACTGGAGGAGAATAGAAATTCTGAGTAAATTAGTAAACCACAGGAACAGCTGTGACTTACTTCTGTAGTATGATATGATGTGATATGATGATATGATATGATGATATGAGTTTACATTGTCCAAGGTGTGCAAATATGGGATATGGTAGGAATCACTTCAGTTTTCCTGAAGCCCTTCTGACGAATTTTGTTGAAAATCCCCTGATCTTCAACTACATAACCTATTAGTTACTGATGGCTATTTACTTTACTGATTAGCATTAGGTGGAAGACTCTCTGCTGTTGAGATATTTTTCCCACAGTTTCTGTTGACTGAAAATTATCTACACTAAGTACTGGGATCAGCTTACAAACTCCTTGTCTTATGGGTCAGTTTGAGTTTTGAAAAGCAAAGTAAACCATGGTTTCATAAGAAGAGCCCTAGAATTCTTCAATATTATTTTGTTTTCCATTCTGTAGGTGTAGTTCCCATTGCTTCTATGTATATCTTGTATATCTGTGTATATCTGAACATGAATATTTTCTCTGTCGACAAAAGAAGGCAGTACTCTTTACATGCAGAAAGTGGTGATCATGGAAGAGAGGCTTTTCTGAGCACTTTGAGTCTTTTTAGTTCTCCTTTTTGTTTTTTTGAAGATGCTTCTGTTTGTGCTGCTCTGAAAAGCGCAGTTGCAATGTGATAAGCAATGTGGCTTCAGGCCACAACTGAGCATTACTGTGTCTGCCTTCAGGCCCTTGCCAAATTTTTCTTTGTTTTTACCAGCTGTTTTTGGAATGTAGATGGTGCTCACTACTCCTCTGCAAGGAGCTGAGAATAGTTCAGCTTTGTGAAAACTTGGTTGCATTTCTTTGACAAAAAATAAGGGCTGTCTAAAGCACCTCTGACTTTTACTCTATTTTGTGCTCCTGGTTTATCACCTATGCCTGTGCAAATGGATCCAAGAGTTCAGAAAACTCCTCAGTAAGTGGTTTTGCTTAGTGTTCTGCAAATAACCCCTCAGTTTTTAAAATAACCCCTACAAACTGCATTTCCAGGAGGATCTACCATTTTCAGATTCAAACTCAGATTTTACATATGCTTTCAAATAAGGCTGTTAATTTCTTTAATCTTTTATTATATATGTTATAAACAACTCCTTCACCTTGTTAGGGTTTGTCACTGTAAGGCTAGGGAGTGGCGAAAAGATACAGCAACACAGACTTCTTTCAGAAAGCAGAAGAAGCGATTTATTGCAGAAGTAGACACATTTTATAGACTGGTTCGCTGAACTGAAGGATAGAACAAGTTAATTGGTTCAAGGAAGGCAACACCTTTTGTAAACATGCTTTTACCAAAACATCGTGTTCCTCATGTGCTTATAATGTCAACAGCACCAGGTGCTAAACTTTGTTATTAATTTTTACTTCTGTTTTTCTTTGAGTAGTTTGGGAAAATTCAGACTGCTATTTTCCCTGACTCTTACTAGTATCCACAAGGGTTATTTTTTCTACCACTTTAAAGTAATTACATGACCCCTCGTGGGAAACAAGAGTCTCTCAAATTTGTCCATTGTCTGAATTACTCTCTCAGTTTCACGGACATGGCTCAAATACTGCAAACACAGATTTTAAAAAGCTTACACTAAGTTCAAATGTGTGTAAGCTGGTGACTGTGCACAGTCACCAGTGAATTTACAAAGTAAATTTTTTTTATTTTGATAAGCCCAGGCCTGGGTCCTTCTAGTACCTGGTATTCCATGAATGGGAAAAAAAAAAAGAGCAACGAGTCAAAGAGGCTGGAAGGTGAGCCTCCTGGATAACAGCAAGTGCCTTAATAGGGAGAACATGCATTTGAGAAGGGAAGGGGAATGACAAGAAAAATCAGGAATATTGTTTCTAATATTAAGTGTTTCTGGCATGTGTTGTTTCAGGAATCTCATCACACTGTCCTGGGTGACACGTTCAAGGAACGTTATATAACAAAACCCCACAGGAAACCAGTTCAGTTTGACGATTTTCAGAAAAAAAGCAAGATGCATTGCCGAAATGCTGAGTGCCAGCATGACTGGGGGATCACAGTGAAGTACAAGACATTTGATAATCTACCAGTGATCAAAATCAAAAGCTTTGTACTAGAGGACATTGAAACTGGGACACAAATGGATTCTCAGAAATGGAAAAATATTAATTTGTCTTTGAAGAATTTTGATGAAGAAGCATTCAGCTGAACTCAACACTTTAATGGATATATTGTTCTAGTGCACTATACTGAAATAGCAGATGATCAGTTTTCTATAAAAACTTCTGTTCTTTATGCTAGGCCCCTCATCCGCATCTGGCTAGATTATAAAAGGCTGGTAAAGCAAATAAAACCAATATTTGCTATATAATGAAATACTTAACCAGAAGTTTCACTAAAAGGACAAATATATGTCCTTCTAGTGACAAATTTGGATCTAGGTGTCTAGATCCACAGCATTATGGCTATGAGTAACCTGGTTTGAAAAAAAAAGATCAAGTTGAATGACTGACTAAACATCCAACTTCAGGTGGCAGGCTACACCTTCAAGAGTTGAGGGTGCGAATCATTTTGATACTGCTAATGTGTTGTTGGATTGCACATCCTTGCAAAGAGTATGGCTTACTAGCACTTCAGGCACTACTCTAGCTACTTTAGAAACTTTTTTAAAAGTTACTTTTAACCTTCTAGACTTAGATACATAAACTTGAAAGAAGAATGTCCAGTAACTTTTCTGTAAGGAAGATAGTAAATTTCTTAAATCTATCTTTAACGGGAAATGCTTCTGCAACATTAAGAAATGAAGTAGGGCAGAGCCCTCTTGGGGATTCATACTTGTGATTAAAATGGTAGCACTTTTTTTATATCACTGCATCTTGATCAAGTTGCAGAATGGGCACCTTCCTGTGTTGCTGAACTGAACAAGTCCTAAAAGGGACAAGACAGTGCCCTGGATCATGAGGGACGTTCAGTTTTGAGGGGGATTAGCACTTACCTGGAATTGACACCTACAATCTCTCAAGACACTGCATATATTGTAAGCTTCCTGTCAGAGCTGATCTAGCATTCTTACAAAGTCTAGGCATTAGTGTGTTCAAATTTGTCCTCTTTACCTAGATCCCAGACTTTTCTGGGAAAAACAGAAACTCTCTACAGGATTATGAAACATTCTACTTGTACACTTTAAAGCACCTGCCGATTCTACACATCTTCAATGAGCCTAGTACTTAGTATTTCTGGAACCAAAACCAATGCATTTTAAGTTCGCTTTGTGTATTTGACAGTGTGGTAAGGTATGTATGTGCAAGAATTATGTTACAAAACACCAGAACTAATTAAAAAAAAAACCAAAAAACAAAACACAATTTTCCCCCTGCCCCCCAAATCCTAATTTAAGAGTTAAAAAAAATGAACCTGAATTTATGAGTTCAAAAATTAATTTAAACTGCCTAAATCCTACTCAGCGAGGCTTGTGATGTTCCTGTAAAGTGTTGTGTGGCATTAAAAGCAAAAGAACTTTGTAAGCACTGCTTCATGTTCCACCCTAGTCCATGGCTTTTACTGTGAAAGCTGTATGCACTGTACAGGAAGGCTTAATCTCAGTCCTACAGTAACTTCCTCTGTACTTAGTTTTTACCTAAAAGGAAACACAGAACAATGAATAAAGATGATTTATGTTTAGATAATGCCTCCCCTCCAAAAATACTAGGAACAAAATGCTTTTGAAAAAGGCTGGTTTAGCACTGCACAGTTCTTAAGTATCAAATTGCTCTGTGAAAGGATCATCTGCTTTGGGATTCTTGGCATAAAAAATAATCAGTCCAAAATTCCAGTTTATAGTAGTAACTACTGGGAAGTTGAATGTGAAAAGTTTTGGTATTTTTCCTATTCTTTGAACACAAGGATTTCAGACTGAAACAACTTTGCAATTCAGCAACTAAACGAATACTAAACATTGATGGGGTAACGCATAAATAAGAATTCAGCATGATACAAGAAGCTTTTCCTTCAGTACACAGTGGAGATGGGAGGATGAGGAAGAATACCAGCACCCTATTTGGCCTTTGAGAATATCTGATTTTTTTAAAAAATTGGAGCTGAAACTGCATATTTCTTATTAAGATTACTACCATATTAACAACTCTCTGTTCACAGAATCACAGAACAGCTATGGTTGGGAGGGACTCCTAAATGTCATCTTGTGACCTAAGGGATTGCCCAGGACAATGTCCAAATGACTAGACAGCATCTGAACATCTCCAAGGATGGAGACACCACAATCCCTCTTGGCAATCTCCTCCCATCAGCGCTCGGTCCCTCAGAGTGAAAAAGTGTTTCCTGTTGTTCACAGGGAACATCCTGTGTTTCACACTTTTTGTGCCTAGTACTTGCTCTGTCATTAAGCACCACTGAAAAGAGCCTGGCTGCATATTATTTTGTGCCTTCCATTCAGATATTTGTCACAAACAGCAGCGATATCCCTGAGCCTGAGTGCATGAATTTAATTACTGATTGCTGACTGGCTTAGAAATTGCTGATGAGGGTCTTGAAAGTGTGGAGATTGTCTTCTTGAGGGCACAAAACAGGGACTTGTATCATGACATTGTTTTGTTAGGTTACAGAAGACTGCCAGTATCTCATAGTATTTGTACTCATTCTATTTCATGTAAGGTTTTCAAAGAAACTAGAATTAAAACATGAGAGGTCAAGACTTTTATGATTCTACAAATCTATATTCTTACAGGGACAATGAGAAGAGTTAAGTAGAAATTTTGCTCTGCATGCTAGCATGAAGAATAAAATGACAGAACCAACAAACTTTTTAAAAATAAATTTAATTTTATCTATTAGAAATATCCCCAAAAAGTCCACCTTTCCACAAAGGCTTAGATTTTAAACAGAGTTCACATTTTTTAAAATTAATAAACAGCTAAATAATTTCAGTATTAGATTCAGATTTGTTTAACTGAATAAGAAAGCAAGTCAGTGGCAGGTAATCAGGAAGGAATAAATTTTTTTTTATATTGTCAGTTAATTTCTAGATCACTGATATGAGCATAGAACTTAATTTCAGAGTCAAACTAAGTGGACCAAATATATGAAATCAGCATGTGATCTTCAATGGTTCTACAGATGCCAGCAGTATTTTAATGTCAGACTTCTGCACTGTATTCTAAGGTAAGTCAAGCCAACTGCCATACAAAACAATTAATAAATGCTGTTTATATAGGTGTGTCCAGTTTCCTGGTACACAGAAAAATTCAGCACTGTAAACAAGCCTTCTAATACAATCCACGGGAAAAAAATTGTTCACTTTATGGTTCACACTTTGAAATGCATGATTACTATAGTTTCAGTGTGCTCAGAGGAAGCAGGCTTGTACCTGGACCTTTTTGCTTAATTTTTTTTTATTAGGATGCCATTTTCCGGATCATGTAGTTCAGAATGCCGCCGTTGTGGAAGTAAGTGAGCTCCACATCAGTGTCAAATCTCATGATGGCATGAAAGGTTTTCCCAGTGTCCAGCTGTTAGGACAAAGAAAGTCATTCAAGCAGCAGAACCTTGCACATGTTACTTAACATCATAGTAAAATAAGGTCTATTAGGATAGTTTTGCTATCTTAAAAACTTGGATAGAAAGCTAAAGTGAACAGGCACCAGTGCTTCTAGAACTAGTGCTTCCACACTAGACTGCAGGAAGCTGCTTGAGAAGAAAGTGGTTTTAAATGAACATAACAAACAGTATGAAGTTTCATTGCACTTGCTGCTTCATTTATAACTGAGAAATTTACAGTGGACTTTGAGCGACTGCTCCAAAATACAGGATGGCTTTGTGTTAATTAAAACAGTTTGAGAATGCTGCTTTTATATCCTGTCATAGTAAATCGTAGAACAGTTTGGGCTGGAAGGGACATTAAAGATCAGCTAGTTCAAACCCCCACTGCCATGGGCAGGGAACATTCTACTAGAGAAGGTTGCTCAAGCCTTATCCAATCTGACCTTGAACCCTTCCAGGGAGAAGGAATCTACAGCATCTCTGGGCACTAGTTCCAGTGCCTCATCTCAAACTCCTTGTATCTAACCTAATTCTACCTACTTCAGTTTAATCCCTATTAGAATAACTGTTTTAATTTCCTTCACCGTCTCAATTCTTCTCTCCATTTTAAGTGAATCTCACTGCCATATGACACGGCATATGTTTTGAAGAGATAATTCATTTTGAGTAAAATTACAGTGATTCAGAAAATTCAGCTCTTAGTTGTCTCTCACCTTAATCTGGACGTTCATCTGTGGTTTTAGTTTTTCAGGAATGATAATCGTGTAACGCTCCCGTCCAGTGAGTCCTAAAGTTCCTGCATCCTCTCCAGGTAAATACTGCAGAGGAATCACTCCCATTCCTACTAGGTTGCTTCGATGAATTCTCTCATAGCTTTCAGCAAGCACAGCCTTGACACCCTGGGAAAAAAGACAAAAGAGGTTGAGTTATTTCATAGCTCAGAACAGTCTTTCTGTATTCACAAGAAGAAAATCGGTTTATGTGTAGTCCCCTCCATTTTATTTACCAGCTACTGGTAGAGCCAGCAGGTCTGTCTGACAGTTGTCCAGGATGACTTGAGTGTACATTACCTTCACATCTCTTTAAAAGAAGTCTGACTCAAAAAAGTAATGTGTTTTCTCAGGAATCCTGCCTCTACTTTAAAAAGTCTTATTCAGAGCACCACTAGTCATTTCCATAACTCTTCCTAATTCCAGTGTTGCCCTCCTATAAGCACCAGTGTGCAGTTTAATCAGTTTTGAAAATTTTACATGTTAATACATTTAACACAAAAAATCATTGCCAGAAAAAAACTCCAAAAACCTAGATGAACTTAAACACCAACTCTCAAAACTTTTTCTAATAATGCAAGAAAGCTTGAATCAGAGTTCTTGCTATTAACAGTGTAAGATTGGAGACACAAAGAAAGAAACAAGTATTTCACTGTATGTGGATCTCTATTTGGTTTCCATGGTGAAGCCATGCTAAATTTAATTTTCACTGATACTCTTCTCTTACACTTTCTAGTTTCCTTGCTAAGTGAGCTTAAGGATGCTGCTGAAAGCAGACCTATAGTTTATTGGGTAATGGAAAGTGGAAGAAATTGACCTTTCTAGCGTGGCCTTGTGGATTTCTAGATGAAAATCAGACAAGCCTTCCAGCTGGGAACACATCTATTAATATTAAATAGCTTTTGCAACTCTACTGTGGCTCTTGGAGGCAGCTGAGATTTCAAAATAGCTCTTGCTACCAAGAGTGAGAATGAGCTACTAAGGATTTGGTCATAAGCTAGTTTTACTGACAAATTAATGCACTGTTAATACTGTTCTCCTAGTTTACTGTAGCCACTCACCAAGAGGAATGGTCCTTTAGCAGCCCAGTCTCTGGAACTTCCTGCACCATATTCCTTCCCAGCCAGCACAATCAGAGGATGACCAGCCTGCATGTATCTTTCTGCAGCATCAAACACGTCCAGCTGGAATAAAAATGCCACCGGCTTTGTAAAGCTTTTAGCGAGTGGAAGCACAGTTCCAGGGAAAGGAGGGAAAAAGAGTGCTCCCACAGAAACAACTGAAGTCCACAACTTCCACCAAGCAGCACTTTAAGGATATTGACCATACAGCACTTCTAGTCTGATCTCACTCCAAAAAAAAGCCCTGCACCTTCCCCTGGTGCTTTTACAGTGGTTACACTCTCCACTGCTATGCCTGAAAGCATAAGTACATGTAACTGCTCCCCTGAGTCAGCTCCTGCCCCCTCAATTAGCTTCAGTACTTTTTCAGTACTGAAGTAAATTATCTAACCTGATAAGAAGGAAAGCCACCATTAATCCACTCTGTTGTCAGTGAGCCACAGTTTAGAGCTGTGTGTGTACTTACAACTTCCCCAGAAGGGAAATGGATCGTCTGAGGTCCTTGTTTATCAATAAACTTGTTGACCAAGCGAATGTTTGCAAATGTCCCTCTGGCCATGACAGCATCATTCCCTCTGCGGGAGCCATAAGAATTGAACTCTCGAGGAGTCAAGCTATTAAGGGAAAAGAAGAAAGGAAATTCTGTTGGTTTTAGACTAAAAGCACTCTGCCCTGAAAAAATAAAGTAATAAACTGATGTTTCTGAGGCAGGTATATATGTAGTTCCCACCCTGGCAGTAGCATCCAGTTAGCCAATACTTCTCCTTTGAGATGTTTTGAAGGAAAAGAAAATTAATTTACAAATAGCTAAAATTTGGTCACCTTCCATAATATTCTCAACTCCTGCCCTAGAAATAGTCTCCAACAGTGATGCAAGGATATAATTCACATTAAGTCAGTAGATGCAACACAATTTTTTTCTTAACAGCTAGTGCCTGAAGATGCTCATTATTTATGCTACTATAACATCTAGAAAAAAGGCAGAGCACTGTGCTAAATATCTAAAAGGCAGCAAGAGTCTCTGCTTCAAATTAGAACTACAGAAGAAAAATTTCACTTGCAAACAGAAATATGAGAATGAGGGGACACTCCAGCCTAACCGGCAAACAAATGCACTGGAATGTGACAGAAAATTAGACTGTTTGCACTGGGCTACATCCAAACTGCAGCTATGACATACAACATCTGTTTTGTAATGCGTGTAGGACTATTCAGATTTCCAAGTAACTGATAGCAGAGGATCAGAGAGTCCAATCAGTATATGACACTGTTTTAATCCATTCTGTTTCCAAAATTATTACATGTAGTGAGTTAAGACTTTTTTTATGTCTGTGCTGTTGCTCAAAACACCACTGAAGTTGTAAGTGCTAAATTAGAGAAAAAATCATATTACCTGTGAAGTCTGAATGGGCCAACTCCGTAAATCCTAGTCTTGCCTTAAGTTGAACCCCAACTACTAAACTGACAGACTGGCCATAGAAAAAGATGAACATTTTACAGGAGGTTGGACTCCAGTCACAGTAGATTTGCCAGTTATTGCAGCTGCACTGAAACCTAAACTTCTGGATGTTCTCTAGTGTCTAAGAGCCCTGATATGCAAAACAGCTGCACATGCTAGAAGAAATTAGTATAAAACCCATTTTTGGCACTAACAAAAACGGCCATTTTGCTTTGATAGGGAGACAAATCTTGATTCCCTTATTTATAAATAAATGTATAGGGTAGTTTTTGCAGGAAGTCATCTTCTTCCCCCATTTCCATAAAAAGATCTTTAGCTCTATAGTGATAACAGATGTATTATTCTACTTCTTACACTCAGTGAGGGCTGCTGAAGCAGCAGAAAGAGAAATGCTTTTCTTTCTTAATTTATATGTTGTCCAGGTAGCTGTAAAAGTATACAAATGTATGTGAACAGACAGAAGGTATGTGTGCTTGTAACATTGTATAATAGTTGTGGTTTGTTTTCTCTCCCCAATGTATGACAAGAACAAGAACAGGGCTTACCCTCTGCTGGTCAAATAACGGGCTGCAGGACTATTTCTTGCTATGTTCCCAGCTGGAGATATGTGGTCAGTTGTCACAGAATCTCCAAAACTCAACAGGACATAAGCATCTTCTATTGTTTTCGGGGTCTGAAGAGCCAAAGTCTAAGCCATCATAAATACAAACAAAACAATTAATGTATGAAAAATAATTCCTTTATCTTCCTCAAAGAAGTGCAAATTGCGAAATAAAGTCTCCCTTTTTATGCACGTTAGGAGAAAGAAAAAACCCAACACTATAAGAAATGTTTATGTTTTTGAACAAATATGATGCCCTGGCTGCCTGCCAGCAGGTTCATGCATGAAGAAAATAGGAGACAAAAAGCCTAGCCAAGTTCTTCTGTGATACATGTGTGAAAATCAAGGATTCCTAGACATGTGCATGCATTAAAATCTCTGTACTTTTAAATGGCACTGAATTAGCAATCCAAACCCCAAACTATTTGGTGCAACAGGCAAGAGGCAGAACGGTGCATCTAATTTCCTTTTCTTTTTCTTCATTTGCTTTGTGACTATTTAGAAATATTTCAACTTAAAAGGAGGAGACTTTTCAAGAGCCCTGAAGTGAAAGGGAATCCTTATAATTTTGAGTTTCGCTCATGCCTCTGTATTAAAATTAACACAATAACACAATTCTAACATTTAAGAACCAAGACCTAAATAGGCTTTTATGAATTTTCTCAGGACCCTTAAAGTGGCTTTGCTTCACCCTCAATATGAGTCAAGATCACTGCACACTTTGGCTTGAGTCAAAGGGAAAGCACATACGTACCAGACCATCAAAGAAAGGAGGAGACTTGATATAAGTAGACTTGGGATTCCAAGTATAAAGTTTATCTGAAGGAGCATCTAGGGCATTCCAAGCTTTGTTTACTGTCTGAAAAATGCACAAAATCCTTTCATTGATTTCTAAGTTTTCAGAAGCAACATAAATTACTTCAGAATCCAGACAGAATTACGAATTTGACTTTAGCAAAAGCCTCATGTATTTCTTAGAGCACTTTGGAAAATGCACTTAATCTACATTACGTTTGGGGGTGGTTTTTTAATGATTATAGCTATTAAAAGATTTAGGAAAATCCTCACTTCTTTACAAAAGAAGAGACATTCATTCTGAGAATAACCTGTAATAGGTAACACTTTATATTTCTCTATTGTATTTGTAAGTTATCTTAAGAAATTTCCCTAACATAAAAACCACAAGAATATTTTGTTTCGACACTTGAGAAAGATTTCCAGGAAGACATTACCAAATACATCTCTTTTTTCTGATATCAATCCTATAAGTTAATGTAAATGAATTTTATGTCAGCTGAAAAAAAATCAAACATCTGTGAAGCTGGAATATTCCACCTTCTAGTATCCACAGGGGATGGCTGTTGAAAACACACCATCTACATATTACATTAAAAATATTGTAAAGAACAATTTTCAAAATATGTTTGTCTGAAAGAATGAATTAATTATCCAGAAGACTTTAAAAAAGCAAAAACAACTCATCTGGCAGAACAAAAGCAAAACCTAGAGATGAAAAATGTTCATTTCATTATCATGATCATCTTATTAAATATCTTCAGAATAGTATAGTACATCAAGCAAACTACTGCCAAGAGGATTAATTCACCTCTATTTTTTCGTAGACCTCCTTGAACATCCCAGGAATAACAAATTGACGCTCAACAGCCTGAATCTCATTTCTTGTTGGCCAGATATCTTTCAGGAAAATCTTCTTCCCCGAAGCATTTATTCCTGCATAAAATGCTATTGTCAATTCTGTTGCATAAATTTTTCATTAAGAAGAAAGAAAAGTTTACCACTGTGTTCTCTGGCTAAGGGTTCTTTGTAATACTCACAAGACACATTGTTTTTCACTTACAAGGGTCTGACAGAAGAGTGTGTCACAAAGTTGGTAATACCTTTACATAACCCTTCTCCTGTGACTTCCAATGACTTTCCAGACTAATTTATACTGTAAAGGATTTTTAAAGGTCGTCTGCACAAAGAAAATCTACTAACTCAGGTTGGCTCTTGAAAGACTATCACTCATATATAACCAAAAATATGACCCAGTGGAATTAGGGGGAAGCCAAGCCTAACCATTATTATTTCTCCATCATACTGACTCCTTGTTGCTCTGATTCTTAACAATTGCATAATTTGTCTCCCAGAGGTACTTTAAAGCACTTCTCTAGGACAAATGTTTCTGAAGTGCTTAATTCCAAACAGTTTAGTTCATAAGCTGTGAAAAGGAGCATCCCAACAACACTTTCTTACCTAAAGGCTCTTTCTCAAAGTCGATCCGGACAGTCCCTGCAATTGCATAGGCTATCACCAGTGGCGGGGAGGCCAGGTAGTTAGCACGGGTGTTGGGATGGACACGCCCTTCAAAATTCCTATTGCCAGACAGCACACCCACTGCCACAAGGTCTCCCTGTTAGATGGAGTTTAAAACAAAGATAAGTCAGGTGCTTGCAGAATCCACACACACAGCACTCACCGCACTGCAACAACAATGACCAGTCACAGAACTGTCTCCTTCTGAATGACCCCAAAACATTTACCACAGGAAAGAGAATATAGACTGAATTTACTTCGTACAGAGCTGAGAAGAGTCAACACATAGTATAATACAGCTCAGAACAGCACACAGCAGAGAACAGCTTACATAAATGAGCTGCACAGGAAAAACTGCATACCTGTGTAATGGCCTCAACAACAGACTCTGGTAGGGGTCCACTATTGCCAATACATGTCATACAGCCATAACCCACCACATCAAACCTATACAAAGCACAAAAATAAAGGTGAACAAAAAGCTACCTTGGAGCAAGACAGTTAACCACTCAGCAGGTGGCAATTGTTACTTTCAGGAGAAGTACTGCTTTAACAAATGAAATCCTGCTGAAAACAGCATTTTTAAAATGCCCTGTTTTTACAATTGCTGTGAGTATCCATGCACACAGAATGGGAAAGGTGTGCATGGAGAGCAAGAGGAACAACAATATAGTGTGATTTACACTGTTTCAAAACCATTAGTCTTGAAAATAACCCATTCTCCTGCTTAAGAACGTAAGTCTTCAAAAAGTTACAGCAGGCCTTCAGCATTGGTACAAAGCCAGCCAGCACAACAGCAATGTGTTCACTCATGCAGGATCACACCATAAGGTACCTGCAATATCTTTTAAGCTGTTATTCTATTGCATCATTTGTTGACAATGCTTTTAGTAAAGCAGCCATAGGACAACAGTAATAAAAGCACTCCTACCCTAGCTGAGAAAGGTAAGGCATAACTCCGCTCTCCCTCAGATAGTAAGTGACAACTCCGCTTCCTGGGGACAGGCTGGTTTTAATGTATGGCTTCACTGTCAAACCAGCTTCAACAGCTTTCTTAGCAAGCAATCCTGAAAAATACAGAGGATAGCTGCAGATTTTCCTGGAAGTGAGACAGTTTGGTGGATAAGCATGTTAAGAGAAATGCACTGTTAAATAACTAGAAATAGAAAAGGCACCAGCAATGAAATGGTACAATTTTGAGCCAACTGCACTAATTTTGTGATAACCAACTGGAGGACAAGTGCTCTGTTGAACTGTAGATCCAGTCTGCAATTTCTGTTCCACAACTCGAAAGTTGCATTCGTAAGATGCACTCACTGGGGCAGCAAGTAGACATTCAAAATTCAGAACACTCTTTGTAAGACAACTGTCTCACAAAAAAATGCAAGGAAGGACTGTTAATTTCTCACTTACCATGGTCTAGTAACCCAGAGAAGAAAGAACTGCAAGCACAGGATTTGCTGGCCTTGGGAGCAGAAGGCCATGAGAGCCAACGCTGGCCCTTGCCATGAACAAGCCATCTCACAATCCACAGCTTGTTGCACAAGTGCTGTTTTACCACTCCTGGATTTCTAATATGCATAGAGATATTTCAGTGGAATATGTTACTAGACACACATTTACCCTGAATTTCTTCCTTTGAAATGAATTGTCCATACAGAGATTAATGTTCAGAAAACAAGTCCTCTCCAGTTCTTTTCCAGGATAAACATAAAAGAAGCAGGAGATAGACAACCTATGCAAAACTTCACATTCCTATGCTCCATTTTCCTCCTCACACATGACATTCATTTAGATAAGAAAATAGACATAAGCTGTGCTTTGATCCAACATGATCACCAACAGGAAGATGTCATCAAGCTGTTATGTCTTTGCCAGCTGTCAGGCAACTCTGTTAGACATGACCCAGACCATGACACTTTTAAGTGCTGTGTGAAATGGCCTACACATGTGAACTTAAAGAAGCAGTCCTATTCCTGAAATTGCTACAGTTCCTTAGCTACTACAGGAATCTGCAGAAACTGGAGCTCTTGGCTACTTCTGCAAATGAGCCCATGAACAAACAGACATCCTAGGAACTGAGAGTTTGACAGCTTGTTTGAAAGCATTGGCTTCTGTCTTGCTGCTCATACCAGTTCTGAAAAGACAGCATAGTCAAACTCTCAAAGCTGGCAAGGAAATGCCAGAACTTCAGCTCCTCTGATCAATCTTAATCCAACACCTTTGTAAAGGCAGATTAGGCTGTCAAAGTTCCACACCCACTCTCCCCACAGACACACAGCCCCCGCTTAGTGCACAGGACATATATCAGTAGTTTGAAACAACTGTTCATAGCCTGGATTTTTTTTGCTTGGTTACTTATTTGGAAACACTATGCTTATTTACTTTCATTTGAAACTTCATCCTGAAAGCCAAATTGTTATGTTTCTTGTGGGTACCTCAGAGGTTATCAACACTGCTGTTAACCAACAGTTATCAGAAACCGACAGAATTAGTTTTTCCTTCCTTATCAAGGTCAAAACATAAATGCTGCTATACAGAAAGGCGGCAAAGGTGAGAGTAGCCACTACATCTGAGCATGTAACACCAAGATCCTTAGGACTATGTTCTTCAGGGTGCTGTGCATTACATAGAAATGCACTCAAAGTACCAACTTTATTTATATCTGCAGAGCATTCTACACTTTAAACCCATAGAACTATTAAGCCAAGATGGTTGAAAGATCAGTATCCTTACTGCCTCAGAAAAGGTTAAAAATGCATTAGCCCAGGAGCCAAACACTAGAGGACACTATACTCAACAAGCACAACTGAGGGATACACCACTAAGGGAATAGACAAGGCAAACAGTGTCTGCCTGGATAAAATCTACTTCTTGATCCTTGGAAGAAACAAATACAGCTCTGTTTCTGTGATAATGCAGAATGGACCTGAGGAAAGAGGTATGCTGCTTTGTCTGCCCTGTTAAGGGCAAGTGGATTGGGACACCTTGTTCAATTCTGCTCCTCTCAAGTGGTAAGAAAACGAGCAGGTCTCTCCTCTGCTTCTCTTTTGCCCCACATCTTAGTTTATCATGGGCTTTGAACCTATTTCTAGAGTTTAAAAGACCTTTGGCCTGGGGGGGAGGTAAACTGCTGTAAGATGTAAAGTGTGCAAAGACAGATGAGAGTCTAAAAACAGGTGATAAATACCACATCAAAAAGCCAAACATAAAGTGACTGTTGACAGAGACTGCTGGCAACCCAAAAGCTTCCCAGCTTAACACAGGAACAAAGACAAATTATATTACTTTAACCAGTAAGTAATCCTCTCTGGTGAAGGGCCTTTGTATTGCCCATTGCACATCCCTTCTGATCTTTGTAGGAATGAAGTTTGTATTGCATGAACAGACCACTAAGCCTTTATGCAGTGATGATCCTACAGTGACAGATACCATCTATGTATATGTTTGCAGAGGAGAGAAAGAAATATGTAAACATGTAGCCAAGCACCTAGGAAACTGGGACAAACTTGTCCAGTATAGACTGAACCCTTTGAGCTGACACTCTTAATTTCTGTTTTGTTGCCAGAAGCAAACACTAAGAATGACAAATTTTCTGCCCAGACTAGTCATGTTAAAAATGAGCCATCTCCTGACCTGAAATTTTACACAACCAAGTCAGACTAACTGTTCTGTAGTGGTGCATACCAAGCTTACCTCTGGCCTCCTCTTGGAGGTAGTTAAGAAGTAAATGAAAAGGCTCTGAAAACTGGCAATCCCTGAGAATGTAATTTGGTTCCTCTACTCACAGCTACCATGCCCCCAGACTCTTGTTACAACTTAAGAGGGCAACTTCTAGCTAGATGTTTTTCATTCTGTTGACAGATCAGAGCACCTTCAGACTTCCCCAAAAAAACATTCATTCTTCACTGTCCATCTTCTGGCTTTAACTGTAACAGCCTCCTCTTAGCTCTATATTTCAGCTTCTGTGCATTTGGAAGAGTGTCAAAAGTGTTGGTTAATTAAGTTCCAGCTTACTTTGTAGAAAAGATAGAGCAGGAAGAATACATTTTTGTCAACCTACATTTCTAGCTACCACTTCCACAAGTCCTTCTGCTACCCTTAGAAACTAAGCTCAGTTTAGCACTCCAAATGACAAAACCAGCACTGTACACGTTGAATTACATCAGTGTTGTTGCTGTCTTTAGGACACACTTCCAGAGCCATAGAAGAAACTACTGCACATTAGGCAAATCAGCTTACCTGCACCCAGCATGACTGAGGGATTACTGGTGTTTGTACAGCTTGTAATGGCAGCAATCACTACTGAACCATGAGCAAGCTCGAAGTCACAGCCCTCAAAATTAAATTTGACTATGCTGTTGTGTCGGTCTGGGGCAATTTGGAATCCCTTGAATCCTTGCTGTAGGAGAAGAAAATAAGAATAAAAAGGAGTGGTTAACATAAACATTTTGACTGAACATTAGTATGGGCTGTTTTTTCATCAATGAGAAGCATCTCTTAGTCACATCCATGCTTGTGCTTTTAGGTCTGATGGTGAAGGCTTGAATGTCTGGTCAACCAAAATGGGGGACAAAATTATTTTTTCTGGAGTTTCTCCTCTTCTCTGTTTACTGGTAAAACAGGCAGCTTTTGCAGCAAAACAGATTTGTATTTTCTTCCTACATTAATACATCCTTCTTCAGATTTCTCAGATGCTTTTTACTCATGTATGTTACAGATACCTGATCACACGTACTCTCAGTACACAAGCTAGTCCTAAGATTTCATCATAACATGTAAGATTTTTAAGACAGGATTATCAAAAGGCTTGAATATATATCAGGTTTGAGAG
Organism: Acridotheres tristis; assembly: GCA_037013685.1. Lineage (NCBI taxonomy): Eukaryota > Metazoa > Chordata > Aves > Passeriformes > Sturnidae > Acridotheres > Acridotheres tristis. The sequence goes on along the minus strand of CM072919.1, from coordinate 32,909,251 downwards.
GCAAAGGTCCGACAGTTGGAAAAAAAACAAAGAGCAAGAAGACACAGTTCATGACATGAAAAATTACATTCAAAGATCTGAAAGCATAAGATCATCTAATGGAGTTTGGAAAATGTAACAAACCATGAATTACTTCGTTTCTTGATTTACAACACTAGAGTTCTGTAATGTCTTTAATAAGGATGGTTACTGTATGAGGTAACAATTCAAACTGATGTAGAAAACTTAGGTATCTAGGAATACTCATTCAAATATAAATCTAGCTCTTCTTTCAATGACCACTTTTGACTTGGATGATGTAGAATGTACTCATTGTTTTCTGTCTTTACCACCAACATCAAAGAGTCACAGAGACACATGCAGTTCTGCTCTGCTGAACAGATGCAATACTTAGTGTTGTGTAATACTTAAGTATTGGGATTCAGGGCATAACCTGCTTGGAATGCTTGGAGAGCTGAAGAGCTGGGTAGTTACCTCAAAACTCAGTGCAATAGGTATTTTGTCCCCTCAATTAACAACCCCCCATTGTGGCAGAGTTCAGAAATCTCTAGTCTAGGTCAAAGCCACGTTAGGCCTAAGATCAGAAAGAAATACCACTCCAATATGACACTTTCATGCAAGAGAAGCACACCTGCAATTTTAAACTACCTATTGCTTCTGTCACCTTTGAAACTGCAGTCAAATACCCTAATTTATTTTTCACTAGGCAAACAAACAACACACAACTCCAGAGCGTAGTTCTTGAACACCAGAGAGCTTTTAGAAGCATGCATTGGTGTGTTTGCCCAAATGTTCACAGTTCTCACCTTGGCTCCTAGACAAGTCTCAAAGTCCTTCTTCATATCTGACACAGCAACTTTGTCCTGAGGTCTTTTTGGTCCACTGCAGCAGGGCACAACAGTATGGAGATCCAACTCAACAACCTTTTCAGGTAAGATAAACAGAGAGTGGTTGGGCACTGCCTGATAGGCTGAAGCCAGGTAAGCCACAGGTATGCTTTCCTCTGCTGTTGAATCAATGCTAAGTCTGCACATCTTTATTTGCAGAAATTATTGAAGACACATGAGAATGGGAAGATCAGAAGAAAAGGAACATTTCTACTTTTAGATGCTGCCAGATCACAAGTATGACTATCAAAAGTACTACAATTACAGAAAAACCCAATGTAAATAAAGCATCTAAGCATTATAAATGATTTTTTAATTTGTCTTTTCACATGCTAGAAGCAGGTTTAAAAATTATGTGAAGCAATATTGGTACTGATACAAACCAAAAGCAGACTATTCATCTATTCCTCACCCATTTTCCAACTTTGTTTTCATAATGCGCCATATCCTTCCAAATCAACTGAGATTTTTGAATAATCATGCAGACGCAAACACAAGTTACAAGAAAAAATTTTGCAGTATAGAAAGCCAGGAATATTCTTGAGTTTCCCGGACACAGAGTAAGATCATAATTTTCTTGCACAGCAAATTACTTGTGTGCTCTGTGGTTACCACACAGGATTTCTAAGGGTCCTGATTCACACCGTGAAATAACTGGCCAAACTGAAAAAGAGTAAAACTGCAAACAAGGCTTACACACAACAGCCACTTTATCTCCATAGCTACACGTCAGAGTATCCTTTAGTCTGAAAGGACTTCTCAAAGCTCCATGGAACAAACTGCAGAATCTGCACCAGCCAGAGGTCAGTTGAGAGCCAATCTATACCTACATCCAAGTTTTCACACCTGAAGAGCCAGTTGACTCATTCCAGTGGGCCTTAAAATAAGACAGGTGTGCAGACCAAACCAAAGGACAAGGAATCCTTTGACTATTCCTTAATTTCTGTGAAAAACAATCGTCACAACAAAATAGGACAGGGCATAAAGCAAGGAGCCAGAAGACAGAGTAGTTTCTAACCTGTGTGAAGTCTGGATCCTGAGAGGAGTTCTTGAAATCTCTTAGCATTCCGACAGCCTCAAGATACGTTTTTGCGCACATAACCTTCTCTTTGTCACGGCCTAAAATGAAAGCCAGACACAGCAAAATGCAAATGAAACAGAGGAACCACCATCTGACAGAACAAGAAAAAATGCATAACAGGCACACTGTCAATAGCACTACAAGACCCTTTCAAGAGAAATACTAGAGACCCAGTGAAAACGAACCAGTTGAGCAGATTTAGTGGCTTTGGCAGAACAAAATCTTAGGTTCCTGTTTCTGCCATCTGGACAATCTAAGTTCAGATTTTTGGCAGGCTGGCAGAAGTCTAACACTAAGCTCTTCCTAAACATGCAAACTAAGTGTAAAAACCAGCCTCAATAAAGAAGTATCAATTAAAAAAATGAACTGAAGCTCAGAAGGTTTCAGCTGATTTAATGCCACTGCTAATGTCATATAGACTTGGAGTACTTTCAATTACCCTGTGACTTGTGGTCTTTTCTACTCACCAGTTTGTATCAGGTACCCAATGCTAATATCATCCACTGGGAAATAGGCAGCTGTCGCTCCATACTCTGGACACATATTGGCAATGGTGGCTCGGTCAGCAATGGACAGCTGGGCAACACCAGGACCAAAAAACTCCACAAATTTACCCACGACTCCAACTTGGCGAAGATGCTGTTATAAAAATACAGTGCCTGTGTCATTGTTATGTGTCAAATGACAAGAGGATGTCTGTTATGAAATCCAGCTTTGGACTCAGAAAATTCTAGTGAAGATTTCTACAGCCATCTGAAACCAAGAAGCTTTTGCTTAACTAAACCATGAAGAATGAGGACACAGAGATGTGAAGTTTCAATAATAAGGTACAACATAGGATCACATTTCTTCTAAGACTTGCTCTTCCTTTCATTTAAACTAGACTATCTCGCAATTGTATTTTTCTCAACATGATGTTCTGAGAGGAGAACTGTGTGGGGAATATTCATACAGCAAACCTAGGAAGATGGAAAAACAGGGAGAACCAACTGCACAAATACATGAATCAAACTGAACACACACAACATCTGAATAAAATAATGAAAAAAATGTTGGTTTTCCCCATTTGAAGGTTTCTCTGCAGATAGCATTCCATGATGAACTTCTCTACCCAATTTCTGACTTCCAACAACAGTAATCTTGACCCAGTAATATTCTTAATTCAGTGACAATGCACAGAGTGAGTAAACATATTATGAATATATGACGAATCAAACACCTGCACATGAAAGAAATCAGACTGCAATGCTTACCGTCCAGTTTCCGGCTTTTATATTGCCTTAATTAGTGACTTCAAAAACAAGTCATCAGGATTTTTTTGAGGCAGAGGAAAAAGCACTGTTGCTCCAAAACATTACTGAATTCCAAATTATCCCAATATATATTTCGTGTGGCTTCTATGAAACATATCTGCCTAGAAAATTGTCCTTAATGAGCTGATTCCAACCCACAGACAGTGATAAAGCTTTTTAAAAGTTCAAAATTACTACCTGAAAGCACACTCAGCATTCTTAAACATTCTGTACCGTGGGTCTGTCCTATAGAATGTGTTTAGCTCTCAGCAGTAATGCAAAAATATAAAATCTTGGTAATTTACCTTGGTAATAGTGAGCACAATGTCAGTAGATGTTACCAGTTGCTGAGGGTTTCCTACCAGCTTATAGCCAACCACCTCAGGAAGCACCATGCTGATTGGCTGTCCCAACATCACTGCTTCTGCTTCAATGCCACCCACACCTGCACACAACAGGAGGATACATGTCAGAGATAAACACTGGAGTCAATTGCCTGATGAGTACTCTACTTAAGGTGTGAATGGGGAGAGAAGGCAGACAGCCTGAGTCTTCTGCTAAGAGGCACTCCTCATCTAGCTGCTGTTTCTGCAAGGTTGGGCTTTTAAATTTCGTTTTGTTTCATATTTTCATCCTTGTTCCTAAGCCATTAAATGTGATATTAGGTGAATATAAGTAACTTACTCTAAGGACGCTTGGCTTTATAATAACACATGTAAAGTTTTATTTAATATCTAAAACATGTAACACAACAAACCAAGAACGACTGACATCGCACTGCACATGATGTGCTGTGAGTGAAACAAATGCAGACCACGATTGCTGGTCACCAAACAAAAACTCAGAAGATATTTTGAAAGAAAGAAATGCTACTAAAGAATGCTAACAGAAAAGGTACTTTTTAAGATAGAAATATCTTATGTCCACTATGTTTCAACAGGGTTTGGGAATGTGTAGGTGTGAATCTTCTCATAAGCACACCTTCACTATTAGAGTTCCAGCTACTACTTAATATTGCTAATTTATTAAGGTAACGTATCAAGATGTCATAGTCATATGAAATCTAACAAAGCCATGATGTTTATTATCTAGCAATTTGGCATTAAGCAGCCAAACCATTAAGCAGTTTAATAACTTTTTGCCTGCAGAAAGTCTCTCATATATTTATCCTCTCCTTTGAAATCTCCTTCTACCTTTTGTTTATCTTAATGAATACTGAGCTAGAAAAAACTACCTGTAATACCTGCTTATGAATGCCAATCACTACTCCAATCCTTTTTCACAGTTAGTCTAAGAATGGTTCTGAAAAATAATTTCTAATACCTCCGCTAATTTAAAAGATAATGCTGTGACAGATCCAATTGTGTGGCTCCTTTCACCGGGTGTTGAATAATTTTTAAACAATCAAGTAAGTCGGCATAACTGACTGACTATCACTGTAGCAGTCATGAACCAAGTTCAACATCCCTAGCCTCTGGAAAAAAGTGTTGGATCCAAGAGTATGCACTTTGAGCACATACACTACTGACTGTGTCCAGCCATACTTTTCATATTCTGGAGAAAAACTGAGGGTAAGAGTCACACTTTTCCACGCAGTTTTTAGTGCTACAGCTTCATCTAAATGATGAGTCCATGCATACACAGCAACCAAATATAGAATAAGAAACGTGTCTAATCCCAAAGATGTCATGCTTTAGATACACTGAACTTGTTTACTTTTGTATTCTAAGCCAAGAACTCTTTCACCTTTGATTCAGAAAGTCTCACCCAACCAATATTGCTGTAGTAGTATAGGTGGGTTATCAAAAACAGAAAGTCCTATCACATGTGGCGCTAAGAACTTCACAAGCACATTTGTGAAAAACTAGCAAATACTCTTTAAAATCACAATGTGTTCCACATTTGTACAACAGCTGTTTCAATAGTGCTCCTATCACCATATCACAGGAATATAAAGGCTCAGCTGAAATCTTTGCTACTCTGTGGGATGACTACAAATACTTCCACTCCATATTTACCGATTTATTCAATAATTCAAGTACTTCAGTTCACCACTACAAGAAAAAATAAATTATTTATATCTATTCCTGTAAAAAACATTACGCAGAGTACTGGTATTAGAACATCACAGTTCTGCTTTCCATAATGTCCTTTCCAACCACATTTAAGTCACTCAGATTTCATTTTCAGCACCTTCTACCTAATAGATTTGTATTTGCAGTACTTTTTGGATAATCTGAAACTTTTAAAGTAGCCAAGTGACACAAGAAAAAATGGATGCTCAGTGATACTTCAATTCCGTTCTTTTATTTAATGTTTTCCTTATCTACTTCCTTGTGATTTAAATGTATAATAGCAAATAATGTATTTAAAAACCCAGACAAAGCCAACAACATGTGTAGCAGAAATCATCTGAGGCAGTTATCAGAAAGGGAAGCTTAGTTACAAAGTCTTATATAACTGTTAAGAGACCTTATCAGGTTACTTGTATTTGGGTTAGGCTACATAACTGTCTAGCTGGCACAGAGATCACCTTCCTTCACAGCAGCCCACAGAGTGCCATGTTTTAAATTTGTTACCAAACCAGCGTTGATAGCACACCAGAGTTTTAGCTATTGCCAATCAGGGCTTACACAGTATCAACTCATTTTGTTTCTCACTCTGCCCCTCAGCAAGTAAGCTAGGGTGGGGAAAACATTGGGAGAGGCACAGCCAGGACAGCTGACCAGAGCTGAACAATGAGATATTCCATGCCATAAAACATCAGGCTCAGCATCAATTGGGGAAGTGAGCTTTCCAAAGCAGCCACTGCCCAGGGACTGCCGGGGCTTTGGTGTGCTGATGGGAGCTGGTGACTGTCTTTGTATCACTTCCTTAATTTCCCTTCCCTACACACACCCCTCTTCACTTAAACTGTCTTTGTCGCTACCCATTAGTTTAATCTTGTATTTGGACTAACAATTGTCTTTCCTCATTGTGCTAGCAGGAGGAGTGAGGAAGTGATTCGGTAGAAGTGATCTGCCAGCCAGGGTCAACTCACCAGAGCCCAAAACACAGCTCTCCTGAGCCAAGAGACTGCTCAGGGATGATACACTGCTATACCATGATACACTGCTGTACATACCCCAGCCAAGCACTCCCAAGCCATCTATCATGGTGGTGTGTGAGTCAGTGCCCACCACACTGTCTGGATAGTAGTAGCCATCCTGATCCATCACCACTCTTGCCAAGTACTCCAGGTTCACTTGATGGATAATCCCAGAGCCTGGCGGAATAATCCTCAAGTTTTTAAAAGCTTGAGAGCCCCACTGAAACAAAAGGAATTAGAGTAAAAAATTTTCAACATGAAAAATAACTTTCAATCACTGAACTTCTCTCCATAATTTATAAGTAAGATTATTTTTATCAGTACCTTTAAAAATTCAAATCTTTCTTTGTTTCTTTCAAATTCCAGGTCCTGATTTTTTTGCAAGCTGTCTGACCTGCAGGTGAAAGTAAACAGCTGTCAGAACCAAAAGTACCACCTGAATTTTATATCTAGTCAAATAAACTCAAAGGTTGAAAGAAGAGTTATTAGCTAATGTGAATGCTGACCCATTGCACAATTTTAATATTACTACAAGCAACCAATGAAAAGGATTAAAGAAATCTTAAGAGATAATGCCTGAACTCTGCTTCAGATGTAAGTACTAATGTGCAGTTGGCAGGCCTAAATGTTGTAGCCTGAGAAAACTGCATGTTAGCAAAATGTGACTTTTCCAACACCTAAATCAGAAGCAATCAGCAAAGCAGTAAAGGAAACTGGAACCCAACTGTCCTGCAACTTTATTTTAAAAGGCTGCCACTATGATAGTGCTGTCTGAAGTCTCCGTATTTCAAAGCATAGTGTTAACAAATTCTTTACTTCAATTAGATCTGCAGAGTCTGAAAGAACTGAAGCATAAATCTGGCCAAAGTTCTCTATATGAGAGAAAAATCACTCTTTTCTTAAATATGTTAATGAGCCTAATAGAAATAAAACAAGGCTGTGACAAAAAATAATGATTAGTAACTGCATATTAAAAAACCTTCAAGAAGATGGAAGGAAACCATCATAAATTGTGATTGCAGGATCTGTTTGGAAGATTAGTTCAGTAGGCCCATATTTATTGAAGGGTAGAAGGACCTTTATACAGAGGCCTTGTATTTCACTGTGGGTTTAGTGAATCCTAGTGAGTCTTTGTATCTTTGTATCCTTAGCATGCTGAGGATTGAATTGCCTTATGTTTCTTTCCAGGACTCCTAGGGGCCATAGTAAGCAGTGTCTCATGCTCTTCTGCTTGGAGGCACTGAAGCAGAAAGCAGTTCCTCAGAGGTAAGCCTAGTGTAGATCACATCTATTCTTAGAGAAGTGAGGAAGAAAGGAAATACTCTCATTTGTCCTTTCTAAAACTCCTTATGGGATCAAAAAAGTGCATGTGGGAAAAAAAGACATTTCTGAGTGATTAATAATAATGCAGCATTATTAAAGAGAAGTACTATAAACACAGGCCTGGAATGAGTCTGTTTCTATCAACATTTAGTACAGGATTTTGCTGCTGAGAGATGCACCACAGATAGAGAAAATTCTTCCCCTAACTCACCACAGCTGACACAACAGTCTAACTTTAAAATTTCTTAATGTCTGGAATGTTGTAGTACAAATGCTAACAGTATCACCAGTAGAACTACCTTGATAAACAGTAACTAGATTCAGTTCACGTACTACCATTAAGAAGTAAAAAGTGATTTTTTTTTTATTCTTACTGCCTGTTAAAATCAACCTGGATGGAGTGATCTATCACGAGATCAGCAGGACAGATAGGATTGATCTTTTCAGGGTCCCCACCAAGTTTCTTCACAGCATCACGCATTGCAGCAAAGTCAACCACAGCAGGCACCCCACTACAAGAGAAACAAAATGGACATGGTGAAACAATTTGGATAAGGGGGGGGGGAAAAAACCCCACTACAACTCTGAGATACAAAGCAGACAGCTACTGCCACATACAAAGCAAACTGCACTCCTCCATTTTCAATGCAAGCAAATAATGAGCGGTAACCAGAACTTCTGGCATTTCGACATTTTGGGTATGAGATCATACACTTTTCAATATTTCATTTAACACAGCTTCTGATCCTTCTCTGAACACACATTCTCAGTTTTCTACTGAGGTATGTTCTACCAGGATATCTTCAACCAGCTTGGAAAATCCTCTAACATACTTGCCTATCTGATTTCGCTGGCTGCTAAAACAAAAAGAGTTCTCTGATGTGCTCATAAGGATCCAGCATCAATGAGCAACCCACTGAAAAAACTACATTTCTGTAAGAGCAGCCTAAAGCAGTAAGGGTTTATGTTTTCAACTCTGACCATAAGGAGGTTATTACAATTTTTTTTAAATATCAGAAATCATGCAACAAGAACAGCAAAAGACCTTCTAGTTACTACTGAATTTTACCTTGAAAATCCTGAATAATTACAAAAAATAAAAAGGAGAAAGGATCCACATTATCTAATCTGGACACAATTAATTGATACTGTTCCGCAGTTTGACATCCTGGGATAAGCTTTTTATAAGAAAAATTGGAAATTCTGCGTTATTCTACCTATGGAAATTTGAGGGAGGGGGATAGGAGGAAAGCAGCAGCAGAGTTATTTTGCCAACTTACAAATGTTATACAATTGATGTGGAGCAGACATGATATCCTTCTACTGTCTTAGAACAAGTCAGGATAATTACAGAATAAACCTCACTAGGAAATTAGATAATTCTAAACCAGGACAAACTGACTGTAATTGTTGCATAGCTTTTGGAAAGTTGCCAAAGTTTTCTTTTTCAAAAAGGTCCTCAGAGGCTGTCCAAGAGCTCATTTTTCAGGAAGGCAGTTGCTCTGCAGACTTATAGGCACATTTTTAAAGCCTAGCAGGAGTAGGGGGCAAGAAAGAAGAGCAGAAAGAGAAGGAACAGTATTTGCTTGAAAGTTCAGCTTCCTCTCTGCTCTAGTTTTTCAAAACATTAGGAACAGCTAGTGGATGAAAAACAGCTAGGAAATCAGCACTTCTTTCGTTTGAAGTTTTGCCACTTTTTTCTAATGTCTTTAAAAGCTGAGCTTTACTGTGTCTCTAGCATTTCGACAACCTCTGTGAAAATGCAAAACAGAGGGTATGACAGGTAAAACACTTCACTGTTGAGGAAAAAAAAACCAACTGGCAGTGTAGCTGCAACTGAGCTTACCATGGATTTAAATTTCAAAATATTTTATAAAGACAGAGGACAAAGATACAAAGGACAGTGAGTAGACTTGCAAGTCAAATGCTGTATTAGAATGCTATTGTTTAACCTGAAAATTGACTTTCCACATTGAAAAGGGACTATTATATGATTATTACTAACACCTGAGGAATCACTGCAATAACAAGGCCCACTTTTCAGAGTCCATTAGGTAGGAATCTCAATTTGCATTTCTGGGAAAAATAATATGCTAATTTTTTTAACAGCAGAGAAGTCTTTAAAAATATATTCATAACAATACTAATTTAGAAGAGGAGGCAATTATGTGGGTTATAAATGAGAACTAAAATAGGTAGAAAAATTGAAAGCAAGAGCCCTTGGGGAACAAAAAAGCAAACAAAAAAGCAAACAAAAAAGCAAACAAAAAAGCAAACAAAAAAAAAAACCAAACAAAAATTAAATAACAAAAACAAAACCCAAAGAAAACAAAAATAAATAAACAAAAATAAAACAAAAACCAAACAAACAGAAAAAATCCCCAGAAACCAAAAAACTAAGCAAGAGAGAGAATAGACAATACCACTCTTTCAAAGAAAGATTTCTAAAAAAAAAAACTTCCTCAATAGGATGCAGTTTATAAATCCCATTTACTTTCCCTGTTTTGAAGTTTTGTGAAGATATTTACTTCTCCATCTCAGAAGACATTCTTTCAATGCTCCTATTCTGAGTGTTTGCCTCTTCAAGAGCTGTCTGGAGCATGATATCCAGGAAAGTTGAAAAAGGCTTTTCCAAATATCTCACTGCTATTCTTCCCCTCAGCTCATCCCTCCACCCCAAGCTGAGCACCACTGCACTCTCAAAAGCCTCTTTTCCTTGCTTTGGAGAGCACAGACTCACGTGAAGTCTTGCAGAATAACTCTTGCAGGCTTAAATGGCACTTCAACATTCTTGTGTTGCATCACTTTCCAGTTGAGAATATTCTCAACATCTCCTTTTTTCACTAGGAACTCATCACAGTTACGGATAGCTGCTTCCAGGAGGACTCGAATGGAAAATGGCAGGCGAGCTGCAAGGGTAAGAGGAAAGAAACAAATTCAGATTTTATCTTAGGGCATATATCAGCAAGCACAAAGTTCCGTGCCTGGGGCAGACAGGTTCCGATATTCTCACAAGGCTTTATCCAAATCCCTTTTCCAGCCTCCAGCTTTGCCAGGAGGTCAGTACTAACTGACCTGTTCCACTCGATGCTTTCAGCAGGTTTATTATCTCAGATCCTGTGACACATTAAACATCTTTGCTGAGGAACTTTTCCACCCTCTTTAGCACAACTAACCCGAAAATATGCTATGCTCACCTTGTTTTTCTTCAGTCTACTCTCACTCTTGTCACTGAACACTGACATATAAATGTACCAGGCAAAGTATAGTTTTCTACCTGCTATGTTGGAAAGCGCAGCTTTAGTGGTTTCTGCAGTCTCTTCATCTCAAGAGATGGAAGAAGGAACTGAATGAAAGTCAGACTGTGTATCTATTAATCTTCTTTTACTTCAAGTTAGAAATATTTAAAGAAGATGACACAAAATACTACTGCAGTAGTCCTCACAGCTCTACTAACAAGGCATGGGCCAAATATGTTTCAGTCCTTCCTCCTCTGGTCCACTTTAATAATAGTTGTTTGATTGCCTCTCAGAATATTTACATTTTTAAATCTTTTGAGAAGTTTGTTCAAACTTTCTACACAGGGCTGGCCCCCAAGACATTTAATCACAGTGAGACCTCATTAGTGCTATTGTTCAGGGCACAGTAATTCAGAACAATTTGGGTTGGTTGTTGTTGGGGTTTTTGTTTTGGGGATTTTGGGAGTTATTGTTACTGTTGCTGTTTTGGGTTCTTTTAGAATCTTCTCCTGCCCTTCTCTGCTAAGATATTCCCTTTTTATGCTGGATAGTAAGAATTGCGTCCTTTTTTCTTTAAAGAATCTGGAGGTGGTCACTCTTGGAACCCTGGAATGGGTCAACTGGTAACACTATATTTATATTTGTCTATTCCTTAATTGTCTTATTTGTCTATTCTTCTCTGCTTTCCACCCATCAAGACTGACATAAATTGACTACTCATTTATCAGTACTCACTGCAATGGTATGTGTTGCCGACATTCAGAGAAAATGTTCCTCCTCTTGTTCCCTGAATTCTCCTTAATCACCTGTTTCCTTTTGAAACACCAAACACCCACCATAGACAACTCTAAGCTGTAGATACTCACTTTCCAAGTCAATGGCACAGACACTAAGATTTTACCAGTACCACTGAAAGATTTGGGAAATGTCAGAGGAACTAAGGAAAAAGCCTCATCAGAAAGGATTCTCTAGCCACTACTGTTTTTAAAGCTGAAAAATCTTTCTGATTGGTTCAGTCACCCATATCAGTGTTTTTCCTGCCTTTAGAAGTATAAGCAACTTGTGCTCTTAGCTTTGCCTAGCTCTCTCCTCACCCACTCAGGAAAAACTGCTGTGTGTACAGAATGCTGAGAAAATACTACTGTTATCTTGCCAATATTTCTGTCATTCTAAATTTCAAGAATTAAATTTTTCAAGATTTGCCTTTTGAATTCATAGCTCTCACCAGAGACCAAGTTTCATCCAATGTGGCAAAGTCTGTTCAGGTTCTGTTCATCAGGATTAACAAAACGTTTCTCTTATGTTGTCAACATACCGTATCTCACATCTTCCAATTTGCTCAGATTAAAAAATTTCTTCAGAGGCTGTTTTGGGTCCAGTGGCTCCACAATCTGTATGAAAGGGTTGCTCATGGTTGTTGAAAACTGTTAGTGTCCCTAAAACAAAAGAAAAATCAAAGATATTTTCATGACATCGGTCCTGCGTACAAGGTACATGTCCCACAGTCTACAATGTATCTATCCCACACAAAGGCCTGTACCATAGAAAAACTGTCAGTCATTCCCCATCCACCACAAACCTACTTGTAACACATTCTCAGAGATAAAAGGTCTGAAGACAGATAGGAGTACTGTGAAAAATATGGATACACCACGTGGTTTAGAATCATAGAATCTTAAAAGGTGGAAATAACCTCTAAGATCATCGAGTCCAACTGTTAACTGAACACCAACGTATCCACCACTAAACCATGTCCTCAAGTGCCACTTCCACACACCTTTTGATGATAAATCATTTCCCTGGCAGCCTATTAGGAAAAATTTATTCCAGTTTTTGGAATATCAAATATAAACCTCCTCTGGTGCAGCTTGAGAACATGATTCATCCTGTCTCTAGCTGCCTGGGAGAAGAGACTGATCCCACCTAGCTACACCCTCCTTTCAGGGAGTTGTAGACCTTATCAGGTCTCCCCTGAGCCTCCTTTTCTCTGGGCTAAACAACTCCAGCTCTCTCAGCCACTCCTCAAACCACCTGTGCTCCAGATTCTTCACCATCTTTGTTGCCCTCCTCTGGACGCAATTTCACAAAGGAAATTCAATGTCTTCATTACTTCTCTTCTTTATGTATGTTTTTGTTTCCTGTTTTCTAGACAGTCATTTGTGCCTCTGTGATTCACAAACCACCATGACAACACAGTCCCGTTTCTTCAGTGTGTTGTGGTTTAACCCCAAGCAGCAACTAAGCACCCACAGCCACTCCTTCACTCCTTTCTGGTGGGAAAAGGAAGAGAATCAGAGCAGCAAAATTGAAAAAATTCATGGGTTGAGATAGAGATGGTTTGATAGATAAAGCAAAAGCTAGACCTGCCAGCAAAGCAAAACAAGGAATTAATCTACCTCTTTCATGGGCAGGCAGGTGCTCACCATCTCCAGGACAGCAGGGCCCCATTACACCTCACAGTGATTTGGGAAGACAAACATCATAACCCTGAACACCTCCCTCTTTCTTCTCCTCACAGCTCTGTATGCTGAGCACGACACCATATGCTGTGGGACATCCCAGCTGGGGTCACTGTCCCAGCTGTGTCCCCTGCCAGCTCCCTGCACACCCCCAGCCTCCTCGCTGGTGGGGTGGGTGAGGAGCAGCAAAGGCCTCGGCTCTGTGTAAGCCCTAACTAAAACACCCTTGTGTTATCAGCCCTGTTTCCAGCACAGATCAGAAACACAGCCCTGTACTAGCTATTAGGGACAAAATTAACTGTATCCCAGCCAAAACCAACAGAAATGGCATTGATCTAAAGCTAAACAGACAGACATTTGCATACAAAATTGAAAACAATTAAACAAAACCAGAAAACAATATTGTTTTGAGACCAAAAGTATTATAGACTAAGATTAGAAACGCTATCAGAGACAAAAAGAACCTTTCTAATTTCAGAAAGATTTGTTATGGTCACCACCAAAAAGAAAATTTACATAGGCTCTACTGTAGACATAATTATTAGTTTGAGGTATCTTCTTTTGTTGTTGTTGTTGTTGCATACTGATTTACTAGTTTTTGTGGCTTAATGATTTGCTGGATAAAGCATTCCTCTGAGATCTAGGACTTTTAGGTTCATATACAGAAGTTAAAGGACCCTGAGATATTCCCCATACCAAGGTCAACTAGCAGAAGGGGGCCCAAATTCATTTCAGAAATATCCCTTAATGTCCAGAAAAGAATAACCATATGCAAACTACTTAATGGAACACCTCCTCGGACACATTGAAGACCTGAACTCTGCCTAAGTCTCTTCTGGAACCATTGGCTTAGGCCAACACATGCCAAGGATCAAGCTAACAATTTAACAGTGAGAACAATTCTCTTGCAGTGTCTGGCAACACTCCCAGTGAAGATTAAAATTTTTTTAGAAGAGAGATAATCACAGGCCTGATTTCCAAATCTGTTAATGTTTTCCCAGAGTACTGTTACTGTCTTTATTCAAGTAACATTATCTTCTTTTGCCACAGTTTTTCAATAAAGAAAACTCACAACAAGGCAGGAGATACACATGGCAAGGTTTGGAGACTGGTGGAAAAGGATTCACAAAGTCCAGTATTTGTTAAAAACAGACAAAGCAAGGCCAAAGAATTAATTTATTTATCTCATCTGCTAGTTTAATGGGATGTTCAGGAAATACTACTATGTGGAACACATTTATGGGGGATTTTTAAAGTATTCCAGTATTTTCAAAATTCAAAATTAATGTATTTAAAAGACAACCAAGGAGAATTAGCAGAAATGGTAAAAAAAGAATGCCCAGTGTGTAAAGCAGCAAGACAGCATAAGAGAAAGTAAACATTCCAGAATTCTTTCAAAGAAAACAATGGATGTTTCTAGAGAAAGAGCTGAATGCCCAGGGAAGCTGGAAGGCTGGCAAATGAACAGACTGCAAACACACACACAACCTCAAATGTATCACCTCTCACATTTCAATTGACAAGTTATTTTCTGAAACTCCTTTTCCCAGCTTTTCAGATGCTCACCCTGTATACAAACTCCTTTTCCCAGCTTTTCAGATGCTCACCCTGTATACAAACTCCTAAAGTTTTAGATGTCATGATCTTTAAACAGCATGAACTACTAGCTATTCCTGCAAGCAAACTCTGTGCTCCTATAACTGAGCATGATCAAAATTAATTTCTTCCTTCCTCTTCTTGCCAGCTACCCTCCTGTTAAGATTTACTTTTTTGCATTCCACTACGAAGACTTTATTTTATGCATGTCAATTTCTCATGGGAAAGTCTAAGAGTAGCTGTAGATAGAAAATATTCGGAAATCCCCTGACAGATAAAGCAGATCATTGATTTGATATGACCATGAGTCCACTGCACTTAGTTCACATATTATCATCTAAGTATAAATTGCAGCTCAAATGTTTTCCATCCAAGCCCATATCTTGGTAAATCACAACAGAAATTCAAGATATTATGACACATTATCTACGTGTTAACATTACTCTGCCAGACATCAACCTCTTCCCTGAACAGAAGTTTTTTTAGCCCACAGTATGAGATACATCAGTACAAATCTCCTCTCATCAGTGAGTTAAACAAGCCAAACTGTGGGCTAACCAAGGCCTAATCACAAGTTCTTTTCATCTGCCTGATCACACTGATACGAACAACACTGTTAAAAACCTGGAAGTTATTCAGAAATACCTGAAAAGAAGTAAGATCTCTAGAAAAAAATATCAACTAGCAGCATTGCTGTAGCAAATTTCACAGAGCCAGAGAAGCCTCAGTCATACCAACTACTATTTCCACACAGTAAATTATAAACCAAGCGGCCATAGCACAGAACTCTAAACTAGTGATTTGCCAAAAAGAAGTCTTCGGGCAATGCTCTGCACACTGAGCATACCAAAACTTTTAAAGTCACTCTTGCGATAGATACAGGTTAATTTGCGACTGCCGCACAGAATATTTATTCATGTTTTCCAGGCACTGAAATGTAAATATGCAAACATGGGGGAGCAGATATCTGTCTGCCTGGAACTGGTGCAGCACGCAGGGTCACACTGACCACAGCCAGCACGTGACCACATCAATACCTGCTCAGACATACCAAAACAAGCACTCGATCTTCTGCCCAGCAATCTTAAAACTGTTCGTGTGGAGATTACATAAAATAACGGATTATTCAAACCTGAAAATGCAGAATAGGATTTACAATTATTGACACAGACTCACAGAATATATGAGTTGGAAGGGACACACAAGGATCACCGAGTCCAAGTGAATGGCCCATATGGTGTTCTAATCCACAACCTTAGCATTACTAGCACAATGCTCTGACCAACAGCTCTAACCTCAGGGTACTGGAAACCTTATTAAAGGGTTGCATGACTGTATGAAGTGTACCAGATAAACAACAGCCTTATTTTAGCCCTTCCTTGGTGCCTACTATTAAAATTCTGAGAACAACCATAATTTGGCCTACACTAATGCTTATCACCTTTGAATCTGACCTGCCTATCAATACTGTTTTCCACTCACCTTGTTACATCAATGCCGTAGCTTACTACTGTGCCACAACACGATCTCTTGTTAGAATACACCTCAATTCACCCAGACTGCACATCAGCTCACCACAGAAAGTCTGATTTCTGTTTTTTCTCTCTCCCTCAGAGAAGCAGAAGTGCAGAAAGATTGTAACCATGAATACCAGGAGGGGCAAATTTATTTAGATAAGGCCATAACTTTCCAAATATATATATATAAAAAAAAAAAGCTGCTTTTTGCAAATGCAACATCTTGCCCGTTAGGGGAGAGAATGAACCCTTGGCCACAACAGCTGTTTCTTGCTGTTTGTATCCCTATATATGACACAGAACAGTTCAAATTTCTCTGGAAACACAAGTTTTACACTGTGATACTCTAAGAAAGCTTTTGAACAAACAAAGTCTTAGTACAACACTCCTCACTTCATCTATATTGAGTGTGCTGGCAAACTCAGTTTTTACCATGAGATGTCAGATGTTCAGTAGCACCAAAAGATCACTGCAAAGATGCCTGCTGGCTTTACTGTGTGGGGACCTCTGTGGTGTCCTGAAGGACACACCCTTTGATGATCACGACATGAGAAACATGCACAAGTCCAAGGGGACAGAAGGAAAAAGGTGCCTGGCCATCCTCTTTCCTTGTCCTTTCTTATTTGTTAATTCAAGTCTCCTGTGGATCTCCATAAAAAGGATTCTGGTAAGTAACTTAAAATCTTTTCTTTTTAAAAAAACCCAAAACATTCACAGGAGACTTCAACATATGTTGTATGTGTGCTTTCAAATCTTTGGCTGTTGTACATTCCTGAGTATCTTACATAAACACAGTACTAGTCACATCACAACAACATTGACTAGAAAAGGACTTTGTTCAGTTTAAAGCATATTCTTGATTGACAGTGACTCCTTGATTCCACTTCAGATCCCTTTAAAAGCAGTTGTGTAATTTGGAACAATGACAACAAATAAATTTTACTAAAATTAATGGAATTGAGAAACCGTCACAATATATCCCGTAATTCTGCACTTGTAGAAATGATCTCATAGAAAGGTGAAAAATGTATTAGGATCTTTCTGCACTTGAGAAAAACTCTGAAAACTGTTCTAGACATCACTTTATAACAACATACTATTCTACTCTCTTTAAAGTTAAAGGTGAGACTGAACACAGCTAGTCAGACTAAAAGCAGCAATCTCGCATTACAAAAAAAAAGATATTATTTTTAAAAAGCACAGCTGCACTTTTACTCATGGACCATAAACAGATCCATACTATCAACAATACGTATTTTTCTGGTTTTTTAGGGATATCAGAGTGTTTCACTCATCTCTCACCCTCCAAAAAAAAGAGAAAACTGTAGGACATTGAGTAGTTTCCTACATACGTGTCGACCATAAACCATGCTCTTTCTGTAGTACACGACATAAATGTTTACAAAGCCCTCATAATTAGTAATAACCACATTTATGACAGAACTACCTGACAAACTAAAAACACAGATTGTTTGACCTGCAGAAGGGAAAACAGGTTCTGGGTGAGACAACTTCTGTCTAAGCTTCAGGCCATAAAGTAGGAACAGAACATGAAATATATATCTGTACTAACATGCTGAATGGTTATTCAGCATGTTAGTACAGACATATATTTAATCTCTCTTGGAGACACATGTTTCCACAATTGCTTTTTCCATTCCATCTTTGGTTTCTTAATTGCTGTCTTTCCAATTATGAAAGGGTGCCTATGTTATTAATGGTAGGAGGTTAATTTTAGACATCTTTTAATAAAATGAAACACCTATATTAAAGAGACTTCAAGTAGTAAATGCTCCTTTTCCTGAAATATGGGTAAATTCCTGGTCATTGCTGGAAAGCACACACCCAGCAAAGAAGCAGTTTAATTTGCACGTTTTATCAGATTCTAGAAATACTGAAAAAGATTACACTCAGGCAAAGCAAAGACACAATATTATCAGTCATCAAGAAAAAGGGGAAGGCTCGGACTTGCTGGAACTTGTAGGAAATTTGTGAAGAAACATGACAAAATTTTATGTTTCTGTGATAAAACTTCCAACTGAAAACCGGGAAAAAAGAGGTGAAGCTGGCAGGACCATCATGGTAAAAGTCCTTGCCTGGTGAAAAGGCAGGACATAGGCAATATCCATGGCCTTGCTTGAAAAATGCAACATTTTTCATCCATGCTGAATCTGATCTTACCACCTTCCAATTCCTGCTCCAATTATCACTCCTACACCCACAAGTTATTTCCCTTGGTTTTGTCCACTCAAATGACTGCCACTGTATGTATCTGTACTTAGCTGCCAAGGTTACAAAAAGCACCCCCAAATAGCAAAAGCAAGCAACTTTAAAAACCTAAGTGGAGATGCAGCAGAGCAACAGGCTACTAAGTTATAAATTCTTCATCACAACACTGAGCATGCACTTTGTGACATTACTAGCAGTTATATACAGCTGAACACCATGTCTTTAATTAGGAGCTATTGCTCAATTCCCCTGAGCCTCTAAAACTTACGTAGCTCTTCTCATGGTTTCACATTCTACTCAGCAGGGGGTCTCCATAAAAAAAGTTGATGACTAATTCCAGTTTATCTAAATTATAGATGGCATAGCCATGAATAAAGATCCAGCATATGTGTTTCATCTTATTGGAAGTGCACCCTGTTCTGTGCATGCTTACCTTGCCCAAAAACCAAGGAGGGAGAATACCCATGTTAAGCATGCTGGCAAAAGTCTGCATTTTTTATATGGAAAGGCAACCTCTTCAGTATCAGTCAGATGTTTAAAGCAGTAAAACTTTGCTTAGTAAATCCATCTATAATTCAAGCCAGTTTAGAAAGAAAATCCTAATAAATTCGTGTGACAGGAATATTTTTTTTTAGTTTAAATATCCAAGTAACCTAAGAAAAATATTTTTGCTACACTGGATAAATTGACAGATAGAGATGACCAGACACATGACAACACAACAACAAAAACCCCCACCTACCCAACAAAAATGGCAAAAACTCAACCGAACCATAAGCAAAAAAACCCTCAAGCCCACACATGCCCCCAGCCTTTGGATAGACTTCAACACCAGAAGTAGAACAAGCAGAGTCTTGTTTCATAAAAATATAAAATGCTGCAATTACTTCTGGATGTACAAAGAACAGATAAGTACAATTACTGTTGCAATAAACACAGGTTTCTAGTTTTGATTTAGAGAAGCTCTTACTATCCAACACTTACTCTACCTGTGGCAGATAAGGCCACTATGTAACAAATACACACTGTTGCACTGCTGCTAAGGGACAGCAGGGAGAATTCAGTGGTTAGAGAGATCGGAGAAAGAATCTTTGTGTTTCTTCGTTACACAGAAAAGTCCATCATTACATATAGATCCTTAAAGAGACGTTCACTAACAATTTGATGACTGAGCAAACATTCTGCCAGTATAAACTACATCAGTATTCCACACTGGAAAAAATGCAGTAATACAAAAAGGAAGGCTTCTTAAACAATCTCTAGGCAAAGTTTCAGGGAACCATTTCAACTTTAATGCTCAAGAGGAACACTAGAACAGACAGAGCTTCGGATTGCAGATGTTCCTGCTTTCTCCTGCTGCCTGAAACTTGTGACTGCAATGCTAAAATACTTATTCAGATCCATAAAGTGCTGAAGTTCCAATACACTGAATAGGTTGCTAATTGCATATTCCCACAATTTGTGTATTTCATAGGCTGTCACAAGTATTCTGACCATTGCACTTTGTTAGCAAGGCTGTATTGCACATATTGGAACTGAAAGTTTAGGTCAGAGATCAAGTTTGCGAAATCAAACATTGAGCTCTTTAAGTAACTCCAGCTCCAAGTGAGTTGGAAGTTTAGACACGTGCCCAGTTCCAAAATTTAGACATTAAACTCCTTCAAGTCGTCCCTCCAGAAAGCCACATGCTACCTCCTCCCTCACTTCAACACAGGTATTGTGCACTTACAGCTTAGAGGGACAGTCAAAACACTTCTCTCCTATAGACCTCACCTCACCTTGGTAACCCAGGTAAGCACACATAGGTACTGTGCTCTCAGCCTCTGAAATGCAATCTAGTCTCAACAAAATCCAGATTATAATTAAGCAGGTGTAAGTGTTAAGGGAATGCTTTGTCAGCACACTGACCACTGAGTGTCCTAGATAAAAGTAGAGACTAATTTTCCTTTTTTGCTACAGGAAAATGAGCAGCGTTACACCTGAGAATAAAAGGAAGCTTATCTGGGGACTACCAAACATTGAAAAATGAAGTGATGAAATTTTTTCCCCACCTCCTGAAAGAGCAACTCTGAACTTTAACCTATTTCCTATCTCTGTACAAACTGGCTGCTTTTTTACTGTATGCTAGTACTCTTAGACTGTTCATTAACAAATATGCAGCTTGGACCAGTTTTAACAAGGGACTATCTTTCGGTGTTAGAAAAAACACAAAACCAACATGGAAGAGCTGCAAGAAGAATGTATACAAAGATTTGGTCTGAAATTTTAGTTCAATTTCAAAAGGCAGGATTAAAAGACATCTCAGTATTAGTCTGTTAGTTTCAAAAGACTCCTGTGAAGGGCGAAGAAACGCAGCAGAGGTGCATGGGAAAGGCAAATAAAATGAGAGCATTGTGAATCAGTACTGTATTCATGCCACTACCATTATACCAGCTCTATAAACTGCTCTCTCTGCACCTTGAAAACTGCTTTTCTGCAACTTGAAATCTAAACTGTCTCAGAGCTACCAAAGATATGTCGGTTGAAGGATTCTTTTCAGAATGAAGAACTGACGAGAGGATTACTTCTGTTGTGAAATAATCTGACACTGTGCAGTCCTAACTTTTCACACCATTTCAAGACAAACCCTGAATTCGTGGTCTGGAAATAAAGATAATTTTCTCACACCAAAAACTACTACTTGCAATCTCAGCTGCTAGTCAACTATTTGTGTAGATGAATCCAGCTTTCAAACACCCACTGCTTCAGTAAGGTGAACAAGTGTGTGCCTGATATAATTTCACAAACTCAAATTAGCTGTTAGCACAGTTTACTGGCCAAGCTCCCTGGAGAGGCAAATTAAATTTCACTAAACATTTTTAAGTGAACTTTTTCATAATAGTTTTCACACAGAAAGGATAGGCAAAAAAATACCCATCAACCAAAATTAACACCCTCTTTCACAAGTATCTGAAGTCCTGACCCTACAGCTGTGGGAATGTCCCAGTTCTTTCAAGGAAATGCCAAATACCTAGAGGAAATATTGTGTATTAATCAATCCCTTAGGCAGCAGTGAAGGCAAAAACCCTGAAAAAATTTATCTCCTTTTCACACAGTTAAGACTTCTCTCTACCTTCTCTGCTTTTCAAGACACAAAGAGACTGCTCTTCAATTCACATCTTTCCAGTTAGCTTAACTGGATTGTTACTCCAAAGGAGGGAGCAAATTTCCAGCTTTTACTCTCACTTAAAATTCTACAGTGAGAGTCTATGCTGGAAACCACTAGCAAAAGAGATTTGCTCCATTTCTTACTATTCAAATGTTATTTCTTCTCTAATTTTCTGCATTTATGTTTCCGCTCTTCCACCATTACTATAAAAACTTCACCAAATAGTATCAAAGTTTCAGTGTATCATCCTCTGGCCAAAGACAACCAGAGAGAAAGAAAGGTGCTAAATAACAAATGTGATATGACAAAAATCTGCAGTTTGAAAGCCCTATGGTCTTTCCAATTCAGCAATAGTCTGCATGACATACTCTGTAAAGCACTGCTAAGTGATCAGACTTCTTTTTATGTGGAAATCTTCCTCAGAAACCGCCTCTATCTTACAAAATCTGAGATGAGTGAAGTATTGGTAATTTTCCTAATAACTCCTCACACACATCACACATCCTGGGAGGCACGAGACTCAGCTGCACTTCTTACTCTGTGCCCATTACACTTCTTTTACTTTCTTTGAAGCAGTAACAATCCCCAGAAGTTTATTAGGACATTCTGATGAAGCACAATTGCTTTTAAGCAAAGCATTACTAAATAAACATTCCAGTGTTAATATTTCTCTAGGGCGGTCTTCCTTTACTTCGGTTTTGTGGATTGATAAAGCCAGTCTGAACAATAGCAACAGCACTGACTGCTCAGAGATATTAATCCAATTCCAGTTGTTTGGAGAGAGAATCCTCTGTTTTAAACCAAGTTTCCTGCTGATACTAAAAAGTACTAAAGTCCAGACCTCTCCATCTTCCCCGTTGTCCCCCTCCCCCCACCTTCACTAGCTTTAGAGGTGGAAACTAGATATCAAAGTACAACCTCCAGTTAAAAAATAAATGGGAACTGTGGTGATGTTATGAAACATACTGAACATAAACAGGGACCGATCCAAACATATACCTGATCCAGTTACTGAAACTGGACATCTTCACAGCCACAGTCCTAAGTCAAGTTAAATTAGAAGGGAAATACATGCATCTGTGCTACGACCTCCAGGACTGTTACAGAACACCTGTACCTGCTGTCTGTATCACGAACATGAAACAGATTATTTTGTCGCCCAAAATTATTAATACCTGACACTCCATAGGCACCACGTCCCAATTATTTTCTTCCATCCCTTTCCTGTTCTACTTATGTTGCAGATCTATTGAGGTTTTTTGTGACACAGAGGAGTTGCTGTGTGTTTGATATGTATACTTAGCACTATCCTCTACTATTTAGATATTACTGAAATACCAACAGACAAGGCTGAGGTAGTTCCAGGAGGAAAATCAATGTTAAAGCTTAATCTACATGAGAACAGGGCAGCACAAGTTCTCTTCCATGCTCGCTCTCCTCGAGCTAAACCTATTCCGCTTTCTCCGCTCGGCAAAAGCCGCCCCCTGTACCCGCTGTGAGCCAGCCCCAAGCCGGGTGTTGGAGAGACCCGATTTCGCCGGCCGGGGCCCGGAGCCGTCCCTGCTACGAGATGGTGCCTCGCAGGGACTGCTCTGCCAGAGCCGCCTTCCCTCCGCAGCATCCAACGACCCTTTCCAGCCCCCACCGTGGGGCCGGGAGACGGCAGGATCTCCCGTCCTGCCGCCGGGCCCTGCTAGCCGCCGGTCCCCGCCCTCCGCCCGGGCCCGCACCCATCCCGGCGCTGCCCCGAGGGGCGCCCCTCCACCCCGCCACCTTCCCCCGCGGCCGCCGGGAACGGGAACGTCGCGGCCGAGAAGCGGCTCCCAGGCAACCGAGCGGTCGGCGCCGCGCGGGGGAGAAGCGGGGCGGCGGGGGCCCGCACTCACCGGGGAGCGAGGAGCACAGACCGCCGCTCGCCGTCAGGGGCCGCCGGGCGCAGGGAGAGGGAGAGGGAGAGGGAGAGGGAAGGGGCGGTGGCGGACGGGCTCCGCCCCGCGCCCAAGGCCGGAGCTGCGGGATGGCCTCCAGCCGCCCGAGCGGGAGGCGGGGAGGGAGAACGAGCGAGCGGATGGCCAGCTGGGCAGCGGGGACTCGGAGAGGGCGGGCTTTCCCTTCCCGCCCGCAACCCTGGCCTGCAGAGAGCCGCTGCCTTCCTCGGCCAGCCCCTTCCTCTGGATGGAGGAGGAGGGGAGGGAGTGCTCTGAGTGTGGAGGGGTGGGTAGGAGGGTGGTGCCGAGGTCAAGGCCAGATCTGCTGCGGGCAGAATCATCGGAAAGACGGGCGCTGTGACGTGGGCAGCGGGGTCTGGGCAGTGATGTGCCTTGTATCGGCCGTCAGTGCGCCACGTGCTCACAGCCCGAGCACTCGCTCAGGCTTCTGAGGAATCCAGAGGTGCTGTCAGTGAAGCCTGGGCCCGGAAGAGAACAGGTGTTGCTTGGGACACACAGGACTGCATCCTCATCCTCGTGGCAGTGCAATAGGAATGGGACCTCCTGTTGTTTCTCTTGGTAGGGGGAGAGCTGATTGGCCTGGCTGTTGGCAGAAACAGGCTGTTACTTACAAGCTGGTCAAGATCAATATCATGACGTCAATATTAAGGGACAACATCAGAGCAGAGGACATCCTAGAGGACATAAGTTACATCACCCCCATAGCTGAGTGCCGTGGACAGTTTATCAGTGTCCATCGTGTTCCTAGTAGAACAGCATACGGTTTGAGCCTGAATAATGTTGAGGAATACATTCAGTGCTAGTAGCTGGGGTGCAGCTGCAGTGGGAGCTGCACACTGAGCTCTGGATAACAGGAGCCAGAAGTAAGAGGCTAGGAACTGACATTGATCCAACAAAGGTTGCAGGACCCTGTGGTCCAGCTAGGTGGGCAGAGGCTGAGAGACACAGCAGGAGCCAATGGTTCAGCTGGGAGACCCCAGACTTTCACACACTTAGACTGTGAGGGTACAAAAGCTCAGGGTTTGCTTTGCTCAGGAGACACCAGCCTGAGCTGTTATTTTGTCACTGCACCATGATTAAACCATCGTAAGAATCGAGGAGTCTGAGACTGTCATGGGAAACCTGGGGTGCAGCCATAAGGAAACTTGGTCTGACTAGGTGCAAGTGGGGTGTGTAGGAAGTCAAACAGGGCACCCCTCAGCTCACTGGAGCCACCCATTGTAAAGTGACCTCCGTTTCAGCTCACGTGGTCGGAGTGTGCCTGCTAGAGTGATTCCGGGATGGTCAGACAGGAAACTTTCCTTAACAATTAAGTAAGCTAAAAAGTATCTAATTCCAGGAAAATAATTGTATACATAGTAAAGAGGAGTTGCATGTAAGGAACGTAAATATTCTGCAAGTCTTGGTAAGGTCGTGGAGAGCACTGGCAAGGAGGCACGCTAACCACTGACAACCGGACTAAAAGAAAATCAGTAATATTTTGTTTTTACCTGAAGAAAGGTTAGGCTAAGAGCAAACTGAGTTACTTGCTGGCTTTGCTGCAGAGGAGCAAATCTCAGGTGAGTGAAAATGGAAGTGCTGAGCTCTACTTGTAAAGAAGGATGAAACACAGAAAATGTCCATGATGTCTCACCAGGATATTTGTGGCTTGGATTCCTGCACACTGACCTATGCTGACAGATCCTCCTGCCAACCTACACTGTCCAGCTGAAAATGTCAGACCAGAAGAAATCAGTGAGAAGGACCCCAAGATCTAGCAAACAAGATATATTGAGTAGGATTTTTTTTTTTTTAAACTAAATATGGAAATCCTGGCTTTGGCATACCTGCTACTGATTTCACTGGAACAGTTAAGACTTTAGGGACCCTCTGTAGTTAAACCTGCTATTCTCTGACCTGATACCTCTAAATAGCCTGTAATATACAACATATAGTACTTTTGAATTATTGCTCAAAGTCTCTTCCAGGTTGACCTGTTTTCTGTTCAGCACAAATACCACATGGAGTAATTTACTTGCACTAAGTTCTTCTTTTCAATTGTATTGGTTTTTATAACATATTACTTGCTTTACCAAATGGTTAATATGGAACTGGATAATAATTCATAATATCGTTTTCAAACCTTTGGCCAGAGAGGTTCCTAAAACTAAGATTGGCAGAACAGTTATGTTTGTAGTTCGGCTTTTGACTCTTGAAGGTGGAAGCCCTTGTTTCTACATGGCATCACAAAACAGTAGATGACTCTAACAGTCTGAAAAGCCAGAGAATTTCCAAAACCTCTTATAGCTTTACATGTTTCATTATTTGATAGAAGTTTTTATTTTTGCATATGTTTATTAATAGTAATAAAAGACTTTCAATTATGTTCTTCTGTGGGGTTTAAGTCCTGTAATGTTTCTCTGGATCACTTCCTTTGAAAAGAAAATTTAAGATTTTTGATTTGGTTGTTGTTGTTTCTAACAGAATAGACTTCCAAGGCCTGTGTGGATCACTAAGTTTTGAATCATTGAATAAAATCCTCCATACCTAGATACCAAAGAAATTGCTGCAAAATCTGATTGACCTACAATCTCCTGGACAAAAACCAAAGACTAGTGAAAATAGCAGGTCAGCAACAGAAATGGGAAATCCATACCTCAGCTCTGACTTTTCCCAGTGAATATCTGCAAGGTTTGTACTTTCTCTTCTGTGAAGAGGGAAGGCCCTGAGATTGATAGTAGAAGGGAAGATTTTATATCCCAGAAAGAGAGGCAGAACTTCTTCAGCCTCTACTGGTTCTTTGTAAGGACACAGAGGCTATCATAGGATGGGAAGACAAGCTGTTCATTCAAGGGTTTATGGTACTGCTGTTGGAATATTATTGCTGGTTTTCCCAGAATTTGAGCATTTGAGTGTTCTTCTCACTGGGGCTGAGTTTACAATAATGCATCTTATTTAGCACATGACTAAAAATATGTGGGTTTGCCTTTCTCCCAAGACTGCCAGGAGGTGAGAACCATATTAAATCCATTGTTTGTAAGGAAGATGTTTACTGAAATGGGTTCTTGGGTTTAGGATCAGATTGCAAGGACGTCCAACAATTTTCTGCATAATCGTGCATTAAAGATTAAAGAAAATTATCTTCTGTTCTTGCAGTGAAGATGGATGCAAATAGGAATAACAATGCCTTTCATATTGCAGTCATGTGCATCCTAGAGTGCTTTTAGGGTTTTTCATTAAATTATTTCACAACAGATGTGGAACTATGTGTCAGTCCTTTGTCCTTTCTGTGTTACTGATATGCATTTCCAAGAAGCTTGGTCTAACATCAGATTCCTTCTAGAGTGTTCTTTGAGGTTATTCACCAATGTCCTAGAAGTCCAGGGAACACATCATATCTGTTCAATTCCTATTTGACTTCACTATTGTGTGTCTCAACATATTTCATTCTTTCTGACCCTATCAAGAATTAACAAATACTTTGAATTCCCAAGAGATAGCGTTCAGTTTATTACAGCCAATAAAGCTTTAACATACAGCAGTAGCCTTCAGTGTTGTAGCAATCTTCCATGCAGGCTCGGCTGATCACTGAGGTTGCAGCAATCACAGGATTGCTGCAATCACAGGATTGCTGCAATCAGTCTCAAACTGGGATAGGATAGGGCTGATGGGGAGGTAATAAACTTGAGCTGGCAGCCTAGAGGACCCAGAGCTTTGGAGCTGTCATCAAAAAGAATTGTCTGCATGTGTTCTGCGCTTCCTGGCTCTCTGTAGTATAATGAAAAGGCCTGATTATGTTTGCTCTGGAGTGCTGTGTCCCCATAAGCAGCACCTAAGAGTACGTCCTTTAACATACTATGTTCTACAATATGAATTTATATATTCAAATGAGTTCAACACACAGTAAAAGTGTTCCTGACTCCAGGAAGTCATCTGTGAGTGAACTGAAGAACTGATGAGATGGTAGCTTGCAGGTTATGGCCTACAACTTGTCCTGAATACAGGAAAATATGTTTGGTGGCTCATGAAGGAGTTCATGCTGAGATTTCACTAGTCATGACTATTTTAAGTTGTTCAAATTGCCAGCGTGAAACAAGAGTACAGGTCTGAAAACAGAGTTTCAAAGCTCCCAGAAGACCTCTCAGATATACCATAGTAGATTCTAGTTATTGAACTGAGGGCCTACTGCATCTCCCTCTTCAATTAGATGATTGTGCATCCTCTAAAGGAAATTCTGTGGTCGGCATATTTTAATAAATATGTTATAATTTGCTTCTGGTCTTAGCACTGATTTACTTAATTGTCTTTCTATAAATGAGTCTTCAGAAAATTGCAGCAACGTTTATGGAACTTCGGTTTCAGCAGCAAAACAAAGATTTAAGTTCTGCCATCTACTGGTTAAACGAGGTTTAGCGGAGGCTCGTTGTCACTCCTACCCGTGAGAAGGCATTGACTTGGGAGTTCAGATCCTCTTCTCAATCACGAGTAGAAACTCACACAAGTGTACTGTCAAGGAATAATACTGTTTTCTTGCAGAATAGAAGCATTTGTTCGACTGTGTCACAGAAACTGAAGAAAAGGGACTTGAGGATGGGACTATGTACCCAAAATTAAAGAATAAATTGTCTGAGACAAGTAAACCCTTCACTGTCAGCACCGTGCCTTCAGCAGCAGACTGCGTAATGCTTTTGGAGAATTTCTTCCAAAGTAGATAATCTGTGATCAGCTTATAGTTGCTGCACAGAGCATGAGAAGAAAAAATTCCTTGCCCCATAGAAGTGGAAGGATTATTCTTGTCCCTTTCAAGAGTAATGATACAACTCGCAGTAAGCACAGAAGCCTTTGCTGACCACCAGTGTATTTCCCTGCATATCTGGAATGGTGTAGAAGACTTTAACCTAGACTTGATTCCTGTGAATGCTCATCTGAAAACAACCCATATTCAAAATGTTATTTAAACTTGTCCTGGTTTAGGGCAAATTTGCACGGAAACTCCAAAAGGGCCAACATGGAACAAGGGGATAACATAGCAAAGAAGACAGAGGTTGTCAGGCTTTTTTGCCCCATTTCTGAACAAAACATCTAGATGCCATGAGAGTGGGAAATCCTCTACTACTGCTCTATATGCAAATAGTACTTCTATTGTTAATCTCTCTTCAGTGAACAGACTGCCTCATTTACCAGAGACCTTAATGAAAAGCTGTGATTGTGCCAAGAGAAAGCTATCCAATGGGATCTCCTATGAAATGTTAACTTGAGTGTTACCAGGCCCTCAATGCTTCATTTCCATCAGTGAAATCTCATTTGCCTTTTTTTATTCCTAATGCATTTCAACTCTCCAGTGCTTAAGTTTCCAGGATGTCGGGGTCTGTGGTGGGAATCTGCATGATTCATGGCTATTCTGTCCTGTAACCAGCCTGCAGGTGTGTCTCTGGATTTGGGATGAGCTTTCAGCTTCCCTCCAGGCCCATCATAGTTTTGGTGCTGGAGGTGCTAGTGCCTGTTCCCATCTTGTAATGCGCAGGTGCAGGATTGCTGTCAACTTAGTGGTAGGCCCATTTTTAAGCTGGATGCTCATATCTTTTGGCTCATGGAGAATTTAAGGACATTAGTTCTGCAATAATAAGGGTCACTGCCAGACTTCCTTCTCTAGCTGACCCTCTGAAATGTCACACTATTGCCCAAGCTATTGACTGCCCTGCACAGCTTCAGCATTTATATCAATGACTGCCTGCTGGTCCTGTCCAGTTATGTCACGGAGCACACAAGCAAGTTCTTAATTGTTTTATTTGCAGCATGGATCGGAAAACTCACATTCTTTCTGAAATCTTGAACTAAGTTACACATTCTAAAGTTTTGTCTATGTAACAAGGTGATAAAGCAAGTTAACAGCTCTGCTAGAAGAATGTGGGGAACTGTGTTAATACGAACTTGGATCTAACTTTAAGGTTGCCCCTGCTTTGAGCTACAGAGTCCTCTCCTATTCCACATTATTCAATGAAATAAACACCTATGAAACCAGCAGCATTCACACGAATCATCTTTCAATTAATCAACCATGGGTTGGACTCCACAGAACCCATTTTAGTTACAAACTGTTACAGAACAGAAGAAAGAAATGCAGTGATAACCAGAGGCAGCAAATGGGGACTTGGCACTTAACAGACCAGCTCTTGTTTTTCACAGATAGAGATACACTGCTGCCCCTCCTTCTGTTTTCCTTATTGTGGAACACAGCAGCTTCAAGTCAGTGCGTTCCTGGTCAGGGGATGTTTACTTCTGTTCAGCTGTATCAGAGGAGAGCAGATCTGCAGATCTGCTGGTGAGAGGCAGCTGGCTTTAGCACAGCATTCCCATGACAGGGGACATCACGGGTGCACAGAAAAACTGCTGAAGAATGTGCTGGAGCCAGCATGATAGCATGCTCCTTAGCACCAGCCCAGATACTGCTCCAAGAGAATAAGGGGGTCCTGCAGGTGTAGGGTTATATGGAGTGCCAGATGCCCCTTCCCAGGCTGATACTGGGGAGGCCGAGGTGCAGCGCACAGGTACAGAGGTGCTTGGTGCAGAAGCTATGGGAGAAGGCAGCACACCACATAGCACTAGGGAGGATGAGCACAAAGGCAACAGGATCTTTCCAAGGAGGTGCCTGTGCAGTGCTGGAGCCCTCTGCAGCAGTGATGGGTGCAGGACTTTGGCTGAGTGAACAGCACTTTGGTTTAGGCATCACTGGCAGTCAGCCCTACTGTGTACACCCAGAGCACTGTGCCAGGCCATTGACTTCTCAGGAACCAAGGAGCCTAGACCACAACTTATCAGGACCTAACAGAACCATCCTGAGCAGGACTAGCCAAAACTAAAACTGCTGTGGCTGTACTCCTGTGCCAAGGCAAGTTAACTACAAATCAACCACATTACACTATATACATCTGTAGCCCCACCCTGACGCCATTCAGCTCTTCCAGTACAACAGTGGGCTGCAGTTGTTTAATTACATTATCATTTAATTATAATTCAACAATTACTTCATTATAATTTTTTTATGATTTAATAATCAACAAACCCCTTTAACTCCACGGTGATGTCTTATTTTAAGAATTTATCTGCAACAGCTGCTTAAGAGGAGGAAGAGATAAAAGGCTATGCTGACTCTGTAATAGGTTTGGACTCACAAGGTGGGAAGGTTGAGACCCCCATGGTGGAAATCCTGGGAGCTTGTGACTCCTGCCAATAGGAGAATGACTCCTTTTGGCCATGTAGGTATGAACTGAAGGCACTCAGGTGCAATACTCTGAAAACAGATAAACAGAAACAAGCTTGGTCAGGAAAGACATCTGAGCCCCTCACAAGGACAGAGCAAGTCATGGTGGCTGGAGACTTTACTTCTGCTGACCTCTCTGTCTCAGAAGGTTTGCTGCTTGCCAGGGCCTTTGATCTGGGGTGTTTGTGTCAAGCCCTCAAACCATGACTTCCTGTCATCCATGTGGGCACCAGTGACACAGCCAAAGGAGAAGCTCATGTGTGAGCATATCACTGAAGTCAAGCACACGTGGTACTTTTTTACATTACTGCTGGTGAAGGAGTAGATGTATCCTGTAAGCCAGCCACACAAGTTCTGTCAGGCAGAGACATAAATAATGCTATATATTTATACATATACACATATATTAAAAAATGGTGGTTTATATACTGGGTTTCTGATACATTTTTAGAGTGTAGAATCAGAAATTGCAATGTAGTTTTAACAACAAGACTTAGACATTTTATTTTCAGAGTGCGCAACGCTTACTAAACTTTAACAGCAATCTGTTATTCTATATGTGGCTGTTTCTGCATATTTTGCATTTCAGAATGCATTATGCTACTCTATTCATAAGAATTGCTTTCACATTCCAAAGGTCCAGAGACAAAGCATGACTAAAAAAGTGAAACTAGCAATCCTTTACAATAAACAACTAAATTAATAAATAAATAAAACAAACCCTAGCTAGTTTTTTGGTTGATTGGTTGGTGTTTTTCTCCCAGAGAAGTGATTCATTAACTCTGAGCAAATCCCTTATGTACTCTGTTAGGAAGTTATTTGTTCTAAAACTTAAGAGTTGGAAATAAGCTATAAATTATAAAAACCAGTGTATTTAAAGCACAAATAATTTGCCTGCCATATCATATTTGCTAGATTACTGGGCCTAAAATTTCAACCTCTTGACTTTGCTGTGTTGCTACACAGTCTTCTTTACTTTCAGCTCTGGTACGGCTTATTATTTACTAATTCTCAGTTTTGTTAGCAGAACTAGAGAAACTCCTGAAATAGTAGGAAATGTAAATGCTAAAATAAAATATGAGTTCTGCTGTTATGTCCGCTTGTGATAAATGTATCTACCTTTACATTAAATAGTTACTACAGATGACTATAATGATTTTGGTCATATAAAGATGTACTACTTGATGGGATCTCTGTAGGGGCTTTTTTTCCCACAAAAGATGGATGAATTTGAACTGAAGGATTTCCTTCTCTTCTAAAACACTGTACCTACGTGAAAAGTGTGCATATATTTGATATATAAACATTAATATGTAAATTTGTTTAGGTGATGCAGTCTAATGTGTTCCTTATTATAACCTTTATCTGAAAAGGTATAGTCTCTTAATCCGACTAGATAAAGAATTAAATAAAAAGTTGAAAGACATACCATGTCTTATTGCGTAACTTGCAACTGACCCAGAACTTTCTGTCGGCTTCCCATAGCAGGGCTTTTGTATCTCTTACTAAGGGGCAGTTGGTGCTTTTAACTAAAAAGTCAGCACTTGATTAATTTCTAGTGTGATTAGAACAGTTGTTTTAAAGACTTTTTTACAGGAAGTAACTGTACAGCTATTATGAAGCAAAAAAACCTCCATAAATTATGTGCTAAGTATTTACCTTTTTTTTTCTTTTTTTTAGTGGGTATAAGAAATTGAAGCTCTTTTTTTTTCCTTGCAAACATAATCTAATACTTTTGTTGTCTCTTCAGCTGTGAGATTTTTGGGGGGGGAAAAGGTACCCTATTTAAATGAACATCAGGACTTACTTTTGATGCAGATATCATCAACTTGGAGAGGTGAAAAAACTGTAAATCTGAAACCTCTCTCATTTAGGAAGGTGATACTTCATGAGCCACTTCCTTTCATGAGCCAAAACAGCATCATCCCTCAATTTCGAAACGTGGATGTGCTGCTTTAAACCAAATGAAACCAACCTCCCTGTAGCTCTTCTTCCCTGCTGGTTGCCAAAAGAAGGGCACATTCAAAGCAGCTCCTGTGTTTTAAATTCTTAGAAGCCACAATTTATTTTAAACTTTCCTTTTCAACCTCCACATACAGTTTGTGTCATTCCTCTCTTCCAATACCTTATGATAATTAAGGCAATTCAAAAAGCAGAACTCAACAATATAGAAGATTCGAGTAATGACTCTTCATTACTTCTTACTTAATGAATCTTCTTTTGCTTACGGCTCTATGGGATAGGTAACATTGGATTTCACACTTTCACACTTCACCAACAGGTACAGAACACATTTTATAGAAACAGAAATTTAACAAGATTATCTGGCATTTGGGAAGCTAATGACTCCCACTCCCATCATGTGGGTGGCTGGATGAAATTATTTGTAGCTCTCTGAGAAAACAGGAAATGGGAAGGCCAGGACAGTCCACTAAAAACCAGCACTGCTCCATCTGCTTTTCACCCACTACTTCCAGATTCATACAGTCTTATAAAATCCTCTCTGGATCCCACCTGGATGACGTGATTATTTATTGTCCGGGTTTTTGAAGCTTGCTTACCAAAAATTGCTTCATGAAAGAATTGAGTAACTGAATTTCATCATACTGAGTGTCAAGAGAGCTCTGGTATAATTAACTGTATTCCATAAAGGATAAAACCATGATGCAATATTGACACATCAAACTTATTTAATCTCGTACATAAATTTGGGATGATGCACCAGAAATTTTATTTCTCAGTTGTATTCAAGGCTTTCTATCTTTCACAGTATGTTTTCTTCCTAGATATAGAGAGTACAAGAAGGTTACAAAAAGTTCAAAAGATCCAAGGTGCAAAGGTTGCTCCATTTACCAAATACACCTCTACCAAGCCAAGAAACTTGTAAAAATGACTGTTTTCCTGTCCTGCCGGCCCTGGAGTTGCATAATTTGAGTTTAATGAGGTTACAGAATCCAAAGTGCCACAAAATGTTTATCAAGATATAAAAAGAAGTAAATTTTCTTTTCAGAGGCCTTACATTTTTTTCCTAATCTTGTCTTACTAATCTTGTCAAAACAAAGACAACAGATGTTCAAAGAATTTTGTTTGTTTATTAAAAAAAAAAAAAAAATGAAGGTATACCTAAGAAGTGGTAGTTTTATCCTGTCTGTTTCATCTTTCAGTTACCAGCCTGTCAAGCAACAACTCCTGCATGCCAGCCTGTCAAGCAACAACTCCTGCATGAGGAAAAAAACACTTCTAATGAGTTATCACATTTGTGAATGTGACAGCTCCAGCAATAATTCTTAACCTCACTTTTTTTCCACTGTCTAGGGCAGCAGACGTGCTATACATGTCAAGTGGAAAGGATGGCTAACCTTCAACTGCTGCCATACTCCCTGTCTGCTGGCAGCAGATATTTTGGCAGACTTGGCTGAAGACAACCATTGGACAGTTTAGGTTGTTTTGACTGGTTATGCAGGTTGCTCAAAGATAAGATAGGAAGCTAATATAAATACATACCTGGAGAGTCAGTTGTTAAAAAATAGCCACAATCTCACACTTAATTTACATCCCAACTATAAAAATTACCATTATACAGTCTTCTATCAAAGAAACCCTGTAACTACCTTCCCTGGTAAGTGATTCAGTAGTGTAGGTAATTATTTGTTAATTGAATGCATTCTCACCTTTTTATAAAGCCTAGTTCCTCAGGCTTTTGAAACAGTCAAATTCTGATACGATTATAAGGAAGTTTCCCAGATTGTAGGAAAGACATTTCAAGAGGACAGGCGATGTTAAAAAGAAAGGCAGGAAAAGTTCATCAACCTGCTGCTCTGCTTGATTGCCTTTAGGGTAAAGAGGTTTTACTCTCCAAATCCAGCCTGAACACCTAGTTTGAAGTTCTGCCCTTTGTCTCTTGTCCTTACAGTATGCACTCCTGTAAAGAACCTTGGTCCATCCTCTTTAAAACCTCTGTGTCAGTACTACAGGGGTGCTATGAGATCTCCTGGAAACTGTCTCTTCTTCAGGCAAAGTCCTGCTCCCTCAGCCTTGTCTGCTCACAGAAAGTGCACCAACCCCTAAACACCCTCGTGGTTCTCCACTGAATTTGCTCCAGCAGTTTGTCATGACTTCCTCTATGGAGGTCAAAACTGAATGCTATAGCATGGCTTTACCAAGGGCAAGTTCTGCTTGACCAACTTGCAGGCCTTTTATGATGGAGTGACTCCACCAGTGGACAAGGGAAGGGCAGCAGATGTCATTTATCAAGACTTTGACACTGTCCTCCACATCCTTTTCTCTAAATTGGAGAGAGATGGATTTGATGGGTGAACTGTTACATGGATAAGAAATTGGTGGCATCCAGAGGGTAGTGGTCAATAGGTGAGAGTTCCAATGGATATCAGTGACCAGTAACCCCTCGGGGCCTGTACTGGGACCAGCATTATTTCGTAGATGAAGTGCACCCTCATCAAATTTGCAGATGACACCAAACTGAGTTGTGAGGTTGACATTCCTGAAGGATAGGATGCCAACCAGAAGCAGCTGTACAAGCTCCAGAAGTGGGCCAACGTCATGAGGATCAACAAGGCCAAGTGCAAGGTGCTGCACTTGGGTGAGGCCAAGCCCCAGTATTGGCACAGGCTGGGGATGAACAGATGGAGAGCAGCCCTGTGAGAAGACGTAGGGGTGCTGGTGGGTGAGAGTTGGACATGACCCAGCCATGGGCACTCCCAGCCCAGAAAGCCAAACGTGTCCTGGGCTGCATCCAAAGCAGTGTGGGCAGCAGGGGAGGGAGGGGATTCTGCCCCTCTGCTCTGCTCTGGTGAGACCCCAGCTGGAACCCTGCACCCAGCTCTGGGGTCCCAGCACAGGAAGGACATGGAACTGCTGGAGTGAGTCCAGAGGAGGGAGACCAAGATGATCAGAGGGAGGGAGCATCTCTCCCATAAGGAAAGGCAGAGAGAATTGGGATTGTCCAGCCTGGAGAAGACAAGGCATTTAGTCGTAGCCTTCCAGTACCAGAGGGGAGTTTACAAGAGAGCTGGAGAGAGACTTCTCAAAAGTCCCTCTCTAGGGACTTTAGGAATAAATAAAGGTGCGTATTGGCAGAACAGGGAAGAAGAAGCTTCAAACTGAAAGAGAGTATGTTTAGATTGAATATTATGAAAAAAATATTTTCTGTGAGGGTGATGAGGCACTGAAAAAAGTCACGCAGAGATGCTGGGGATGCCCCAGTCCTGGATGTGTTCATGGTCAGGCTGGATGGGACTTTAAGCAAATTGGTCAAATGTAAGGTTTCCCTGCACATGGCAGAAGAGTTAAGATGATCTTTAAGGTTCCTTCCAACCCAAATCAATGGTTTGCTTCTATGATATGATTAATTTCTCCTGTCTGTTCAGGTCCCTATAGATGGCAGTGTAATGACTGCTCTCTCAGCTTGGTGTCATATGTGAACTTGACATCTCTTGACAACACTGCTCTCTGTCACCTTCTCACGATCTCAATAGACATGCTCAGTGCCCAGGTCCCAGGAGAGGGCCCTGTAATACCCCTCCCATTATGGGCATCCAGGCAGAGCTCAAGTATGACTCAGTAACCCTACCTGCTGAGCTCAACCATCCAACCAGTTTTTTACCTATCTAGTTCTCCACTCATGTGGAACCATAACATTCCGCTTTGGATATAAGAATATTGTAGGAGACCAAGTCATATACCTTGCTGAAGTCAAGATTACACTACTGTCCCCTCCTGCACAGATCTACCTACTCACTCTTTCTCCCACCATAAAAAGTCATATTATGCTTTCTTTGGTCTCAATTATTTATACTGTTTCTCCTTGAGAAGGTCAGATCCTTCTGATCATAACTACTTTTATACTCACAACACAGAAAGGAGAGTAAAGTAAGAGCAGTAGAAACTAGAAGATGCTAAGAGTAGCAGAAACTAGAAGATGTTAAGAAATTTTAGAACTTCACTGTTGGTCTACAGGATGAGGATTTATTACACAAGAGGTTTATTACCCCAGCTTATTACACACTTCACCAAAATACAGAGAAATCAGAGCCAGGAACAAAAATTTTAATTATGTTGTTTTGAGCAGTGAAGATTCTCAATACAAAGCTGAGATCAAGGACCCAGTCAGGCAACTTGAGATGCAGACAGCATACACCTATACATACGAAATCCAAAGTGATAGTTGTCCCAAACTACTCTATCCATAATACTTTATCCAACATAGTAAGTCGAAGAAACAGAGGCATTCCAGAGTCTAGCAACATAGAAACATCCATGTGTGTGAACTTTTTCCAAACTAGCAACAAGAAGGTTAAGTGAAGAAAGGACAAAAACCTCTTGTCTTGGAGGAAGGAGACTTGGCAGAACCCCTTATCTTTTCTCATGAAGTCAGAGATGTTGAGCGTAGAAGGCAAAACTTATGGCAAATAATTTTCTTCTGACAACGCATCATCACAAATCCTCTTGAAGTGGAGCTTTGTGTGCTCTAAAATGGTATGATGATGGGATAGCAAAACCTTCCAGATTAATGTCGTGGCAAGAAACTCGAAGTCTTACCTCTGAGTCCAGAGAAGGGCAACGAAGATGGCGAAGGGGCTGGAGCACAAGCCAAGCGGCCAAGGGAGCTGTGGCTGTTCAGTCGGAGAAACGGAGGCTCGGGGGTGACATCACTCACTGCACTCTCCCCAATTCCCTGAGAGGAGGCTGTAGCCAGGTGGGGGTCGGTCTCTTCTCCGAGGCAGCGAGAGACAGGCGAGAGAACACATGCTCAGGAGGAGGTTTAGGATGGGCGCTAGGAGGAGTTTCTTCTCAGAACGCGAGGTTAGCCCCGGGGCTGGCTGCCCGGGCAGACAGCGGGGCCGGCGGGGCCGGCGCGGCCCGAGGCGCTGAGGGACGGCCCAGGCGCGGCGCTGAAGGCGCGGCCGGCAGGGGGCAGCGCGCCCCGTCCGCCATTCTCGCCGGGCACCGCCCCCGCCCGCCCCCGCCCGCCCCCGCCACCGCCCCGGGGCGGAAGCGCGGGCGAGCGAGCGGCGGCGGCCGGCGCGGAGCGCGCGGAGAGGGCGCCCGGCGGGAATGGCGGACGGGGCGCGCTCGCTGCGCGGCGGCAGCGGCGGCAGCCCGGCCTCCAGCCCGGTGCTGGGCGGGCGGGGCCGCCACGCGGTGGGGGGCAGCAGCCCGCCGGGCCACGCGTTCCGCAGGGTGACCCTGACCAAGCCCACCTTCTGCCACTACTGCACCGACTTCATCTGGGGGCTGGCCGGCTACCAGTGCGAGGGTAAGGGGCTCCCGGGGCGGCGGCGGCCGCGGGCGTGCGGGACCTGCCAGGGACGCGTCCGGGGCGACGGGAGGGGGGAGGAAAAATTGCCTAAACCTACTGCTGATAAAAACTCTATTCGTAATTAGTGTCAACAACTGAAATCTAATTTAAAAATCTAATGCAAAACCACAGTGCTGAAACGCAGTAATAAAAATAGTACATTCCATCGCAAAAAGAAGTATCTAATGGTAATAATCAAAATTCTAGTGATAACAATATTCTAATAATAACAGTCATAAATTGCAAAAATCAAGTCTGAAAACTACAGTAGTGCCGAAAAAAATTCTGCTCCTATTAAAAATTATAGCGATAAATTCTA
The DNA here is from genome assembly GCA_037013685.1 of Acridotheres tristis. NCBI lineage: Eukaryota > Metazoa > Chordata > Aves > Passeriformes > Sturnidae > Acridotheres > Acridotheres tristis. The sequence continues at coordinate 32,870,566 of CM072919.1, read as the reverse complement.
GTGATAATAATTCCTAACAGAAATAACATGAAATTGGAGATGTGTCGCTGCTCACTCCTGTGTGGTGACACCGCCGGTGTGTGCTGTGATCCAGCAGTGCCCCAGCCCATCCTGGGCTAGACACACTGTGAGCAAGCACCAAGCACCGCGACAGCTCACGGTGGATCCATCCCAGGGACACCCTTACCTGCTGAAATGCCTGAGCCCATGGAAAATCCGAGACCTGTGTGGAGTTTGAACCTTTTAAACCTTGTGTCAAATCAGGAACGGGAGAAGGAATTGCAAGTTTTCCTTGCTGACCTATGCGGCCTGAGATTCTTGGAAGGGATAAAAATTGTAGCTTGTTCTGATGCAGCAAAATCCAGTGGTGTCATAGCAAAAAGAGTGGATCTCTGTGGCCCTCTTTAAAGGAAAACAAACAAACCACCACCACCAACAAAACAGCACAAAACATAAAGTCTTCATAAGCATATGCAGTCCAGCTGGCTTGGGTTGCAGCTCCCAGGCCAGGTCCAAAGAGTCAGGTTGTACAAGAGCCTCATTGTTTGGGTGGGTGTCAAACAAGGCTGTAGGTGTAGAACAAGTATCCTGCAGTTCTTGTAATAGCTCCGGCCTTTTGTCATTGCCAGGGGTAACGAGAGTGCAGAATTAAGTTAGGTAGAATCATGTTCCTGTGTGGTGCAAAACAAGTCTTGCGAAGATAGGTTTATATTTGCTTGAAAGTTTTCTGAGAGAAGTGTTATTCTGTCTGTGTAGCATAAGGTCACTGCTTCTCCTAATTAGCAAAAGAGCCCCAAGCTCCCACGATGATTTCTTTCATTGTGAATATGCACAAAGTCAGTCTTCTATCACTGACTTAAAAAACAGCAAATTTTTAGAGTCATAAAGCTGGGCATTCAGGTGCCAGTTGGTCAGTTAAAGATCAGATTAGTTTTGGTAATGCTAGCAAAATGTGAAAGGACCAGAATATCCAGATTGTCTCACTTTTTGTTTTTTCCTGCTCACATATAACATACTTAAAGGTAGTGCATTGCTGCAAGTTGCATTTAGGATATTTTTCCACTGCAGTTGGTGTTCGGCTTTTTCAGCAGAATTCTAGATAAGCAATCTTAGCACCACTGTCTAAGGACCAAGATGCATAGTTAAAATATCTCTTAAAACTACAACTTCACCCCAAACTAGTCACCTCTGTGAGGGGTAATACGAGAGAGAGGAAATACTCTGTTTTCATTAGTTCTGACATTCTCTGCTCAGAGTGTGTAGGAAAACCCTGTAATGGAACCTGGCACATCAGTGTCTCCACTGGGTAAAGAATAATAATTGCTTTTTTTTGGTTTGTTTGTTTTTGTTTGTCTGTTGTCCTTTCGTCTGTTTTCAACCAGGTATGCTTAGAGTCATGTTTGTCTTTCCAACAACTGCTGCTAAACAGCAAATCTCAGAACCACCTGATGGGTCACTTGCTTATGTGTCTGCTGTTGTCAAGTTCCAAGTTATTTAATAAATGCTAATATGATTTCTTAAACAACATTTTAAGTAAATTCTGTGTAATAGTTACCTCCTTGTCACATTTACCTTGACTAAAGGAGTTTGATCATTGCACTTTAGAAAGTGATAGGAGTGCCAGGCTATTAAAACAAAAAAGTAACCCACCCAGCTATTAGAGAAGGAAATGTTTGCTGTAGACTGGAAAAACATGATAGATAATTGCTACCTCCTTTTTCTTCTCTGCAGAGAGTCTTGGTTTGCAGGTGTAATTGCAGCTATCTTTGGACTCCATTTGATAAACCACCTACAGGCTTCAACATGAAGTCATTGAGAGGATTTCTTCTAAGTGGATTTGCAGTGGTTGCTCTTCCAGATCTGTAGGTTCAGATGCTCAGTCTCCTAATGCTGTTTGTTTTGACGTTCCCTGAAGATGTTTATTACTAAAAAAAAGCTTCCAATCTTTGAAGGAACCAAGCATGCTCATGGTGTGACTCCGCTAGTAATTAAAAGGAAAAAAAAAGAAACAAACCAAAAAAGCCCACCTCTTATCTGTTGTTAGTTTGAGTACCGCCTAAATTGCCTGTATTTGTGTTTTAATTGTGATTGACCTTTAGACCCTTGGAGAATGACATCTTCTATGCGTGAATGATCAAGTTTGTGGAGTTTTTCTGTAAACTTATCAACTACGCAGTAAACTGGCAGGCATGTGTCCATGTGGCTTACATAGATGTGTAGCAAAAGTACAAGAAAATAGAATGAGTTCTCAAAACATTTCTGGTAGTGGAGGCCAAGATGGTCCTTAGGTTTTCTCTGTGAATTCCAAGAAGTACATGGAAGGTGCTCTCCATACCAGGATTGTTTAAAAGTAAGATACTGTTTCCCACTCCTATTCAGGGCCAGACCACTGTCACGAGTACTTTGTATGGGATTGAAGGTACTCCAGGGGAGAATTGCAGCTCTCTTGTTTGGATTGGCAAGGTATTTTAAAAAGTGAAAATTTATAGGGAATGCAGTAGTCTTCCTATGTGGAGTAGGTGTCCAGTTGGGTCTGAAGATGTCACTAAATTAAGCTTCTGTTCCACACATGTTTATTGTAATATCAGTAATATTACCAATAGCCAGGCTTGCATCTGTGGTTTATTCACATGTCCTCCCCACCCCAACAAATCTGTTTTTTGTAAACCTTTTGTAAAGAACTTCTTTTCTCACTCCTTTGTTATTTGTAGCTGTGACTTCGTTTGATAAGTGTGTTTGTGTATGCGACAGAATAAGTGAAGCTTGAGTTGTAGCATGAAAAACTGCTCTCTTGTATTGCTCTTACTTTTCTAAGCATGGTCATTTCAGGTTTGAGTGGGTTTAAATTTCCTCAGGATTGGCAAAGAAGTGGCAGTGTAAGTGACTGAGGTTTTGTGCCTGTGTGTATGCATCTTGAAAATGAAAAATACTAGATATGTGAAGTCTGTATAAGAAGTCTGTATAAGAGAGCTCTTACTGGTAGTTCACAGAAGGACTCATTTCATTTGCTAAAAGGTAGCTAGCAGATATTTTATACTGGAGTTTGGGATTAGTTTTAGCCACCAATGAATACATTTCTATTCAGAGTGCTTTCATTTTACATAAAACACTTCGAGAAAAGAAAGGAAGTTGGAAGAATTATGGATTTGTGTATTTTGGGAACTACAAATACTTCCAGTTCTATAGAACTTTCTAATGTAAAGTCAGTTTGGTTTACTTTGGCCAAGGATAAAATTAAATGGGATTTAAGTAATAAGCAAGTTTGATTGCAAATTTACAATTGTTCAACTGTTTTAGGTTTTTTACATCTATATATTTCATTAGAATATTTATGGGAAGCTGCAGTCATGGGCTTCTTGATATGTATTTGAGCAGATATGAAGGCTCTAATTCAAATAATATTTTGGGAAACAGCATCCTTGTTTTCTAGGTTTTTTTGGGGGGGTGGGGGAGGAGTTGGGTTTTTTTTCGGGGGGGATGGGTATGTAAATTATTTTTTTTTTAGGTTTCTAAGCAGAACTTCCAAACTTATTCCAAGATGTATGAAGCTTTGTTTCTCTTAATCTGATTTAGATGTTGGCTGACAACAGCACAGCTTTTCCAGAATAAAATGTAAACGGTGGATCTGAGTTATATTTATGCCATAAATCTCAGATTTGGCAAGACGGCCAGAAAGCTGCTGTGATTTATACAGGCATGTCCCAGATAAGAACAAGCCATGTTATTCCATTTTGATTTAGGAGAGCCTGGAGATGTTCAGACACCATTTGCAGCAGTCTTCAGATGCATATTTTGGAAAAAATTTGTATGCAGTCTATTAAATTCAAAGGCCATTCTAAGAAAATAGAGTCAGGGAAGGTGTGTTAAAGCTGGGAGTTTGTTAAGATATGGAAGTAGTAGCAGGGAATAAGGGGACAAGGGGCAATATCCTTGGACTCTCATCCTTTCTAGTTTTGTTGTTGAGACAGACGTGTGAAACGTCCTTGACCCTACAGGTTTCATTCAGACCTGTTTTGAAGGAAGTGAGTGATATATGAGATTCCCCCAACAGTCTTAATGTTTGCAGTTCAATAGGAAAAACATATTCTGCCTTCTTGTGATGAGCTTTGCTTGCTTTTGGTGCATTTTGAACTAAAAATAAAAGCTGCAAGAAGGTAAAACCACAATACAATTTCACTTCTATCCTCCAATCAGTTTGCATTTTCAAGACTGCTGCCTGTATTCTTCAGTGGTTTTCTTGTCGGTGGTGGGGCCTTTCTGTGCAGCAAGAGGATGTTTGGTGCCAAAATATTTGAGTGAATGTGACTTTGCTGCATTTAAAACTTAGATGGAGCAAACAAAGACTGTCAAAAAAGGAAAAAAATAAAACCACACTCCCTAGAAAATTCTACAAAAGAAAACCTTACACAGAAACTTGGCTCAGTTCAGCTGATACACATGTTGAGAAAAATGTTTGAGGCATAGACTGACACATTGAAAAATGCAATTTACTGGTCTGGATTTGAAGGATAATCCATTTTGTACTGAAAAGAATTCATGCTTTTCTTTTCCCTGCCTCCTTCTGACAGTGCCTCAGAGGAAATTATCGCTGTCACCATCAGGGATGCAGAGAAAAGGACAAGGTGCTTTGTGAGAATGCACACAGCTTTTGTAGCTGGAAGCTATAGTTTGTGTTGATAGCATTAGCCCAGATTTCAGTCCAGAAACTCAATTAGATAGTAAATAACTTACTGCAGAAAGTGCTAAAGCCTGTAATCCAATACCAAGCTTTGCACAGCACTTTAATCTATCATCTGTGTTACTGCCTCAGTCTGGCTCGTTGAGCAGTGACAAAAGCACTAAGGAAGGTGCTCATCAACCCATCATGGTGTGAAGTGGCGGCGGCTGGTGCTCTGCAGGTTCTCTTTCTAGATTATCATTTATCAAGAATACCTTAGACATAATATGTTCAGGTGTTTCTTAGCCATCCCCAAGGGTAGTACCCTGGGCTCCTTTTAATCTTGTACAAAATTCTTCAGTCTTCTAGTAAGTTTCCCACAGACCATAGTTCTTGCAGTCCTGTGCTAAGGGTCTAAAAAGATTTTATGCTTTCTTGCCATTGTGTAGGAGATAAACGGCTGACTAGCTTCTTTGTGGTAAATGAAAGGCAGTAAACTCTAAGGCTTTCTTCATAAAACTGAGCCATTTAACACCATTTTGTTTAAAACTTGTGCAACATTTCAGTCAGAAGTGACATTAGTACTTAATGGGTAGAGAAGCAGTTGCGTGTTCCGATTTTCGGTGACGGTTATGTGCATTTGCTGGGTATTAATGCAGTTCCTGCTTCAGGTTTGCTTTCTTTTTGGAAACCAGTACATTTCGGTAACACTTCCCCTTGCTCTAGAGATGGCATGCATTCCTTCTTTATAGATGTAGGAGTCTGTATTAACATGATTTGCAGTGCACATCTCTGTATGATTACTCAGTCCCCCTTCAGTTTAGCGCTCAGCAATTTTTTCTGGTGGTGATGTTAGTTGTATTTCAATGTTAGTTAATATCCTGCGTTTTCCATGTGAAATAACCCCATTAAGTAATCGTTGCCCATTCACAATTGCTTTACAGCAGAGACCCTGCTATATCAGTGGGCATTAATTAACAAGTTGTAATTGTAGCTCAAGGTAGAGTCTCCTACATTTACTGCCACGGGGAATGGCCTACAAGGTTTTTAGTTTCCATTTTCCTTTGGTCAGTTTGTAACAAATGTTTCTGTTGATTCCACCCACCACCACCACCCATACTGGGAATTATAAATGCAGGGATAAGGAGTTTTACCTCATTCTTTTGGTGGGTTCCCTCTGGGCATGATGTCTTTGCTGGTCTGTTTTCTCCTTTTTTGATTACTTGCTGTTTATAACTTGTCCTTGATATTGCTTTGCTTCATAGTATTACATAGAAAGCCAGTTCTCTTCCCGATTTTGAAGCACCCTTCTCAGGTGGCAGCTCTGACTTTTCATTGAACCACACTGTCCCTGGACGACCTTTACTTTTTGGTTATGTCACTAGTTTCTCCCAGAGGTGTTTCTAATTCTAAATTTCATTAGCTCAAACTGACTTCCTTCTCGGCTGCTTGTTTCTCAGTTGACTGGCTCTTGAAAGTACCTTTGGTGAAACTGCTTTTGCAACACTTACAGAAAACAGGTGACTAAGTTACTTGAATATATTTAATTTGACTCAGCTCCAGTGAGGAAATAGCAGATTGCGTGTATAGTATGTACACCTTTCTTTCTTTTCTTTCAACTCCTGTTCTTTCTGCGTTTTTTCCCCTCTCCAGCCTTTTTATTTAATGGTAATTTCCAGTTTGTGAGAAGCCTGTTAGGAAACGCTCCCAAGCACAGGGTGAAACCTACTGTGTATATATCACAGTGTCATAAGGAACATGTTGGAAGCACACTTCATTTTTTCTAAGTGTGCTACTACGTATTCTTCCTTATTGTTGCCTACTGTTGTCTCATTTGTGGCTGTTTGTTATTCAGTAAAGTACAGTCAACCCCTCATTTCACTTCCTATTCTTACTTAAATATTTTTATTTGCTTGGCTCAAGAAGAATGGGAGTAGGGTGTGTATATATTCATCCATATATATTCACATATATTTATGTGACTTTGTTGCTTTCTTCCCAGTTTAAAGTTGAGTATCAGTGATTTACTTGGAAATATGTTCAGGATTATTAATGTGATGTGCTGGTATCACTCACCTGCTTGACTTCTTTTTAAATACCAATTGCCTGATATAATTGTCATGGCACTTACTGTTGTAAAAATAACATTGTTTAAGATCTAAAACAACTAACAGAATAAACAGTGCTGTATTTGACCACAATTTAATCCATCCCTGAAGGTTTTACATACACAATACTGCTAGAGACATTTTAAATATTTAACTAAACAGATTTTCTTATTAGTGATTATTGAATTATTGAATAATTTGAACTTCAGTCGTTAAAATAGGAGCATTGTATTGTTCTGCAGTGTAGTATTAGGTTATGGTGGCTAGGAAATACGACATCCAGTTTAAGTGCGAGAATGCATAGAAAAAAATCTCAGTTCCTCATTGCTTTTCTTTCTGCTTGGCAGATTTTGTCACTTTTTAGTGTCTTGGTTTGTCATGCTATAGTTCAGGAAGTGAGTCTTTCCTTTTTGTGCAATACTTTCTCTGCAGAATGTGAAAATAATAATTGGTACACCTTGTTAACCAGTGAACATAAGAAATAATCCACTGACTAGCTCTTTAAGTGGTTCAAGCAAAAATACTTCCTCAGTGCTGAAATCATTATGTGGCTAGGATCTTTGCCTGGGATCATTATAAATACAAGGAAACTGGTAAGATTCCTCTGAGCATGAAGATGGCAGGAGGGAAAGCTCTGAACATAAAGTGAAAAAACTGCTTGTATTTGAGGCTGTGGATGCTTTATTTCAGAATAAAAAAGACTTTTTGTGAGATGACAGATTTTCTTCAGAATCTAGTTAGGATGGCAGAGTGAGTGTAAATCATCACACATACAAATTTGCATGGGAAACTGATTAGGACTAGCAATTCTGGAATGTATCTGCTGTAGAAAAAGATTCCCTTAGAATTAAAACAAATGTGTGGGCTGAGCAACAGCCTAGGAGAAACTGCTTTTTCACATTCAACCTCTTCTCAAGACAGTAGTGATAAAGAGTACTAGAAAAGCTGATTTAGAAATTTTTGGATATTCACATAAGTTAAAACTCTATAGACACTTTTGCAAGTTGTTGCCCAGATTTTGGGTGGATGCTGTTGGATGTCCCAGTGGCATAGTACAGTGCTGGAATAGTTGTGCCTGGCAGGTGTGCACGTGAGCTGTGAGCAGAGTGTCTGCCCTCACTGCTCACAGTTGTCATTGGTAGCACTGACAGCCCTTCCAAAAAGGAGTCGCAATCCCCTAGTCCCAGAAGGGGTTGAAAATGGTGTTTGCAATTATGTTTGATGCTCCAGCTCTCTGGCTGGATGCTGAGCAGACTTAACTCTGTAAACAAAAGATGCTCAGTGAGAAACCGAGCAGGTGATCCAAGATGAGGAGGTGTGAAAGAGGAGATATACCTTTAAAAAAATAGGAACCTAAAATATTCCTACTCCAATTTCTGTGCAGAAATCAAGTACAGACTTACATGCTTGTATTTTGTAAAGAAGTTAACTAACAGCAGCTGGGACTGTTAGGCCTTCATTGCCAAATCCTTTTTTAAAAGAATAGGCTAAAGTAGAAGGTTAAAATACTATCATGTTAAAAATACTACTCAAAACAGCCAAATATCACTGTGTCCATTTTGGTTTTGACCTCTTTTTTTTTTTGTTCCTATTAAATTCTCTTTGTTCCAGAATAGCTCCTGTTTGGCAAATGCCTAGAGATTTCTTGACGCTCTTGTATTTTTCATCCAATCACTTTTTCTTCAGGTGAACCATATAGATTATTTAAAAGTAAATCTTTAAGACAATGGAGTTATATTACATTTCTTTGGTTTTGCTTTCTCACTTTTACTTAGTGCAACTTTTTTCTTAAATATGCTGTCCTGGAAAGCTAAGAACTTTTCAGTATGTGTTGATAATTCATATGCATAAATTAATAGCTGATTATGCTACATAGTAAATTAAGATCAAGAGCTACAAGAACTTTGTCTGATCATCTGAAAAGACCACAACAAACAACACTAAAGTGAAATGAATATATGAGCCTTGATATAATTTGGTCTCTCTTTGGGAAAGATTTATAGCTTTTCAGGGATAGATTTTGAATTTTAGTCTTTATGAACAGAGTTCATAAACAGAGAGTTCGGAGTTCATCTTGGAAGTTCTGGTGTATCCACCAGTGGTATATATAAGTTGTACTGCAGCTTTTGATCTCCAGATAGATGTAAACACTCATCTTCTATGAATTTGGTATGATCTTAGATATGTGAAAGTGACTTTGCTTTAATTCAGGGTAAATACAGTCTTCCATCTCATCAATGACTCAAGCCTAAGTGATGAAACTAAAATCTCACACTTTCTTAAAAGGAAGCTTTCTAAAATGCTTGAAGTGAATAAAATTAAGAATCAGGGTTTTCAAAAAAATCACAGAGATCAGCACTTTCAGTTTGCTTTTTGGAAATAGTGCCTTGTGAGTGTTTTGTTTTCTTATTCATCACGGTGTGAATCATTTGCCTTTAGTTTCCTGGCTGTGTCAATAGTTTTGTAGTAACCACAATGGAGAAAATACTGAATGTACTTACCCAGTTGGCAGATGATTCTCTTTCTTTGCTTTCTGCATTTTTGCCCTCTATTATTTCCAGGTCTGAGTTTTTTTCACTCAAATCCTATAGTTTTATGCACTTCTGAGCGTGATGCAACTTGGAAATGAAGCCCTATAGGAGTGACAAGTAAAGGTTGCCATGGCAGCTCTGGGGTATCTTGTTTTTTTCCTTGTTTTGTGTTGCTAGGAAGTGTTGAGATGCCTTAGATAATCCAGAGATTACCCAAATTAAAAGTGGAAGAAAATGTATTATGAAGTTATATAGATTAATAATGGTACCTGTGTTTTTATTGTATCCAGCTTTCCTTGAAAAATTTTAACTGTGCTGTGGAGGTATGTGGGTGTTACTGTAGCTAAGCTTAGCAGTGATTTTTCTTCTAGTATCTTCAGGATTTTTTCATTATATTTCTATGTTCTGTGTTCAGTTTTTAAGAGGCAGAAGAGGCATTGCAAGCCTCCTGTCTGCTGATTATATCATTGAGTGGAAAAGACTGGGTTTATGTGAAGTGCTGCCTGGCTTTCCTTGGTCCAGTCGACATCTTGTGTGTGTTTTGGAGGGAAGTCTCCGTTTCCCCTGCTGCTAAGAGCACAAAGCTAACTCACTGAGTCCCTGTGTGCATGGGATACACATGTGGTTTATTGTGTCACTGGTGATATGCCCCATAGGTGCAGAACTGGTGTGTAATAGAGCTGGCTTGTAGCCTGTAATGTTGAGAATGTCTCCAAGTTTTTGGGTACTGTAAGAATGTCCAGGCAACAGTGTCAATATCACATTTTTCTGCCAAAATTCCGTCACAGCTTATGAAGTCCTACTGTGCATTAAGTTCAGCTAAGATCCACCCTGTTTATTTAAGTGTAACTCAAATTCTTCTCTTTCGAAGTTGGAGATGTGCTACTGTTATTTCCCTTTTATATGTGTGGAGGCACTTCAGCATAGGTATGTCTAACAGCAGAAGTGTTAACAGGACTGTTTCTTCATAGAAGACATCTGTTGTTGTTGGGGAGGATGACACTGACATTGGCAGTGTGTGGATTTATTTGTGCTGTACTGGGTAGTGGAGCAGGAGGCCACATGTGTGAGGGCTGGAACCTTGTGGTGTTCATGCAAGGTGCCTAAGCATGATCACCTCATGAAGTCATCTAGTCTAAGGGCAAGGTGCTTCAACTGGCTAGGGGCAATCCCAGACATGGGTACAGATTGGGAGAAGTCATTTGACAGCAGCCCTGTGGTGAAGGGCATGAGAGTTGTCGTGGATGAAAAGCTAGGCTCAAGCTGGCAATTGCCAGCTTTGCAATGGCCAAGCAGATCCTGGACTGCATCCAAAGAAGTGTGGCCAGCAGGTCAAGGTAGGTGATTCTGTTCCTTTACTCTGCAGCTGTGAGACTCCACCTGAAAACACTGCATCCAGCTTGGGATCTTCAGCATAAGAAAGACATGGACCTGTTAAAGTGTGTCCAGAGGAGGGTCATGAAGATGACTGGAGGGATGGAGTGCCTCTGCAATAAAGACAGACTGAGAGCTGGAGTTGTTCAGCCTGGAGAGAAGGATTTCAGTAGCTTAAGAGGAGGTTATAAAAAAAGGAGGAAGAGGGACTTATTTATAGTGATAGTGACAGGAAAAGGGACAATGATATTAAACTGAAAGAGAGCATCTTTAGATTAGATGTCAGGAAGAATTTCTTTGCCCAGAGGTTGGAACAAGTGGCCCAGAGAAACTGTGAATGCCTTATTCCTGAAGATGTTCTAGGCCAGGTTGAATCATCTGCTGAGCACCTGGTATGATGAATGGCAGGGTGAGTTGAAACTACATGATCTTCAAGGGCCCTTTCAACACTAACCATTCTATGACCTGTGATGAAGTTTCTGTTGCAAAGATGCTTGCAGTAAATGTCAAATTGTTTTAGTGCGTTTTCCTTTAAATTGAGGGCTAGTTCAGTCTTCCTTGTAATTTTTGTTGTGTTGTTCTGAATGCTGTAAGCTGTAGCTCTTTGTTTTGACCAGTAGCTGTAAGTCAGCTGGACAGTGCTGATAAACAATTGACAAGGTTTCTCTTTGTAAGGCATCACCCTGAAAACAGTGACTTGGAGAAGCTGTTGCAGACAACAGCTGCAGGGAGGTAAACATTTATGACACTGGTGTGCTTGCCCTGCAGTAAATGCTTCTGAGGTCCAGCTGGATATTCCTTGTTCTTCTGGTTTCAACCGTTCCATGTTTCTCTGCCCCAATTTCATTTACACATGCTGCCAAGCTGGCACAGCCCTACTCCAGCTATGGAGGTTCAGTAGATTGCATGGGCAATCTGCAGCAAAAGACACAAAAGGCACCAGGTTAAGACAGAGCCAGAAGAAATTTCAGGTTGCAAAATGGTCTTCAGGAGGCTTTTAGTAGTATCTGGTACTTGATTTTCTTATCACCATGGCATCTTGCTGAAACTGTGAGTTGGGTGTCATTAGAGGACCTTCTTCCTTGAAAGTTATTAGAATCTATGGCCTTTCACTGCATGTGCAGGGAGTGTGATCAGAGATTTTTCTGTCAGCTTTCAAACTGACTTGACCCTTTCTAGCTGTGTAAAGGCTGCAGTGTGGAAATCCTGGGAAAAAGCCACAACTGTGTTACATGATCTTGCATCTGGCTTGTGTGGGCAACCTTCATCCTTTTTGCTCTACAAAAGAGCTGCTTGAGTGCTTAATTGTTTGCCCTCAGACAGACATTTCTGTGGTTCAGAGACAATTTCTTTTTGGACTCCTGCCTTCAGCATCCCCGAAGACTGCTGATAGCCCGTATGATTGCGAGCCTGCTGGAAGAAGAGTCACAGCCAATGGTCTATTGCTGTTAAGTTGGTGGCGGAAACTGTGTCACTCCAGGCTTCCTGTGCAACTTCACATTGTTAGTGAGAGACCTCTTCCTCTGAAGGATCTCTTTTTTTTTGGATTTGTCAGGAGATGAGTTGCTGAGCTCTCCCGCGATGTTGCAGCCCTCTTGGAGATTTTTTGTTTTCCATCAGTAGACCAGCTCTTTGTCCCACAGCACTGTCCTATCTTTGGCCTGTTCTTCAAGAAAAGAGAAGGTTTGGTGCTTTCGGGATGTGAGAGCAAGTTTGGTACTAGTAATCTTCCATCTCTCTGAAGAAGAAAACAATACTGGGGACCTGTTCAGTAACTAAAAGTTCATGCCTCTGAAATTCTGTGTTCACCCTAATTTCTCTGGTGGGAAGTCTGATCCAGCTGTCTTTCAAGATGAAAAAAGTAAAGTCTGTGCAGAACTCACCTTTCTCAAAAAAATTCACAGAACAGAATCACAGAATAGTTTGGGTTGGAAATGCCTTTAAGGATTATCTAGCCCAACACCCCATTCCCACACATCCCTTGAAATAAGCAGGGACATTCTCAACGAGATCAGGTTGCTCAAAGCCTTCTTCAGCCTGACCTTGAATGTTCCCAGAGGCAGGGCATCTACCAACGCTCTGCACAACCTACGTCAGTGTTTCACCACCCCTGTCATACCAAATTTCTTCCTTACATCCAGTTCAAATCTACCCTCTTCTAGTTTAAAAGTATTGCCTCTTGTCCTATTGCAATTGCTATAGCAACTGCTATCTTCCTTATATGCCCCATTTAATATTAAAAAGTTTCAGTAAGGTCTTCCTGGAGCCTTCACTTTCCAGGCTGAACAATCCCAAATCTCTCAGCCTCTCACAGGAGAGGTGCTCCAGCCATCTGGTAATTTCTGTGGCCCTTCTTTAAGACTTGTTCAAATGTATCCATTCTTTCCTGTGCTGAGTATCTCAGAGCTGGATGCAGTGTTCCACGCAGGGTCTCTTGAGAGCAGATGAAAGGTGCAGAATAACCTCCTTGGACTGCTGGCGATGCTCTCTCAGCTTTTTATTCACCAACATCCCCAAGTGCTTCTCAGGAGAGCTGCTTTCTTTCTGTTCACACCTCAGCCTATATTCATCTGGGCAGTATCCTTACTGGCCATATTGTACAGACTGGAAAGAGAGTGGACTGCAGCATCTTAAGTGGAGTAGGGATAGACCCCTCTTCTGTGTGTAGACACAGCTGGTAGGGTGTCTAGATTTTCTGATGGCTGTGCTTATCACTTAGAAAAGCCTCTTGACCAAGTGGAGATGGCTGCTTTTGCTACTGTGGTATAATGTCTCTTTGCAGTTTTTTCTCCTTGGGGTGCTCTGAAAGCCTTTGTCTTCAGCTGTTGGTGGTTTAGCCTTTCCTGCTTAGCAGGATCTAAGAAACCTGCTCTGGGAAGTCAGGAGATGGTAGGATGGAGAGAGTTCTGTTTTGGCAGGTGAGGTTCCTTTGGTTCATTTGTCAGTACTCATTTTACAGTACCAGGAGGATGGAGAAGGAAGATACCTTGCTTTGGAATATTTACAGCTTTAGGGATGAGAGAATGAGAAGTGCTTAGGTAGCTCAGGTGCTTTGTGAGGCTACTGCAATTCAAGCAAATCCATTATAACCAAATGATTGACAGTTCAAGTATATCGCTGAACTTACCTGTTTTCTTAATAAGTAGCTTGTCTTATTTTCTACCAGCATATCTGAAATACAAATTAATAGCAATTCAGACGTGCTGCCTTGAAATTAGAGAGCTCAGGGACTACAATAAAATTTCTTTGGGGTATCTCTACCTATAAAGAGAAGGTGTTTTCATGTAGATAATTGTGGAAATAAAAAGTGCAAGGAACTTCACATTGTGTGGAGGCAAACTGCATTTTTATCAGACAGGGTATATACTGGTAGCTCTATTTAAAGCGAAGCAGGTATGACTGCTTAGTTGACAAGACCAGAGAATTCTGGGAGATTGGGAGATGAGAGAGAAAAGTGCTGTCAAATACAAGTGATCTATAAGGATACTCAGTAAGTATCTGGAAAACCTTAACAAGATTTTCATTTCTTTTGGATTTTCTGAGGAAGAGTATTTACTGTGGTTTCATTGAACTTTAAGACAAGGAAGAGTCTGAAGTTTCTCACCACAGTGAGAAAGGAGGGTCTTTTTAATGCTTGACTTCTTAAAGATTTCAGTGATTTTTTTCATTCTCTCACCATTGTTAGAAATGTTCTGGGAAGACCAAAGCTTCTAGTGACAGCTTTCCTCGTGACATTTAGCAAGCATTACACAACAGACTTCTAAACTTAAACTAGGCTGTGTTTTTGTCTGAGAGAAAGCACCAATATTGCATACTGGTCTTTGCATGTTTCTGCTGAATTGGGAAATAAGCTGGTGAAGGCCATGTACTGCATCCAGCATCCTTTTCAGTGAATAGTCACAGTATTCAGACTGGCCTGTGGTCGCAGTTGTAAATAAAAAGCTAAATGCGTCTATGTTGGCAAGCTGCTACAATGGAAATGTAGCTCAGAGCTGTGTAAAAAATGTAAAGTTGAGTCCTGCAAACTTCCAGTAAAATGAAAGTGTTGCTTTTAAGTTACTCATTAAAATAGTAACTCCTCCATCAGCTTGAATGATCCTGTCTGGATAAGCAGTCTGGTAAGTGTTTTTTATGTAATTTAAGAACACTGTGATAGAAAAAATAGAATTCTTTTTCCCCAGTCTGTGACTAATTAGCTCGTGGGCATTTTATGAAAGCTATTGTCTTTTAACTGTCAATGTATCTCTTCAGTGAACCCAAAGGCAGTCCGGCTGAGCAAAATAAGTCTGCTTGTGCACCAAGGACAACTTCAGAAGGGAGTCATAAAAGCCCTGAAGGAGAAAGGCGGATTAAACCTGTATTTTGGCTTCTGTTATGTCAGACATATGCTATGGAAGAGTCGGCAGAGCAGAGGAAATAACCTACTTAGTTTTGACCAAAATAAAACTTTGTTTTGAAAGAGTTAGATTGACTTAGGCTGAATTGTCTTGGTGCTGATATGCCCTTTAAGTCCCACTGATGCATTGTTTGGAAAGTAGGGACTGTTATTGTTGTCTTGCATAACAGCTTTGAAGCTTTGGTTTACTCCCTGGCTTTGCTAGATTTTTTGTTTGTTTTCCACTGTCTACAGGCAGTTGTCCTTCCTTCTTCCGTCTTTTGACCATGCTGCTGTAGCTGTGCCTCCTGCAGTGGCCATCATTGCCTTTGTGGGGGTGGGGGAGTTTTATTAACTAATCTGGGCAAGCTGATTCTTCCATGTTCAGCACTTCTGCACCCATCTTCCTTCTCCAGGCACTCGTCAACAGCTTCTTTTTATAAGCCAGTGCTGCAATTTCATGACTATGAGTCCTGGCAGAACCAAGGTGGAAGCTATGACATCTCTGTGAATGATAGCAAACAAATTGGGAATTTTGGAATCCCTTCCAGGTTCTGGAGTAAAATAGTTTGGTTTGGTGATCCACCAGAAGGCAAAGGGCTCTGCAATGTTTCAGGGCAACTCTGGGGATATTAGCTGGACTAAGCAAGTATTTACATCTTCTTCCTGAATAAGAAGGATAATAAAAGAATATCTTGTTTTTTCATATTCTAGCAGTTATTGACAGTGCTCTTTAAAGAAAGCTGGTTTTTTCAGTTGCTGAGCACTGTCTTGTTTTGTTTGAGGTTTTGTTTTTCCAGTGAGGGGGAGGGGTGAGAATAATTACTTAAAAGACTATAGTGTCAAATGTGAGGCAAATTCAAATACTTCCTCTTATTCTGGATTGTTTAATGCCTTATATAAGTTGGTGACATATGGAAAGATTCGTTATATTTGCATCTGTTTAAGAGAAATGTTTATGTTGCTAGAAGTACTGATGGCTCTCTGTTCAAAGCACTAAGATTTACAGAAAGCCTGGAAATGTTTTGAGGGTTTAGTTTTACCCTTAATTAATTATTTCATTTTGATGAAAACAAGATGTATGCTACATGATCAAATTTATAATATGGTGCATTGACTTGAAGTTAAAAATCTTTGGCTTTGGTAAATTGTTATGCTTTAGCAAACTGAAAGTAATTGTGCTGATTTACAGCATGTGAGAATCTGACCCTAACTCTTCAGACTGTGTAGTCAGATGTGGTTGTAGTGCACTCTTAACATTAATGCTCTCTTTACTGGAGCTACTGAAAATGAAAATTACTGGAAGTATTGAAAAGAAATTCAATAGTCTCTGCTGGATTGAATCACTCCTCTGGAGTAAATGGTAGAGCCATTATTCTCTCTGTAGTACGTGTTGCATTTAAAACATAGCCATATTTGCTATGAAACACAAAGCTTGAAACTGCACTGTACATCCTTCTGCCCCAAAGAAACTACTGCCGAACTTCATTTGTTACAGAGGTTGCTGCTCTGGTTGCACCAGGCGAGTAGTGAGGTAAAAAATGCCTATGATGTCACCTTCCAAAGGGGTCCACTGAATCCCAGCAGTTCCCTAGGAAACAAAAACTAAATCCTACTCTTGGTGCTTGTCACCCTGGAGTTTGCCGCCATGACACAGTTGGCTCTTGGAACCATCTGCTAATAATGCAGGCTCTGACCAAAGCTACCACAAGGTACATCTCCTTTGGCTCCTCCTGTAGGAGGCTGGACTTCTCATGTACACCTTCTGGACTTCTTGTGTACCCTTTTGTGGCAATCAGAGTTTGGGGCAGTTGTGTCTTGCTGCAGTCCCATTACAGCTAAGTCTGAAAATGTATGGTGGGAAGTATTAAGGGGCATGGTCCTGTCTTTTCAGAGACCTGTCAGTCTTTGATTGGCAGAAAACGTTGCTTCTTGTAGATGCTGGGACTTGTTCAGATGAAAAAAGACGTGACTACAGATGAGTTTCATTTGATGTGTGAAATACAGTAAAAGGTTGAAGGTTGTCATATGAGAAAGGAGGATAGAGATTCTTTGGAGTGCAGAAGTTTACTTGTGAGTACAGAGACACACTTCGGAGTAGGCATACTTTAGGTACCTGATGAGGACTTTGTCCATGTTTCTCCATCCTTTCCTTCATCTTTTTTTTTTTTTAATAGCCTTTTTAAGATGACGTGTTTAGATAGAGATAATCTATAACACTTTTAGACACCTGTTGTTGAAAAAAACCGAATTGGTCAGTACTTAATCTGGTAGAAACTTTATTTTATTTCATCATATAAAATTTTTATGTGCTTAGGAAGATACAAACAATATTCCCCTGGCCACCCAAGTCTAATGCCAGAGTCAGTTGGTAACCATAACTACAGCCTTTTCTTAGCCTTGCCTTTCTGAGCATCTTAGAAGAAGACAGATATAAACAAAGATATTGTGCATGGGAGATTCCCATTGGAACTGAAAGTTGGCATTCATAATGTGTGAAATGCTAAAATAAAAACACAGTGACTGTGTGCCTGGGACTTGGTGTCAGATAAAAGCGATAGAGGGAAGCAATGAACTCAGTCAAGACTGCACATGGATTTGTGGCAGTGTGGGGGATTGTGCTACACAACTCTTCCATTAACAGTCCACAACATCCTCTGCAAAGGCGGGTAGTGAGATGAGAGCTCATGCTGACACCAGCTGCTGAGGATTACAGAAGTATATTTCAGTCTATCATTTTATTGCTTGGGGTGGGTGAACGTAAAGTGATGGTTGTGTAGGGGTGGAAAATTTATCCTACAAGCTGCTGAGCCTTTAGTCATTTTTTACAGGTTGGAAGGAAAGGACCTTAGACTTGTAATGTGCATCCAGGGAAATATGTGCCCGTTGTGTAATTGTCAAAAAAAGGCAACTTGAATGCTAGCATTATTAGGAAAAGACGGGGGGAGTGGCACAAAAACTACCTCCGTGCCACAGTATAAAATCAGCATGCTGGCTCTGTCTGTACAACGGCTGAGCTGCTGCCGAGTCTGTAGGTGTCTGATGCAGCATTAGATCTTGAACGTGACATTTTCCTTTCTCTATTTTATTTTAGTCCTCTTGTAATTCTTTCAAGTAATCTTTGTACATTTATAGGGCTTTTTGTAGAGGACTGTAGAGATTTTCCATTTATGTAATACTCCTACATACTGGCTATCCATTCTGGTAAACTCTCCAAGACAGGGACTTCTTCCAAGTCTTACATTTAACAAGATGCCTCAGAGAATTACTGCACTTTATTTAGTTGTATTTATATTCACATTAATAAGCTGGGTATGTTCTTTAATACATTGCACTTAAATTTTTCCAGAAATGAAAAATTTATTGTGCTCTCATAGCTGGGAAAAAGAATTCTGAGTTTCTAAGCCAATTTGTGACTGATTTAATGTTTCGTTTCAAAAACAAGATTAAGCCCTCTAGTCAACTAGGTCCTTCAGTAATCTGTAACCTTTGTTAAAAGATTAGAAGAAACTTGGCAGGCACTTGCTGAGAGTTGAAGTTGGTGAAAGTGAGCAGAATGCAAGCAAGATACAGCAGTCACAAATAATGCCAAGCGAAATGAAATTATTATTTGCCAAGTTGTCCAGGCAATACTGAGGAGCTGTGGTGCTGTCACTTTATGCCAGAATATGACATGTTCCCTTGTGGTGGCTCTGTGACAGGCCGTGCCAGCTGGCTGAAGCGTGTCTTGTTTCCTGTGAGTTACTGGAGTTTGCTGTGTGCCAGCATGCACAGCGCTGTGCTTGGAGTGAGCGCTTGGCTGCAGGAGCTCCCCTCTGTCTTCCAGGATAGATTGGTGCAGGAGCTGTCTCTTTTTGAGAGTCCTCACAGGACTTGTGGCAATGATCATGTTGGTGGCTGTGGTGTGACTAGCACACTGCAAGCAGCAAAACCCAAGCACTCTGCAGTGAGGACAGCAGGAGGGAATTGTTGCAAGAAGCAGATTGGAACTGCTGGTTGTAGTGCTGGAGAGAGTTAACTGAGACATAAAAACCTGAGGCAGAGGGGCACAGGTGACTGGCAGGAAAACAGACAAATCCAGACAATAGAGGGTTGGAGGAGGAACTGCAAGTCACTTTACAGCTACTTTTGTTAAGCTCAAAACGAGTGCTCTCTCTGAGTAGATCCACAGTAAATCATGTGTTGAACTGAGTTCCAGGAGAGTATCAAATCCATTTTGTTCTTGTGTTGATATTCATTTATCTTCCCTGGAGACCAGTTTTGTAGTTGTACTTATAAAAATGTTTAGCAAATGCAAAGTTAGACTTCAGCGTTAAAGGTAAAATAAGAAATTAAATAAAACCCAACATGCTGAAATACAAATATACAAATAAATTTCTGTTTGAAAACCACCAAAACTGAATTATGGTGAGTATTTTCCCAAAGAGGAAAAACAAAAGTAAATTTTAACTTCTAGATTTTTTCCCTCAGGACTGAGTAAACTTTTCAAAAAGGGGAGAAGGTTATATGTTATATCCGGTATTTCATGAGCAACTCTCACACACACACCATTTGAATGGGACGCCAAAACATAGCTAAAGTTCCTGCACGGAACTGTTTTCTTCTTCCCTCTTGTGGAATCTGCTTTGAATTCTGTCTTTAGGACAGAGAGAAAAATGCTGATGTGGAAAAAGTGTGACATATTGGAGGATATAAATAGCCATCATTTTTCTAGGAAGTGTTACACAGCTCATGAGTTACAGTGATTCCCAGCTTTTATGTCCTGCCTTGCTGGGGAGGCCTGGAGAGAGATGTTTTCTATTTCTTGTCAAATGTATGTTGGAAAGTTGCTGGCTGTATTTTCCATGAGATGCTATATGTATGCATGGCCTTTATTAAAACACCAAGTCAAACAGAATGTGGTAGGAAAAGTGGCCCAGGACGTGATGACTTATGGGCAGAGCCTGCTGTAAAGCCAGATCTCGTGCTCCATATGGGAGCAGGACTGTGATGCCCAGTGGCCAAATGGCTTCTTGTTGAACATTGGCAATACCTAATTTTTCACAAGAAGGAAGTAATTTTTTATTGAATAGTAGAAAGCCTCAAGGTAAAGCCTCCAAAACTTTTAAATAAATGTTCTGTGCAGTGTCTGAAATCTGCAACTGAATTTGCTTTCTTTTGACTTAGACAACCTATAGATATCTGCTTGTAGCTCATCACAGTGTTTGTATGAACCAAGAAATCTTCATTCTTTCAAGGGATCAGCCTGTCCTCCTTCCTTTAAGTGCTTTTTCCTCAGAGTTTTTTACTTCATCTACTGAAACTTCACACACAGTGTCTTCTGGCTTGTTTTTCCTAATGAAAGGTCATCCCTTAAAACCCACAAAACCTCTCCAAGCTGTCAGCTCTTAAGACTCAATTAAGTCTCTCTGAAACTATTGATAGGAATGTAGGATTCTGCCACCTCCCCCCGCCCCCCAATATTGTTAATGCTTCAATTTTGCTGCCATTTGGGGTTTATTTCTTTCTGTGTGGAATGTGCATAACGAAAACAAAATGTTGACTTGTAGGAGTAATTTCACTCCCTGAGGAATGTGACAGGCAGAGGAGGAGTTGTGTGAGTAGCTCCTGAAAAACGTCTGAAAGTCTTTCACAGACAATGTTACTTGCTATGTTTGGACACTGCTTATCTCCCGCTGTTTGTCTCCTGATATTCCTTAATTTGATTATTTGCAAATGCTTCCATTTTCTGGTTCACATTTTAGGAAACTAATCGTTTTCTGTGTTGTCTTCTTCTGTATGCACTCAAACAATTAAAATCTTTGTGCACCTTCCTGTTTTACTCCTTGTCTGAAACATTCACTCACTGTTTGGTTTCATTGCTTCTCTGAAGTTGCTAACTTAGTATGTTTTTCTGTGTCATGAGATGTTTCCTTATCTGAACCATATGTTACTGTCTTTATGCAGGACCATGCTCTGCAGTATTTGTCAGTACAAAAAGAAAATTGTGGTATTGGACTTGGGTTGTCTAAATAAGTAGAGAACAACTCTAAAGGTCCATGGGAGGAGCAACTCTTCCATCAGCTGCTTGTCTGAATTTCCCTCAGGTGTTTGTGCAGGGCTCAGTTAACTTGTGCATTGAGTTTGTGTGCAGTTAAACCTAATAGCCACTTGGAGAGGGTGGTCTTGCAGACCACCCTCTTGCAGACTTGAGTTGCCTGCTGCATTTTGCAGATCATAAAATTCTTGTGATCAATATGCACCACCATGCTCTCTGCTTTCCTTTCTAGACAGCCTGCTTCTGAGCTAGAAAAATGAGGGAAAGCAGTTTCGTTTCACTGAATTTCATTAGTCACTGCTGATTCCTCCTTGGCTAGCTCTCACCTCTTTATGAAGTTCTTGAGATCTGCCTGTTTATATTTGAAGCTTCATACTCTACTTTTCATGGGTCAGAGCCGTGAGAATCTTTGTCACAATGCTTCTGTCTTCAGAGGGCATTTCCCTCACCTATCCAGGTCAGATAAACTTTGGGCACCACTATGAGACAAGTGACAAGGTCACCTGAACAAGTGGCTGAAGCAGATGTCTTCGGGTTGTGAGTGGCAAATTTCAGACTGTAGGTGGTAATGGGCAAGCGGCCTTTTCTCCTGTAGCTTCTACAAACCTGCTCTCAATACAAGCAGGTGACCCTACTAAGAACATCAGTAGAAATACTGCTGACACCTAAGGAAGGAATCATTATATTACCACTATGTCTGTGTTGAGATAACACATCAGTGATGAGATTCACCAGTTCTCTGTATGGACTCATATCTGTTTTCTGGAGGAGGAGATGCATCTTTGCTCTGCCTGGACAATGACTTTGCTTTCTTTGGTCTTCTCTGTGCTCTTCCCCACCATAGAGATCACCTCCAAATCTGTTAAGCAACTGCATTTACAGCTGCAAGAATCATCCTTGCTTTGACCGTTTCCTTCCCTGACGTGCCCTATTTGGCAGGAAACAACCATAAACCTTAGAGATGCACTAACATTTCACAGCATGCTGCAGAAAATTCAGTTCTGCTCCTTCCCACTTTATTTCATCAGTGCAATAATCATTCTAGGTTCAACCATGGATGATGAATAGCAAATTTGAACACAGTAGAGACTTGCACTGCTTTTTTTACTCACTTGCAGATTAATGAAAAAACAATATGCCTGCTGCTCATGTTAAGATGAGTACTGAGAAGAAAGGTGTCATCCTTTTTGTGGTACCAAAAGGAACTTTTTTTTTATGGGCTGGCAATAAGCCATTTAGATTTGAATGGATTTTAATGTTTTAGTTAGCCTGGAAGAAGCAATGTTATGCAATCAAAAGTCAATGAGCTGGAGAAAGGGGAGGAGAGGAAATTCACTGCTTTTGGTGGCACTAGCACATAGAGGTCAGTGGCAGCAATGGACTGCAGATGGGAAGTTTGAAGCACTTGGGGTGTTGCCAAATACTTGTGCAACTTAGGAAGTGGTACACTGCTTATGAAAAGCAGGAATGGGAAAACCCCGTGTACAGCAACAGCTGCCACTGGCAAGTGATCTTCTGCCCTGGCACTGGGAGAGATCTGAGCTTCCACTCAAGAGGTCAGGACCTGATCATCTGCACAAGGCTTCATGCTTGAACTGGTGGAGAGTAATTCTGAAAGAAAGAAAATTCTAAATCCAAAGCTGCATGGCTTATTAGTTCCTAATTAATCAGAGGTGGTGGGAATGAAATAAACAATCCTTTGTATTCTTTGCACAGCTTAATGTAACGGAAATTCATGGTATGAAGCTGTGGAAAATATCCCCTCCATGAGAAATGGTCTTTTAAAACGTTATCAGGCTTGAAATCATGCTTTGTGGAGCTTGGATGGAATTATAAATCTGTAATAAAAAAAATAGTTAGTTACTCTTGACTTTCAAAGCTGCCTACAATTGGCGACCTTGAATTTTGTCTCGGCCATCCATAATACTCAGTTCGTAACAATACTTTATTTTCTCACATTTATGTCACATGCACTAGCTTGTAGAATAATTAACTTGCAAACATGTCGTTCTGCTTTGGCTACATCAAAGAGCTGTTTTGGACTGTTTAAAACTTCTCTTGAAATTCAAGAACTCATTTTGGTACTCATGGAGAGAGTGAGGTGTGGGAGGACATGGCTTGTGGTAGGCTTGTACTGTTTTGGGATAAACTCTCCTTCCTTTTCCATTGGCAGCATCTTAGCAGTAAAACAGCTTGGAGTTCGTGCACTGTGTATGGTCTAAAACCTAGGGGATAACAAATGTGTTTAAAAAGATGTATTCCTAATTGTATTTGACTCCATTTTTGGTTTTGTTTGATTGTTTGTGTTTCTTAAAGTCCCTTGCTTGTGAAGAGTTGCTCATGGTTCTTATTTTATTTCCACAGTTTGCAACTTCATGTCTCATGAAAAGTGCCTCAAGAATGTCAAGATACCATGCTCGTGTATTGCTCCCAGCCTCGTAAGGGTGAGTAAAGAGACACTGGCTTGTCTCTTTCTTGGGGTAATACCACACATTTATCACTAATGAACATTGTGTCATATAGCAGTGTTTTTTTCATATGGTAATGCAAAAATTTCGTTAGTCATCACTGAAGCTTTTATCTCACAGGCAAAGTTACACTTCCTTTGAGAAGTCTGCTATGAGCAAGTGTAGATAGTCTCTCTTTGAAGACTAGTTATTTGCATTCTTTAAATGTTACTAGATGTTCTTACTGTGTGTCATTACCTGGAAGTCTGGCAATATTGGAGAGAATGAGTGATGTAAACTGCACCATATGTCATAAAAATGAATTATGTGTATCACCAATTTTTTTACAGCTATTACATATTAAGCTGGTCTGCCTAGACAAAGGAGCTATGTTTGTCTTCTATTGATTGCTGCATTTTAAGAATCTTCATGTTTATTGTGTCTAGGGAATAAAATCATTGCATTGTAAGTATAGGATTTGAAAGCCAAAAAAAGAGGGATGGACTTCAGTTCATCACAGTAGTTCAAAATTGATTTTGGTAAGTAATAAAGTACTTGCTTTAAGATGTCTTGTGACCTTCTCCCACAGGACTTCTTGTGTAAGAGATTGATTCAAAGGTTGTGAAACATGAATCAACTTTACAGAAGATAATAGGATGTCACTAAGGTATTAAGAAGCTAAACTGTGTTACCCACTTTGGAAAGGATGACAGAAGAGGAACAAAAGGGGAGAAGGACATGAGGCATTTACTAGAGAAGTAGTAAAACACTACAAATACCTTATGGAGCCCCAGGCAAAAGTGAATGAGACATGGCTGTAAAATCAGTCATGTTCATTACAGACCTTGCTGACTCAAAGCACATTTATGGGAATCCATTCTGCAGACCTGTGAAGGGGAGCTGATTCCCTTTTTTGTGTCGTAAAATGTTTTACAAGTTCCTTTGTGTTGTGGAAGCATGTGTAGGGGGTTAGATGTGGAGGTTTGAAAACAATATGCAATTTGAGTTACAGGGATTAGATAGAGAGAAATTGCCCTTTGTTTTTTTCAATATGCTTTGTCTAGGTGATGAAGCTGCTAGGCTTTGCCAATGGCAAAGCTTTGCTTTTTCTCTTTGCTTTTCTTCTTTCCTTACATACCTTTGATCTTGAGAGGTGTCAAAAAGGTGTCTGATACATAGAAATTTGCCAGTGAAACATTAAGAAATACTACTGTAAGTCTTAGAACCCATGGTAAAGGGACAGATAGGTAGTGAGAAATGCTTTTACTAAGAATTAGCATCTTCTGCTGTTTCAATATGCTGGCAATCAGTTGTAGCAAAAAGAATAGTGAATCAGATGATATAACTATCTGCAAGCGCCTTTAGGGGGATGGCAAAAATCCAGCTGGAAAACTAATTTAATTCAGAGTGTGGGTGTTGCAAACATTTATGACTTCTTCTTTTGTGGATTTGCTCTAAATTTAATTCATTGCTCAAAATAGTATTTGCTCCTTTGCTTTTATATGGTAAAAATCCTCTATTTAAACTTATTAATGCTTCCATTTGCATCAGTTGTAAACGTCAGTGTAATTTTTTCTCTCTTGTCAGTCCCTGTAATCTATCTGCCCCAAAACATAATTTTTAATCTTGTGGTTTATCTGTAAACAATAAACACAAATTGTACTGCACAGGGAGGATAGTTATTTGGTGGTGTTGTCCTTTGTTTGCAGTTCAGCCAGCGTTGCTGTATTTAGCCGCAAGGAGTCTTCTGTGTTTTCTGTCTTGAGCTGTAATGGTTTTATTTTGAAAACTGTGGATTGTACTGTTCGTTCTGGACAGTCATGTCCTCTTGATGTGGTCATCCAAGTTGCATTAATCCTGATCAGCTGTACAAGTGAAGTCTACCATATGGGAGACATCGTTTTGCATGCAGGCTCTGTCAAAGCAAATACCACACTTGGCATTTGCGTAAAAAATAGAGCAAAAAACAAATGACAGCCATTTATACAATTTGTGGAGTTTATTTTCTTAATCTCTCCTTTCAGATTATTTATTTATTAAAAGGTCTGACGTAGGAGGGAACACTGGTGGGATTTTTTTCTGATAGTTCTTTCTGTTATGTCAATATTCAGTGTATTACAGAACTGAGATTTTTTTTTTACTTGCCTGGATTTCATCTAGAGAAGATGGCAATTGTTAAAGCTCATCAGAATGTGTGTCATTTGATACTAAGTCAACCCTCCAGAGAATAATTTTTCAGCAGATGTTTGGTGGAAACTTTTATTCCTGACAGTAGGGTTTCCTTCCCAGGGTCAAGTAAAGGCCCACAGGGGTCTCAAGCATGCCACAACTGAATCCAGTTTCAGATCGTTTTTGATTAATTCATTCTTAAGGCTGATCTATGAAATTTTTTCTCTATTTTAAATCACTATCACCTGCATTTAGTATTCCAGAGTGGATTCAGGTCATGATGTTTCTAAACAAGCCTTTGTGGATCAGTCTTCTGAAAAGTTTGCAGGGCATATGATTAGTTCCAATGGTAACCTCTCAGCAACTTTTTCAAATTAAAACTCTCTCTTTTGTACTTTCCAATAAGTATTTACCTACTCTGCAGTACACATTTTTGAAAAAAAAAAGGAAGGGAGGACAAAAAGTAATCCACACCTAAACACCAACACAAAACAAAATAACAAAACAAAACCTTTTTGGGAGTGAAATGTGAAGTTTTGTTTCCCCTTGTTAGGTTGGTATTGAAGCTGTATTACAGCTTCTTAGAAGTGTGTGTGTATTTTCTATATAACTGTTCTTGGAAAACTAAATTAGAATGAGACCACATGAAGAAGGATTTAATGATGTTCAGCATTTGTTATGCTTATTTTTCCTTGTTGGTGTGTTGGTGCATTGCTCTAATGGTTTCAAAACATTTACATTTTAAGAAGGGTTTAAAGTCTGCTCACGAGACTTTATTGTGTGCTGTTGTTCTTAAACCCAGGTTGTCTAGAATGGAAAATGCTAGTCTATGTTATCAGCTTCTGAATCTTTTTGTGCTAAAAATAAAACTTCCGTTTGTAAGGAAAGCTGCTGCATTCATAGGCTGAGGTAAGGAATGGGAAAGCTGTGGTGCTTGCTGGGGTCTCTACTCTTGTCCTTGTCTGCTGACCTGAGTTTCTCCCTCTGATTGCTGGGTTCAGCTGTGTGCAGTGTGGTTATTTGGGTCAGGAACAACAATCTGAAAGTAGAACATCTTCCTGGGATGGCCCATAGCAATGGGATGAGGGGAAATGATTTTAAACTAAAAGGGGATGCATTCTGACTACATTTAAGGAAGAAATTTTTACAATAAGGATGGTAAAATACTGTCACATATTGCTCTGAGAGGTGGTGGACACCCCATCCCTGGAGGTCTTCAAGACCAACTTGGACAGGGCTCTGAGAAACCTGATCCAGTTGAAGGTATCCCTGCTCACTGCACGGGAGTTTGGACTAGATGACCTTTAAAGTTCCTTTCCAACCCAAGCCGTTCTGTGACTCTGTGATTTTACCTGGGCCCTTGCTGGGTAGCACTGACCACCTTCTGTCAAGAAGGTCTCTCACCAGCTCTCCAGCACTTGACCCATACTTGTGTTGCTTCAGCAAGGCTGTTGCTTGGAGACAGTCACATGGCATAATTTAGAATCCAAATGAGGGTTAAAACTGCTTGCTGCTAATCTTGGCACTGCACCAAGGTTTTCTCCCTTTTCTCCCTGAAGTAGAACCTTAGAGTTTAAGGAAAGGAAGGGCTAGCTCTTCCTAGTTTATAAACTCAGAAGAGTTTATTATGCTCTTTTGAAACTTGATCTGAACTCCCAGATGAACTCTGCAGCTGTATCACTGACTCTTCAGTTTCAGAAGCATTATGAGATGTCACTATGTTTGTTTTAATTCCTAATATTGTCTTGATAAAATGATATGGACATTGATTTCCTCTGTAGCAATAAAAGCAAGGAGTGAGTGACTTTTGCATATAATTTTTTTCTTTACAGTACTAAAATACTGTAAAAAAAATACTAGGCCAAACAACTCTTAATTGTAGTGGAAAGCTTTTATACAAGTCTTACTTTTGAGTAGAAGTATCATATAGTTCTTGTTTGAAATAGTATGAGATGAATTATCCATTGCAAAGGGTCCTTGAGATCTTGGAGCAAATGCCATGTCACAGAGATCTGTAGGATGAAGAAAAATAGTCCCAGATATAGTGGGACAGCATACAGATCTGTGCATCATTCCCTTGCATTAGCCCCAATTAAAATTTTGATAATTAAGTATTTGATTTCGTCTCTCCTGTCCTATTATATGTTGAGACACCCTTTAACTTTGTATGCTTACTTCATTTCAGAACTACTATATGGGATGCATACTTACATTGCCTTTAAACACCAGCCGATAAATCAAGTGCTCAGAGCAAGAATGTCAGTTTGGACACAATTGAAGAGTATCTGACAGGCTTTGTCGCTAAAAAGCGAAAGATAGAGGACATTCCAGAGCACACAGTGCTCTGTAGAAATATTCAAGCTGCTGAAATACTTTGCTACTAAATAAGAGGCTTCAAACAAATCAAAGTGCTATTTATGATTGCTGAGTAATAAGGAAGTAATTGAAAAGATGTCAGTAAGGGCAAAAGTTGAATCACAAAGTTGTTTGCTTCTCTCAGGGAGGGTATAGTCTAGGCCTGGACAGAACAGTCATGAGGGTAAAGGTTTAGGGTGTTGGAGTGAACATTAGAAACTGTAGATAGGGAAGTGATTCAACTCTTAAACATCCATACGTTTTTGTTTCAGAAACACTATTTTAATTTTTATCAGCAAATTTTGTTGGCCTTACGTTTAGAGCAATCTTTGAGAATGACCCCATGTGACTGCCCTTGTGGGCACCTGATGAAGATGGCTGCTTCCAAGCTGCTTGTGCTTATCCTTAAAATG
Organism: Acridotheres tristis; assembly: GCA_037013685.1. Classification (NCBI taxonomy): domain Eukaryota; kingdom Metazoa; phylum Chordata; class Aves; order Passeriformes; family Sturnidae; genus Acridotheres; species Acridotheres tristis. Next base: position 32,842,100 of record CM072919.1, on the reverse strand, counting down.
CAACAGTGTTTTTGAACTGCAAGCTAGTGATCTTAAGTTAAATTCCTTTTAATCAACCTTTGGAGGCTGTTTTTCAGAGTGTTAGTATCCTTCTTTCTGTGTACCCTTTCCTACCCCACACTACTTTAGGTCCTGCCACCCTGGTTTGTTAATCTCTCTAATATTTTTTACAAAGTCATGCTAAGGGCAAGTCATCCTGATATGATGGAGAAGGAGAAGCATGGGCAAAATAATATGTAGACATAGGCCTAGGAGAAAATTTTAGTAGGTAGTTGCTTTTTAAAACTGCCCAAGGCAGTACCTGTTACACTGGTGTCATTTGGTGTATTTGTATTTCTCTCATTATCTTTGAGCCTGGAAGTCTTTGCCTCATGATTCAACATGAAGCTTTCTTCTGCCTGAGCTGGTAGAAAAGAACCTTTTGCTGGGTGAAAAACAGGCCTTCCTGGAGCTGTATCTTTCCCCCTGCTGAGGCATTCTGAAGGCTGCAGACCAGTAGGACAGCCTGGCCTGACTCCACACAGTCAGAGAGTCTGGAGAGCAGCTGGACCACTCTGTACAAAGTGACTCCATCTTAGTGGAAGAGTACTTGAATTCATTATATACTGTTGGTCACATGCTTGATATCCTGTGACATTTCAGGATGAGGAACAATTTTAAAAGGCACTATCAAAAGAAAGCAATTCAAGCCTTTGTTTTTCTTCCAAAGTGTGGATTTTAAAAGCAGTTTGTTGTTGTTCTTTTTGGTTTATGCAAAACTGCTGCACACCTGCACAGATTGCACTGAAGGAGTTAGAATCTAAGTCTTAGGTTTCTATAGGATCAAATTTTATTACAGGCTGATGGTAACATTTACAGATAAATATTACATTCTCTAATACCTTGCATTCCTTAACAGATGGCAGGAAATAGAACAGGAACTAGCAGTATCTTGTCTCTGAGTGCAGAGTCATTGTGGAGGTCATGCTGCTGGGAGTGTTACCATTATACTTTCTGTTTATATGCTTCTGATCAATATTGTAAGGGCACTTAGATGTCATTTAATATTATTACTAGAAGGAATTTTCAGTGTTTTTCTGTTGAAATCGATTTTCGTCGTTTTCATAAGGTAATTTAAGTAGATGGATTGGAAAAGCTGTTTTAAACTCTTATAAATTATTAATATTTTTGTCTTTAGGGCACCTTAGGCTTCTGTGCTTTGCTGTTCTTATGGAGGTGGATATAAACTAGGCAATAACATGTACCATTCTGTATTCTTTCATGATGTCTCACTGGCTTTTCTAGTCCAAGTTTTAAATATTTTATATATATATATATTTATATATATATATTTATAAAGAATAGGTGCTTGGAACTTGTTCAGCCAAAATGTGTTGGGAGAAACAGTATGTAATTGATGTGTTCGTTATGTTGTACTTGCTCTTTTACCTGTTCTCTTTTTCCATCTTACTCCCATCCCATTTTCCATCAGGCTCTCTTACTTTTATACCTGTCATCTTCCAAAGCGTGTTAGAAAGACCACTCACCATAAACAATGGGGTTTTTTGGCTTGGTTTGTAAGAAAGGAATTAAAGAAACTTTTTTTCCCCTTCTCCATCCCCCTTAACATTTCAGTCAGCAGTTTGTTCCCTTCTTTTTGACAGTGACTTGAGACTTCAGACAATTGCCACCATGGTCTGAACAGCTGAAGGATTTAGGCTTGGTCTCCTTCCCTTGAGTTTTCTAGATAAGTACAGTCAGACCCTGAATAAGTCTGCCTTCTGTCAAAGTCCTTTCTCACAATTTTTCCCAAAATAAAGCATGTTTTTCACATGCTTTTTTTTTTCAGCAGAACCTCTCTGTGACAATAATGAACAGCCTGTGTTTCTAAGCTAGGCTTAAGATAAAATAGCCAGACAAATGCCCAGAAGAAGAGTAGCCTGTGTTTCAAACCCGGGATGTTGAGGGGATTGAATGCTCATGCTGGGTGTCCAAAGCAGTTTGTTCACCACCTTGGAGCTAAAGGAGGTCTCCCTGTGTCTGATTTCAGACGAAATTCTTCTTCCTTGGGTGGCTGCATGGTGGTTGAGGCTGTGGCAGGGGTAGGACACTTAAAGAAGACACTTGAGACCTGAAGACAGGTTGGGATGTGCAGAAAAGCTTGCCTGAAGAAATCCCACCAGAGCTTTTCAGTACTCGTTGCAGTGTCTGGGTCGGGTTCTGCTCACATAGCCATTTCTTACCAACTTTCTGCACATTCATTCATTCATTCATTGTGCAGGGTGAATTTTGTGCAAGTGGCCTTCTCCCAGCAAACTTTTTTTTTTGGAGCAGCTAGAGTGAGAATACAGCTCTGACGCTTTACCTTCACTATAGCTGAGCTGAGGTAACTTGTATGTCACTGTAGAGAGGTTTGTTTCTTCCTTCTCTTGAAGAAGTAGCAGGGTGGGCAGGAATTATGAGCCTTAAACTTAATCTGGGATAGTTTGATTAAAGCTTCTTAGGCTTTCGAGGATAATTTTCCCCCCCAGGATACATATTTTTTTTGTAAGTGTACATTATATGACTAGAGTATTCTTTGTCAGAGATGGATAGCTGCAGGAGCTGCAGAGAATGAAATTTTAGTTCGGGCTTGTGGGAGTAGGATATGGACCCAAAAAGAATTATTTGGTTCTATTTTTAAATCCCCAGCTTGTACATAAAGTTAAAACCTGAAGCTTTTGGAGACAATGCTGTTATATATCATATTGGAAATACTGATATGGAGTCTTTTTTGTAGTCTGGCTATCAGCTCAGCTTGGTAGGGAGCCTGGGATTTGAATGGGCAGTTTCCTGGTCAGTCAGGGACCAAGAGTTCCTCCAGACAATGTGGTCTGCTGGAGCAGTGAGCTGGTGACTCCGTTTCTGTGGTCAGCTGCTGTGCACTATCCTGTTCGTGTTTGGTAATGCAAGCATATTTCATACGTCTCTTTGTGGTCTTTTATCTCCCAGATTCTGAGGGGTACTGGAGGAACCACATGCTCTGCAGTTTGGGGGTTACTGATTTTTCTTTATTAAACTTCCAACATTGTTCTTTTCTCCTTGTATTGCATCTGGCAAAACTTTATCTCACTTCTTTCATTGTTCGTGCTTGAATTACAGGCTTGTTTGATGTAACTGTCCCCATACTTTCTGAGGCAGAAAATTCATGTGGAAATGGGATATTTATAACTGGAAGCAACTCCTTGCATCATCAAATTCTGTGTTCACAGTATGTGTCAGATTTGCTGTTAATAGTTCTCAGGAAAACTTTAATATAAAAGGAGAAAAATTCAAATCCTGATGAATAACCTTGAAGGATTTTTTACCAGTATATCTGAGAAGAAAAGCTGCTATCTGTGACTACATGTATCTGAAGTCATTATTTCCAAAGTTTTACTGGGAATGATTTATTTCATTTGAAACCTAAATAATAATTTATCAGCTTTTATCAGAAATGCAATCACAAGATAAACTTGATGTGTTCATCATGTCAAGAAGGGCATGTGAAATGCACAATACTAAATACCTAAATCACAGCAAACTTTTGTGGAGCTCATTTGGATTCTAGGACTTTAAACATGCAGTTACATTCCTTCCTTTTGATGTGAATGTCACTTTAGCAAAGCTGTGTATCTTGTGGGAAGAGTAGTCTCTAGAATAGACATGAAGCTTAAGTATGTTTCTTATTTTTTACTTTGCTTCTTTTTATCTGTTGTTCCTTTGATATTATCACTTCCCATCTTCATTATTAACCACTAAGCAAGGAAAAAAAAATTAAGGTAAGTGGATAAAAAGAATCACATTTGCCAGAACTGTTGGTACAGACAGCTCTCACAAGAGATAATCGTAGTGTATAATTTTTCAGCCTACAGTCAAGTGGAACCTCTGTCTGAATGTACTTCAGGAGCTGGATCTCTGCACCATTCAGGCTTTGAAGCTTTGTATAAGGCAGGGGAAGACCAACCAATCCCTTTGTCCTGATCAGCTAGTGGCCAGGCTGTATTCGGAGGGGAAGTGAAAGGCCTATGGGGAGCAATGAACTGTGGCAGCACTGAGATGTTAAAAGTTGTCTTGTGTGTGTCTTTAGGGTATTTTGTTCTCCTGTGCAGTAATTACTCTTTAATTGTCCTTGATTCAATTAAGAATGCTTAGAAGAACAACTGTGATTACAGGTAGGTCCCAAAGGAAGCCTTTGGATTCATGTTGTGAATCACCAAGAAGTTAATCAGCATTTAAAAATATATACAACATATATTAATTCCCAAGAATTTAAAAAACAATTGCGTAAAAGTATTTAAAATATATATCTAAGTATGATTATTTTTTAAAGGATGATTCATCTGTCTGTTTATTCTTGTGCTTATTTAAGTTTAGTTGTGTATACTGCTCTGTTGTTGCAATACAGAGCAGCTTCTATAAACTTTAACTGACACTTTGGAAGTTGAAATTGATGATGTGTTATGCATTCTTCGCTGGCAGGTTCCAGTTGCGCACTGTTTTGGACCTCCAGGACATTACAAAAAAAAATTTTGCACTGTGTGCAGGAAGTCCCTAGAGTCACCTGCCTTTCGATGTGAAGGTAACTTAAACCCTACTTGTATGGCCATCTGTGTGTCACCCAGTAACCTACAGTTTCCTTACACTGCATACTTCGAGTGCTTGAGATATTTATTTTTTATTTATTATCCATGTATTATCCATTCATTGGTCTTGGGAAAGTGTACTTCAAACTAAGGAGTAATAAATCAGCCAGCTTCGATAAACCGCAAACTTTGTCAAACCTGTACACTCTTTTCATCTTTCCTCCAATTTACTTTGAGCAAGTCTGTGGTGGTGTGCAATGAATCCCTGCCTGAGATGGACAAAGAATGAGGAGCTATTATGGCAAAAGAAAGACTTGTCCTGTTGTGGGAATTTATTTCTGTTTCCACTGGAAACTTTAGATACAGAGAATCATCGGGTATTCGTATTTCTAGAAAAGAATGTAGAATTTCCTGTGTTACTAGTCTCAGATATCTGTTACTTGTAATGAGGATGAGGTACCTACAATGGAAAGATATTTGAAAATATTATTTGTCAAAATAGTACTACTCTGAGTATTCTGACATGGATTCTCTGAAAAAAACAGTAATTAAAGAAATCACCCAAATACCAGATTTTTTATTTGAAATACATGTTGGCATGGGTACATGACTGATTTTGATGTAGGACAGCTCTTCAATTCTCCCTTGTCTTAAATGTCTCTTAGCTGTTCAGTTGAATTGTGAGGTTAAATAGAATTTACCGTTTTTTAGGAATATTAGCTCTGAACTGTTTAAAAAAAAGTCTAATGACTGAAGAACCAATTCTTCAGGGAATTGAGTTGCTTCCTAAATTGTTGTTTTGCTAAAGATAATGTCTTATTTAATATGATTTTTTATGTATATCTGTAGGGGAAGCAGTCCTCTTTGATCAGGGCATTTAGACTTAGAGTGGCAAGGTATTTCTGTTACTGCTTTTGTCTGTCAAGTTGGCATAATGGAGCCAAACTGTTCTTCTGACCAGTGGGAATATGTCACTTAGTACAGTTACCATGTGACTTGGATGATTTGGTAGGATGTTCAGTGAGCTATAGATACCACAGGGGATTTTCTAGTGATCTCTCTTAATGAGACTCAGATCCTGTATGCCACGAGATAAACATAGAAATTTGAAAAGAAAATAGTTATCACTGTTTATGCCCTCGTAACTATTGCAAATAGCTTTTGTTTAGTAATCCAATTTGGTTAAAACTGTCTAAATTTTGCTTTCATATTCTTACTCTCTTTATTCTACTGCATTTGCATTATATCCAGTTGTTGTGGTTTAACCCCAGCCAGCAGCCAAGCGCCACACACAGCCTCTGCCCCACCAGTGGGATCAAGGAGAGAACTGGAAGGGTAAAAGCTGGAAAGCTCATGTGTTGAGATAGACATTGTAATATGGAAAGCAAAAGCCATACACAAATAAGCAAAGAAAGAAAAAGAGCTCATTCACCGTTTCCCATGGGCAGGCAGGTGTTTTGCATCTCCAGCACATCAGGGCCCCCTCCAGCCTCACAGTGACTTGGGACAACAAATGCCATGACTCCAAACGGCCCCTCCTTCCTCCTTCTTGTGCCCAGCTTGAAACACTGAGCAGGATGTCACATGGTCTGGAATATCTCTTTGTCCAGTTCAACCTCCCATGTACCTTCAACTTCCTCCCCAGCTTGGCAGCACAAAAAGCAGTAAAGACCTTGCCTCTGTGTAAGCCTTGCTCAAGGATAACTAAAGCATCTCTATATTATCAATCCTGTGTGCAGCAGAAACCCAAATTCAACCCTGTTCTAGCCCCTGTGAAGAAAATTCCCTCTACCCCAGCCAAAACCAGCGCACAAGTGCAAAGGAATATTTTTTCAGATGTTTCTATTTAAGTGTTTGTAAACATGAAACACATGAAATCACGTGTTCTAGTTAGGTATTACAGATGCACAGAATTTTTTTATGGTTTGTTGAAGGTTCGGAGTTGTTTTCCTCACATGGATTTGACAATTTTACTATTTTGTGTGGTGTGACATTTTCAATAGCCCTTTTTCTGAATACCAGTAAGTCTACAATTTGTTTCTCAGCAAATTTTTTAAAATGTATGGCAGCTGAAGTTCATAAAATGCAGAAGATTCTTCCTTTATTCTTCAAAAATGCTTGCAGAAATTGTTTTAGAAGTATAGAGTTTTAAGCTATAGAACTTTTAAATCCAGATGGAGAAATTGAACTTTCTTCCCTTTTTTTTTCTGTTTATTTCTAATGACTTTGCTTAATGCTACAAATCTAGTCTTGTTTATGATGTTCATGTCTGATACTAAAATTAAGAACTTTTCCTGGACTCTTTACCATAATTAAGATAAAAGAGGGTTAAGATGGAGTTACCTTTTCTAAACAAATGATAGACAGCATTAAATATGCTTGTAAAATAATTTTAATCACTGTTTTGCACCTTTTATTCTTAAAATCGAATAAACTTTCTTGAAATGAAAGGTTTCACCCTCATCAACATTGTGGGTGCACAGTAGGGAACCTGTTCTCAGAAATGAGCATGCATTATATTGTAATTGTGTATTAATACATGGTGAATTAAATACATACATTTCATAGGTAAAAATTTCAATAGATTGACTCCAAATTCTGCTGACACTGATTTGGATAAAGCTTTGGATAGCTATTTTTGCTACCAGATTTCACTGGTGTCAAATGAACCTGGACTCATGATGGTGATCTTCCTTTTATTTCGAAGAAAAAGGGATGGAAAGTATTAAAAAAAAAAAAAAGAGTAATCCAAACTTTTTTTTTATTCTGAATTCTTTACAAAAGTTTCTTATTAAGCATTGACCAGGAGCAGCAGATTTAGTGGAGAAGGAGGCCGCTAACATTTAAAAAGCTATTCTCTCAAGTTTGTGTATCTGAAAGGAATCAGGTTGGGGTTTTTTTGGCAATTATAAATAACTTTCATAAATAGCTTGAACCGAAGATCGTCATTCTGTTGTGAGTTAAAGAATTATGGAGATTATGGAATGGCTGAAAAAGATGAAATTTCTTTTTGTAGGACCTCTAATTGGATCTCTGCATTCAAAAACATCCTCTTTCCTACACCAGGATAGTCAGTTTAAGGGATTAACTCCCATGACACTCCCGCCATTTATGTGAACATACTTATTAATAATTCTGTGCTAGGGTTGGTGCTAGAAGCAGCAGATATGAATTAAACCAAGGGTAAAACTTGCTTTGTGTTCCTAGAAAGTATAGCAAGGGCAGTGCATGCCTGTGTTGGCAGAATTAATAATAAAACCCCCAATGCTTTTGCAAATTCCTTGAAGCTGTAACTTTGTCTATGGACACTTTTAATATTAGCAAGAGAATGACTCAAAGCATCTAGTTTGCCTGGTTAGTTGAACTGGCAAAACTGCAAAATATTCCTGTTACATCTATGAACAGGGAGAAATGTGAGTGGAGGAGGGACTGTGCCACCCCTCAGAGAGAAGTTCTCGAGTGCAGTGAAGACACTGAGCATGGGGAGCTGTGTTTGTGGTTGACTTAGTCTTTGCTTTGGCGTGGTGGTAGATTATATCTTCTGTGGAGTTAGAATAACACAGTGTTAATTCTGCTCTGGAAAAGTCCAAAGAGATTTCAAATTGAGTATTACTCTCCATGTAAATTAATAATGTTGCTTTCAAGACACTTTCAGATAATGTGCAGTTGCTACCTTCCAATCTTCAGGTTACAATTCTCATATTTTTGTGATAAGCTTGGAGAAATAACCTGTTTGACCAGAACTAAAAAAGTATTTGAAAAATGTGATGCTTGCTTGTTGCTTTCATTTACCTGATGAAAAGTCAGATGCCTTCCAGAGTAATACAAGTATATACAAAGCAGCTACAGGAGGATCTTTTTCATCCATCTCTGTCTCTGAGGCCCACAGAGAACCTTCCTAACTCTTGAAATGATGAAGCTAGGTATTGAGATCTATTAGTAATTATTTTGGGGATTTTCTTTGTAACTCATCCTTTGTAGCATAACTGCAGATTCTTTTCTTTCACATCTGGTATTTCAAATCAGCTTTTAAATAATGAAGGTATTTTAAAACCAAATTTGCCTAAACTTTTACAGGTTTCATTAAAACTTCTTCCACCTACAGTACCTACAATATTTTGGAAGGCAATGTTAACCTTACTTAGGAGAGTGCTCTGAAAAAAAATTATTTCCTTTTTTTTTGACAATGAAATAATGATCTACCTTATATATGGTGATTGAATCAGAGTAGCCTTCAGGCACTGGTATGTTGGAGTAGGCAGCAGTTCCTGTGAAACTGCATGACAAAGCTGAGCAGTTGTACACATTTAACTTGCTGTAAGTGGAGGAAATATGACAAGTGCTGCTTACAAGCAAAATTAGCTCAGCCTTTCCTTTATATTTGTTTCATCTTTTTAACACAGAGGAAGTGGAGGAACACATGAAACAATGCTGGTAAACTTCTTTATTGTCTACCTTTGCTGAATATAAAGAGCATGAAGGAAAGTATGGTGTGAAAAGGGTAATGGAGTAGTATTGAAGGAACGGAGGAAGGAGATGCAGAAAAACCCTGGGGTTTCCAGCCTAAAGAAGTTTTTTGTTTTTGTGCTTTTAGTTTGTGAGCTACATGTGCACACAGACTGTATCCTGTTTGCTTGCAGTGACTGCCGGCAATGTCACCAGGACGGGCACTTGGACCATGTAAGTGCAGATGCCTCTGCAGGGGAAGGTGGTTGTGCATTTTGTGGACTGGAGAAAGAGCAGTCTTGTTCTTTAGTTTCACATGCTCCTAGTTATCAAAGCACTTTTGTTGCTTATTGACAGGCCAAGGATATATGTAACTTCAGAATATACTATAATGAGTGAGATGAACTTAAATGCTGATATATTCACAGTGCTTTTGAACTCTTGCTGAAAAGTCTGTGGAATGTGTACAACCTCAAAAAAAAATCAAGCATCTTATTAAAAAGTTTGCTTTGGAAAAGCTGGCGTGGAACTTTTTGATCTCCTCTCCTCTCCTCTCCTCTCCTCTCCTCTCCTCTCCTCTCCTCTCCTCTCCTCTCCTCTCCTCTCCTCTCCTCTCCTCTCCTCTCCTCTCCTCTCCTCTCCTCTCCGCTCCTCTCCTCTCCGCTCCCCTCCCCTCACCTCCTCTCCCCTCCTCTCCCCTCCCCTCCCCATTTTCCTGTATGGGAGCTTTTGGCTGCATTGCTTCTCTTATCCTCAATGCTTCCTGCAGTCTGAGTAATGCAAGATTGCCTATTTTCTTATCTCCTCACAGTACAGTAGATACAGGATACTGATATTGTAGGATGATTTTTAAAAATAATTATTTTTAGTGGACTGTGAAGCAAAACACTATGATAATTTTTTTGATAATTTGATAAAACTTCTCTAAGTGAAATGTAAGATTGTTAAAGAGTCAAATATATCTTGAGAAAAACCTAATGCCCTAGTGTCTGTTGCTGTTTCCTCAGAGCTATTTGAATTACTGATTTTAAAGTTGTATTGAAGATGCATCTGTATCTGATTCATGTCATGCTAAGTCGTGATGTGTTCCCTCAGGATACTTACCACCACCACTGGAGAGAGGGAAACCTTTCTTCAAGTGCTCGTTGTGAATTTTGCAAAAAAACCTGTGGGTCTTCTGAAGTGCTTTCTGGCATGAGATGTGAATGGTGTGGCATCCTGGTATGTTGTGCTGCTGCTGCATGTATTTGTAGGAACCACATATATATGGGCATGTGCTTATTTGAACACTTGATATAAACATAATTTATTTGCATGCTGTATAAATATATATTTTGTATACACTTTGTAAATAGACCTATCTATACACTTACCTATTTAAATATATGTATTTATGTGTTAGATGGGAAATCTTATTTTTTTTAATCCTCATAGTCATTTTAATTATCAACTCTCAAAGTCACAGTGAAGCTTCGTGTAAATCCAGTGGAATTTAACATGGCCTAATCATCATAGAACAGTGGTTAGAAGCCTGCAGTCACTTCTTTGTTAAATCAGAATTTCTTTCAAATCATGAATTCTCCAAGGTTAAGGACTTACCATTTGTCTTGGTTTGAAAAGACAGGTATGGTTTAAGAAAAGGCAGGAGCCCCTTTTCTGCAATGCAGAGTGCACCCCCCCCTCCCTTTTAATTATTTTAGGTCCAAATCAGACGCTTTCAGGCAGGAGATATGGGGATGTGAATAACAGTTCTTTACTGGTATCTAACAAGGCAGAAAACAACAACAGCTATGAAAATTGGCAACAGAACAGAACAGTCTAGCTCCGCTCCAGTCCCCTTTGGCCTCAGGCCGTGTCCCTGTGCTCAGTTACCGGTGCTGTGGGGACAGGGCAGGTCCCGCGCAGTTGCAGAGGGCTGGAGTGATGGCGGGGAGGCCCAGAGGTGAGCGGGATGGGAAAGTGACTCCCCCTGCTCACGGTGTCGGTCGTGGTGCTCCGCAGAGTGTCCGGAGATAGTAGGGTGAGATGGGAGAGCAGCAGAGCGATGTTCAATGGCAGGGAGCGTGGATCTCAGTGCTGGGATGGCAGGGGAGATGCCAGAGCGGAGCCCAGGCTGTCTTTCCACTCCACGAGCTCAGCGAGAGAGAGTCCCCCGCTCCAGACCCCCCATCCCACCTTTCCTTTTCCGGTTCCCCCCCCGCCTCCCCCTCCACCCACCCCCCTACGAGAGAACATTATTTGTCATTTTAAGGTGTAGCCACAATTAGCGTAACAATGGGAGGAATTCCACAGAAAGAAAAGGGGAACAATCCAACCCCCAACACCATTCTTATATATTTACTCTGATTTCAGTATAGAATAGATCTTAACCTGTGTGGTCGGGGTTTTTTTTATGCTGTTAATACCAGTTCCTGTGTTTTTCCATTCACATGACACATGTTTATTTCCTGTACAAGTTGATCGTACCCTTCAATAATTCTTCTGGAAACCACAGCTTTTCACACACTGATAAACAGTGTGTGGTGCAGATAACAATTAATCCATCCACTTAATGCCACCTCATATTAAAATATGATGGAAGTGAAAGTAGCACCAGATGAGATGGGAACTGAAAGGTATAGGTAAGAAATCATTAATATGCTGCTTAAGACTAGATGGGTACTCCGTGATTTAAATGTAAATCATGTGGTAATGATTTAAAATAAAACTCTAGGAGTTATTCAGTATTTCAAGTGGTATTTCAATGATTTTAGTTATGGTTTTTTTTTTTAGTATTGTGGGGTTACTATTTTAATCTGAGATATCATTTCTGAGGTGGGAGGGACTGTCTTTGAGAGCAGTCTAAGAAATGAAACATGCTATGTGGCCATACATACAAAGGTATATGTATTCAATAATGGCAAAGATTTGCAACAGTGTAAAGGCAGAAACTATCCAGTCATCCCTTGGGATAAAACTGAAAACGGTCTTACCTCAGAAATTGCAAGTGGGTACAGCTATGCAAGAGGATACTACTACTCCTTTTCAAGCTATTCAGTATAATCTGTGCACCTTTTCCATTTCCCCCAGTAAATATCCACATAGAGTAGAAGATCAGAGCTTGAGACCAAAACTTTAAACTTCTCCATGTAGCTGTAAAAAACTCTTTCATTTTTAATAGAACAGGTTTGTGATACTTGAAAGTTTCTTGGCATATTAAGACACCCCATTTTGTATTATTGGTAGTACAAAACCTGAATTAAACAAATTAACATCTAGGGTGAAAAATGGGCCATTCGTTTAATGAAGGTGATTTACAGAAGGCCTATATAATCCCTAAACTGAGTTATACAATTTCAGTCATAGTTTGTTATACATAAATTTACTTTCTCTGTGTATCACAAGTTCTTAACTGATGCTGTTGTTTATAGGCTCATGCTGCTTGCTATGTAATTGTCACGCCAGAATGTACCTTTGGAAGATTAAGGAATATGATTCTTCCTCCAAATTGTGTTCAATTGTTTTCTCGCAACTTCAGCAAATTGCATTGTTTTCGAATATCGGAAAATTTGCAAACAGAATCAGGTAAAAATTTCAAAGTTGGATGTAACTAATTGATGAATGTATTTAACCTAGTGTCATAATTCAATTAGGTACATTATTGCTAAGTTTTACTGGCTTTTTTGGCAATACTATGACTTCTTGCTATTTCTGGGACAGGTTAGAGGTTTTTTTTAATGGACGCTGTGCAAAATGCAGTAACTTCTGTTTACTGGTGCCGGGCAATTTGTGAAATATTCTTGAAAAAAAAGTGATAATCAGAAAATTTGTGGTGTTAGTGTTATCATTGCTGGAAACACTTCTTATATTATGTGTAGAGATTATTTTATTTGTCTCTTGGATTAAGCATCTGTCCTTTTCAAGATTCCTGTACTGAAGCAATACCATATATCTAGGCAGGGTAATGTTCTACTGCCATCTAGAGAGAATGTTTGTTTAACAGCTTTTTAGGAACAAGAATTTTTTTAAGCCTGTATTTAAGCAAAGTATTTCTTAATTTGTGTTTTTATTATTATTTCTTTTGGTGCTTGAATGGTATAGGAAAGAGAAAAAAAATAGGAAAAAAAAGTGAAATATTTGCAACTGCTCTTTTCTCAACCTTGCTCTTGAACTTTCTCCTCTAAACTCAGATTTAGTTTTGGTGAGGAGAGCTGATCATGAGCAAGACCCCTTTGTTCTGTGTGCAGCAGCTGTAGCAAAAGTCCTGCTACTGCATGAACTGCATGACCCAAGGTCTACATAACCCAGACACACTCCAGTGACCTGTCAAAGGCAGAGAGGAAGCATTAGTTGATTTTGTAGATTTTTTTTTTCAGTGAGTGTTTTTTCTTTTTTAGTGAATTTGCTTGCTAGTGGTCAAAGATATAGTACAGCACCCACTTGAAAACCATGGAGTTCCTAATGCTTTCAAGATAAGAAGTAACCAAAATAAAGAGAGTTTTGGATGAGCTTGATTTTGCTGTAAGACTCACTGTGAACTTTGGTTCGGGTCTATTGTTAGGTATTTCACAAGTGTCCCAAAGGCTTAAGAGAAGATAAAGTTGTGTTATTATAACTAAGACAAATTAATCACAAACCTTTAAAATAGAGTCTTTGGTTTGACTTCTCTGATGTTAACTAAGTTTCTCTCTTCAACAGTGGTGTGTTCTTTTAATATGTCAGACTTAACTTTCTTTTTTTTTTTTTTAATCACTTTGTAATAAAAACTGAACATGAAGCGCCTTAAGTGAAAGAATCCAAGGTTTTAACTGTACTTTCTAGTCTCTTCCTTCAATATTTTAAGAGATGAAAGAAAAGGTTTTCTATTTCAGGACTTATGCTACATGCTAAGTGTGTTAGCTCATGTTACACATAGTCAAGACTTTTTAAAGTAAGAATGGGTTTTTTTGCATTTCTTAATGGAAAAGTTTGTCTGATGCTTTGAATTGACAGAATGAAGTCATTAGCTCGTGGTGAGATGCAGATACATATGGATGGAGAAATATTCACAAACTTAATTTGGACCATTTCGAGTGTTTTATTGTGATATGAAGAGTGGGGGAGAATAAAACTGAATAAAACTCACCTTATTTGGAAAGTCAGAATGCATTTTTACAGTCCTTAGCCTGTGTGTCACAGAGGTATAGTATAGCAACACCCTGAAAAAAAATCTAATTTCTAACACAGGTTCTCTTTTCTGTGGTCTATGAGAATTTCTGCTCCTTGGGCTCAGCCCCCCATCATCCAACGGGCAGCAGCCTTCCAGGATGGAGGGGCCGCTGATACCCAGGGGAGCAGGGGCCAAGCCATGGGCATGCTCCCCTTTCCTCCTGCTGCAGATCTGTTGCATACCTGTGAACTTGACAGCTGCCTTAGCAATTGACGTATTCCCTTTTTTTCATGGTCAGTGAGCCACAGCTGTGGCTCAGCAGAAGGCATGGTGAGTAATATTTGTGATGCAGCACCTGCCTTGCACTCTGGTGCATAAAATGTTTTGTTCTGTGTTTCCATAGCTGACAGTGCTTTTTAACGCCTTGGTTTAGCACCTACATGCTGAATGTTCAGGTACTAGTCTGACGCCTCCACATGTGACTCCTTTTAACCATCCACATCCTGTTGAGCCTTGCTTCGAGACCTGTTGCTGGATGTTTGCCATTCTGAGTCATCTGCTGAAGATCAGGTGTCTGCAGGTCACTGCCAAAAGCACCAGATACTATTGCTATGTGCTCTTTTTCTTTCCCCAAATTCTTCTTCAAAGGCAGAGCCAAGAATTGTCTTGAACTAATTCTCACATCATCCTGGGTCGAGGAAACTCAGAGCTCTAGTTCTTGTCACCCATGTTCACAGAACAGACCTTCATTTTCCTACAAAACCCCACTAGCTCCTGGCATGTGCTGAAAGTTACCAGATATGTCATGAATCCAGCAGCTCCCTGATACTCTCTTAGGATATATTTGACGCTCCTCTTAAAATGAAGCAGCTCAGAACAGCTGCCTCTGGAGTTGCTGCTGCTTTACCAGGGAAAGGCATAGACTCTGGATGGCAGATCTTGTTAAAGATTGTGCATGTTAGGGATGTTTTAGGGGAGCAAGGAACTCATATGTTGGAGGATAATTAGCACTTCTGTGTGATGGCAGGCTCATTAAGAAGTTCTCCTGATGTGGCATGCACAGAGGGTGCTCCTTTGCCACAGCTGACATCACTCATAAGATTGTGAAATGACCAGTCTGAGGTACCAAAGTGTTGGCAGTTGCCTGGGTGAGTTGACTGCTGCAGGCGTAGCTCTTCCCAAGCTGGTGGTTGGGAAGTGCCAGATGACTTGTCCCATGCAGTGAATGAGAACAGCCATCATCACTGACCTACTGGGGACCATTTGTCCAAAGTGGCTTTTGCCATGGTGTAAATGCTAAGCTTCATCACCAAAATTCAGCAAACATCTCTGTGCTGAAAAAACCTTCTTTTAAACTCTTGAGCTACCAGGACATGCAGTGGTAGAGCAGTGTGGAGCCCCTTCCTGCAAATGACTTCTGTCATAATAAATTTCAAACAAGTCGTTGAACTTCATGGAATAGTTTCAAGATGCTGTTGATGTAGATTTCCCTACTATTCAGACTGAAGGAGAAAGTATAATAAAAGTCAGCTTTTTCCCATCAAAACTGAGAAAGAAGAGGGTTGGGAGCAATCAGGAACATTCCTTTCCTATTGTTATATTTACTGGGGTTTTTTGTTTTGTTTTTTTTTTAACTTACTTGTCTGGAGTGAAATTCAAGAAGGCATTCAGCTGCCTCTTATTTCAGGGTGTTTCAAGACCATACTGTCTAAATTTCTCTCCAGTTTGAAACTTGATCTGTTTGTCTGTCAGCTGAAACAGGGAAAATATCTCAACACTCTTTTTATATTTTAAAAGTCTTTCTTTTAGAAAATTTGAAAGCATTACCCAAATGTTCATTGAGTTTCCTGGTGTGAAGTTTAAGACTACTACCTAGTACCCTTCTTGACATGCTCTGATTCTGCTTCTTGGAAGGTTCTCCTGCTTTAGGAATTTGACTTCACCAGTACCTCTTCTGCTCTGAAGATCTGCCTTTACTTGTTTACATAGTTTTTACAAAGTTGTTGCCTGGCTTATATCTTTTGGGAGCTTTGCCTGCATCTCATTCAAGACTGACTGGAATTTTCAGTGGGTGCAAATGTGAATACCGTTATTTGATGAGCACTTGCGTTGCACTCTACTGATACCCTCAGAGAAGGAAAATTGATCATGTTTGGGTTTGCACTGGTCTTGTATGGCCCTGAGTGTCAGGAATGAGAATGCTGTGAGGATGTTCTTCACAGAAGCAAATACCAAATGTTCACAGCATTTATTTTAATATTTTTTTAATATTTTGTGTATGGTTTTACAAGGGTGCATTATTTTCTGACATGTTAGCTCCTAGCTTTAGAGGACAGCAGCAATTTCTTTCTCTTTGGGTGTCAATACCTTTGTTTTTCAGTTGTGGAAATTACTTCTATAACACCATTTCTGCACAGAAGGCTGAATTGATTTGCTAACTTAAAACTTAATGGAAACCATCCATACTTCGATGATAGTCAAGCATCATGACTTCAGAAAAGAATGAAATGCAGTAGTTGCAATATTAGAGCTAATAGTATAAGGTTCGCATGTATGTCTTCACTGTAGCTACATGACAATGCAGATTTTTTTAATGCTATTTAAATGTGTGAATTATTATCATAAAATAGGTAGAAAAAGATAGTGTGCTTTTCCTTTTGTATTATCTTGTTTGATGGAAACTGTTCTTAAATGACAAACACCTTCTTCCCTCTGTTCAAATTAACAAAAATCCTTTATTAAAATGTGTCTGCTTTTACAGATGAAGATGACGATGTTGATGGCTCACCACAAGGATCAACAAAAGATATCCAAATTTCAACTGATTCAAGTAAGCAAAATTTTCGTAAGGGATGAATAGTCATCCATTTATTTATTCATATAATAATCTTGATTCATATAATCTTAACTTGTATTGCCATATGACAAAATATTAAATGGTTGTTTTTCCAATATTAGTTTTTAATTTCAGGTCCAAAGTTACGGTCCAACACATTTATCCAGGGCATTACAAATATCTCCTTGGTATTTTCCATTGGTAGGTTGACATAAGTGGCAATCTGTTCGTTACCTTGTCAAATAGGCAATTTCTCTCAGCTTGGTAATAGAAGAAAGAAAATATGGTGTTAACAATCCATAGATAAGCAACAAATTTAAAGGGGAGACAGCAATGTCTTTTCAGAACCTTTTGCTTTAAGTTCGCTGGATCCAAATTTTGCTGAGGACATCAGGTGAACTCTTTTTTGGCTTGGGCATATTGCAGTAAACAGGACTGAACTGGGCTGGCTGATTTTTATGCAGTTAAATTTTTGAGTGTGTGGAGTTTTCTGGGGTTGGTAACAATCAAATTCTTTCTTTTTAGAAGGTGAGGTAAAACTGCAGTTTAAGAGCTTCCCACCCCTATATCCGTATTAGTAGAACAACATTGTATATGCTACCTAAAGTAGCTGCAGAATTCTTGTAAAAAGATATTTCAAATCAATAAATACTTTTTTTTTTTAAATCCTGAAGTTATTGCAAAATTAAAAGACTAATTGTTCAAATGTTATTTGGAATTTTAAAAAGTTCAGTTCAATAAGTAGTTAAATCAGTTATGGAAGAGATCTCAAGCATCCTCTTGTTTTACTTTCTTAGTTCCTGAATGTTCTTTAAGTTATGGTCCACCACCATATTTCCTTATTATGGGGAAATGCTCTAACTATAGTTTTTCTATACAACTTTCACTTTTTCCAGTGTTTTAAGTGACTTAAGTGGTTGAGTGTGAGGACTTCTACATTTCAGCAATTAAGCCTATTTCCCTTTTGACTGTCAAAAAGAGCAAATAATGTATCCAGATATTTCAACTGGATTCATTGAAAGCATTAGTCAGTCATCGAAACCAGTTCAGCTCTAGTTTAGCCTTCCCAAAAGAAGAAAAAATATGTGAAAATTCAGGGCAGGATACAAACTTCAATATGTCATTTGTTCAGGCTGTGTCTGGACTGGAGAAAGCAGTAATAGATGGAATATGTTCAAAGGTCATGTAAAGTGTCATTAGTTCTGTTTTTAAAAAGAATAGCGGCATAAACTGTTTTCCAGAAGAAGCAAGGACAGCATATGGAGAGAGATTTTTCCCCTAAAGATACTTAAGAAAACTTTAAGCTTTCATAAAAAGGGCATTGTGTTCTTTTGTAACTGCTTACAGATAAACATGTCACACATTCCTTAGCAGATGCTTGGAAAGGCTTTAAAAAATAAAAGAAGAAGGGTTAAGAAGTGTCTATCAGAATGGGAGGACAGCTGTTAACACAGATTTGTGCTACAAAATTGAAACTAGGGGAGTTTGAGCTGCTGAAGAAAACAAGTTCAGAGAAAGCACACACCTGCAAATGGCTCTCCTGGAAGAGAAAGAGCCAGAGGAAGAAAGAAGGGAGGAAAGGAAGGGTGGGAGGAAGGAATCTGGGATTCTAAAAGGCTCTTTTCAAGGGCAAAAAAAAAGAAAAAATACATGTAGGTTATGAATCCTTACACTGAAATAAACCAAAATTTGATAGTCCCCACTGTTGTAATATGAAGTAGCCATAGAGAAGGAGAGCATAAAGCATGTAAATAACACAAGTTATTTGGAAGAGTGGTTCTTGTTAAGCTATGTTGCTAGAGTTTAGTCTTTTAAGAGTAATTTTCTCAGTATTGCACTCAGTATAGGCCTCTAGTTTCTTAAGTGACAAAAGGATTCATGACCACATCATTTTCCTATCTCAGTCACAAGCCACATGTAAGTCTTTTCAGAAGCCATGTCCTGCCTGTGTGGATTTGGAAGTGAAAGGGAACACGAACTTTGGACTCATCCAATGCTGTTTTATCCTTTTCCCAGGAAAACTTGGTATCTTAGACTCTGAAATCAAATTCCACGCTTAGGTAAATTATGGCTGGAGTTAACCTTTTGTAGTTACTTTCTCCTTGGAAAGGGTAAGCATGAATAACAGATTATTTTCAGTTCAGTATCCCATGGTAAGAAAAAGAAATTTACATGTGTTGGATGTGCTCTTGATTCAGATTTCTGGATGACTAATTGCAGTACATAGCTGCTCGTTCTTTTGTTAATGTACTTCCAGAAGCTCATGTGCAAGCAAGCCATTTTTCACTGGCTTGCAGTAAAGGTGTCCCCTGTGAGGAGGACAGTGACAAAGTTAAATAGGATTTTTCATTGATAAAGTTGAGGAGGTTTTTTGTGTGATGGATACCAGATTAACAGCATTAACTGGTTCGTAGATCTGAACTTGTTCTTGTAAACAGTTTCTTTTGAGAGTCAATCCAACTGTTCTTTGAATGTTCTTAAGACATGGAGAGCTCATAAAAAATTCTCCAGTTACAATTGCTAGGGATTCTTTTAGGCCAACTAGTATCTCATTAGAGCAACCTACAAAGGCACTTCAAATGAAAACAAGTACTAGAACTTGGATGAATGTTTTTATTCTCAGATGGTTGTCTACTTTCTGGATTGCTAGAGAAAACAGCAGAGATTTTGATAGTGTTATGCAAGTTCATACTCAGAACATCAGCTGTGCTGTCAGAAACCAATGTTCACTTGTTTTCTCAAGTTGTGTTAGCTCTAAAGTAGGTCACCCAGGACACAGTGTGTCTTTTGGTTAACATTTGTCTATGCTTTGGTTACTATGGAGATCACTCTGACAGAAATCTGTGTCTTAAAGAATTCCAATCCTTCTGGCATAGATCCAGCAGAATTTAAAGGAGTAGGTCACTTTCTGATGTGTGCTATGGCCTCAATGCTGTGGTTTTTGAGTTTCAAGGGTACTTTAGAAGTAAGAGTTGATGATATTTCTATCTTCCTTATATTGTGGCTAAAAAGAAATTGACAACAGACACAATCACTGTGATAAATATGTGAATTTTTATCTTTTCGTAATTTTTCCACTATGATTGGAAAAATGAAAATCCATGGTGATACTACTTTCCATATCAGAAAAAGAATTGAAAAGTCACAACGTGTCATACCAGCTTGGGTGTGGCTCTGAGCAATCTGATGTAGTGAAAGATGTCCCTGTCACAATTCTTGTACTCCATGATCCTTGAGGGCCGCTTCCAACCTATTTTATTTATTCTGTTTCTGTCTGTTTCCTTTGTACATGCATCTCTCATACAGGCTTCCCTCCAAAGAGTCACAGCATGGCTGAGGTTGGAGGCGGTACAGAGGTTATCTAGAACAGCCTCCTGTTCAAGCCAGGTTGCTCAGAGCAGTTTGTCATGTTCAGTAAGGTTTTGAATGTCATATCAGATTAGCAGCATTATGTTCTTTTATCTAAGAAATATGCTTGAGTTTAGGACATTACTACTGGTCCATAAATCTAAACTTGTTCTTGTAAACCAGTTTCTTTTGAGAGTCAATCCAACTGTTCTTTGACTGTTCTTAAGACATGGAGAGCTCATAAAAAATTCTCCAGTTACAATTGCTAGGGATTCTCTTAGGCCAACTAGTATCTCATAAGAGCAACCTACAAAGGCACTTCAAATCATAGAATGGTTTGAGTTAGAAGGGACCTCAAAGATCATCTAGTCCCAGCCCCATGACATGGGTAAGACACTTTCCACTAGACCAGTCAACATAGTCAGCTTTGTCCCAGGAGAGACTAGGATGACTTTGGAGTAGGATGGGAGGTGGTACTGGGGACTGCTTTGCTGTGCAGTGACGTCTTCATGTTACATAGTGAGAATGTCCTTGCACACACTTTGTGCTGTGACCAGTGGAATTGATTAAGAAAAATATCCTTAAGAAGTGGACATGTCTACTCTGAAAAAGAAGTCCAAGTGTAGCTGTCTAAGAATAAGGAGAAGTAAAGGTCATGAGAATTAGGGTATCATGATTTTTCTTTGAGGGTTAGAATCTCATTTTTTAAAGACTGCTTTCACACATAAGTACTAGTTAATCCTTTAGTTCTGTGGTGTCTGCTTTTGACTGAAATTGGAGAACACACACTGAAGCAGAAATAGGTGGATTAGACACAACATATTTAGTTTCAGGTAGTTCAAGAAAGCTAGCACTGAAGTGTCCTTGCCAAGTAGTTATACATTTCAGTCTTTGCTCATAGTCTGCCACTGCAGCATTGAGATACCCAGTGATGCACATTTCTGCCTGGATTCTTGCATGCTTTTTATCAGTCATCAGTTAGAGGTGGTTTTCTTCCTCCAGTTCCACTTCTCCTTTTTAATCTTTCTATGGTAAATGGTAATTTGCTAGTGTGTTTCATTGGACCTAAATGCTGATATTATTTGAGAGCAAAAGACTCTCAAATTTATTCTGTACTGCAAAGTATTTCCAAGCTGTAAGGGAAACATGGAACACATCTCCTTTACAATGTGTTAACAGACTGCATGATTAACCAGTTGTGTGGGCATTACAGCTGGTATATGTGGCTTTCACTTAATATTTCTAACATTCAAAAATTGTACTTGATAGCTCCTGGTGATTGTGCTACTTGATAATGAATGCAGGTGTACAGATTTGTTGTGAGATCAGACTGTAACACTGTGCTAATACAATGGGTGACTTTTGTTAATCATTCAGTCCAACACTGCAATAGAAAGGGCATATTCTGTCAGTGAGAAATAGTTATGTCTGCTATAAAACATCAGCTCTCTGAAGAGTACCTGCAAGAACCTGCAAAACTGAGCAGCTCATCAGATGTCTTCATAAAGATGTGATCAGGAGAGGATACAAGGTCTTCTTCATGGAATCTTCTTCTTGGTCTGGATTGATTAACTTGGTTTCCTTTCCAAAGGCAGTAAGGAGAGATGTAATGCATTGGTAATATTAACTTGTTCCTAAAACATCTCAAAACCTGCCTGTTTTATGACAATTTGGTTGCACTTTGCTATGACTCTTTAAAACAGTGTTTAAGAGAAAGACTTTGTCATACAGCAGCCTGTAGCTGAGTCATAATCCATTTTCGTGAAAGGTGAACCTGAAATCCTTCACTCTTCACCCTTTCACGATGTCTGTGCAACAATCTGAGCTCAACAGGTTGAGCACGGACTTGATAAGGCTTTAGTGAACTGAAACATAGCAAAAGGCTGAAGGTCTTCATTTGCTGTACCTTCTTTCTTCCAGTTTTTCCGTTGTCCCTGTATTTTCCTCCGATTGCCTGTATACTTAACCCACATCTTAGGGACTTCCTTTGGAAGCACATTCTCAGAATTGGCAGTGCTTTGGGAGCTGTTCTGAAGGGGGTGACACTTTGTCTTGGTCTTCAAGTTATTCAACTTGTCAATAATGAATTCTGAGGTTATAACAGTTATATCAAAAGCCAGGATAAAACTGTGATTACTTCTCCCTCTTTCCTCTCTGAATGTACCCTTGTTTTAAACGAACAGTAACAAAACAATATTTAAAATACTCAGCCTCAAAGCTTGTTCTATGACAAGGAATATTCCCAAGAAGAAACATTTCAGTGGGTTTAAAGCAGGTTTTTAGTATTCAGGTACTTTCCTTTTACTTCCTATTCAGATACTTTCTGATTCAAGGTGTGTGTGTGTTAATGAAATACAATTGTTTCTATTCAGGTAAACAAACACTGAAGATATTTGATGGGAATGATGCAGTGAAACGCAATCAATTTCGGCTAATTTCAGTTCCAAGAATTGCAAAAAATGAAGAAGTTGTGGTAAGATACCCAATGAGGGTCAGTTTTCCGATGTGATACATATAATTTTATATTACAGTAGTAAAAAGCTAAGTATTATAAATGTAACTCAACAACAACAATCTGTGAATAGGCTATAATATTACAATGTAATTTGACTTCATATAGTGCTTTTATTTTAGAGCATCTGGGAAAATGGTGGCTTACATATCTGTAGCATAATGGCAACCACAGTATCACATGTTAAGCAGATATTCTGCTTTCTGGTGTTACTTCAGAGCCTGATTTTACCGATACAAGCAATACAGGATAACCAGTTCCTTAGATCTTGCTCCTTTTCTGTGGTAGTGGTATGGTATTTATCCTGGACACCCACCAATATTGCACTTCAGTTAATCAGCTTTGAACACTAAAGCTTGTTATAGTTATCTCCACCCCTTGGCTGTGAAAACAGTCAATCATTAATCACATACTGACCACTCCCTAGCTTTTCCAGTGCTCCATCTGGGATGGAAAAATTACTTAGTACTAAATCAAGTGTGCTGTACAGATCTTTATTCACTGGGCTAGGCAGAGACCCCATGCTGTGAGAGATAAATCCCAAAGGGGAAATAGGGTGGTTTGCAATAGAATTGTATATGGTGAGGTCTCAGAGTCATAACAGACTTAGCAAAGTCTGAAGAATATATTACAGCAGAATTTTGACAATATAAAGCTAAAGATCATTAGGATTTTTATCTTAATACTGTGCTCAAAATCAACAGGAGTTTTGCAAAGGGTTTGTAGTTTTAGTAGTAGTAGTTTACCTGTCAAAGATATTTAAGAAAAACTATGTACAGGATTGAAAACACTTTTATTTAGGAGTGCCAGTTGCCTTTCAATCACATTTTACTAGGTTGGTGCTTTTAATACCAGAGTAGAGGAATACAATTTCTAATATATGTGCTGTATTGACTGCAGCATCTGTGTTCGCAGAGGTGCTGCAGGCATGGGCCCACTGTGGATGTAAAATTCGTGTTTGCATCATGCAAGAACAGCTCTTTCCTGTTCACAGGTGTGTGGGTTTAGGGCAGCTTCGTGGCTGAGAAGCTCACTAATTTTTAGCATCCCTTAGTGCAAGAAGACTGAGTAGTAGAGTTGGATGCAATCAGGTGTAATTTGCTATTTTCTTTGTGGAGTAAATTTCGCATTTATGTGTGTAGATTTATTTGACCTGGATTTTTACATTTGATCTTACAATGTCTATTGCTTGCCAAAAATACTGTGGATTGTCTTCAAATGCATTGATATCTCAAGTTCTCTTTCATGTTCACTGAAATTTGTTTTCAAAACTTCACTCTTGTTTTGGGGTTTTTTGCCATTGTTACGTATTCACTGCTCTGAGGTTCGAACATGCATTAAAGGTTCATTTCATAAATCAGATATTTAGAATGTCTGTGGCTGCATTTGTATTAGTGGTGCCTTTTCAAGTAAGTGTTAATTTATCTTGCTGTGTTTAGGAGGCTGCTTTGAGGGCGTACTACATAAATGATGACCAGCAGGAGTATGAGCTTCAGACCTTTACACAGCAGGTGCTGCTCTCTGATGATGTTATCAACAGGAATGATGCTGCAGAGGACAGCAACTTGGGCTCAGTATTCCGAGAATCTGTTCCTGAAGCTTGGATCATCAGAGCCAAACCAAAGGACGAGGAAGTGATCAGAATTTATCCTGCCTGGCTAAAGTGAGTTTTTTCCTTCTTGATCACAAGGTTATCCTTCTTGGCTACATTTGTCATCTGTAGTCTAGCCCTGTTTGCTTTAGTTTTTGAAGCTGCAGAGCTCTAACAAAGAGTGTAGTTTCTGTATTTCAGGATTCTTCTGTTCATTTTTCTGAATGGGTAGTATGCATAACATTAATTTCCATGCCTGGAAACTCTCGGATTTCTTTTCATGCATGGAACATACAGTGCAACTTGTGCAGTTCTATTATCATGTGCCTGGTTAGAAAGATGCAACTTTACATTAACTACATCTGTAAACAAATGATGACATACACATCACTTGAAAAATTGATGGATTTTTTTCAAAGAAATTTGAAGTAGGAAGAACTACAGTTCTAGTAGGAAGAACTACTACAACTTCCCATGAGAGATGAGGAGGAAAAAGAATTAAAATTAAAAAAAAAATCCTATACAGTTTCCCACTGAGACAGTATGAATTCAAACATGTTGAGTAGTGGAAACAAAGTGGTCTGGACATACTAATTTCTGAAGGCCTGTGGGATAAAATTTAACGATGTGTTCATTTTGCTGTTGCAACTGCATTGACAAGTTTTATAAAAGACTTGCAGGTTATTTTTGTGGTTGGGAAGAAGCTAATCTGTAGTGCAGAAGTTGTGACTAGTAGTTCCTTGAGATGAAAGTGTTTTCTTGTGTGCAGTGCTGATACCACATCTGTCACGAGCCTCAGTGAACAACTTTCTTCAACTAATTAAAATATTTGAGAAAATTCTATACTTAGTTTAAAAAAGTACACATACGATACATCCTAAAATAAGTATTTTTCTCCTTAGGGTGGGAATGGCATATGTTTCTCTACGAGTAAAAAAGGATAGCATTGTGCAGACTGTGATCAAAGAAGTGCTCCCATTACTTGGAAGGCAGGTAAGTGAAAGATCCTAAGTGAGTGACCCTGGAAGTATGTATTTTTTGCTTCAGGAAAATTGCAGTCTCTGAATTCACAGTTATTGTAAATGTTGTTAGCATTTGGCAGATGATCTTTCGTGACCAGCATGCTGCTCAAAGCTTAACACAATCTTCAGGGTAGGTAGGCATGGTTGCTCTGTGCTGGATGGTACCATGAGTGTTTCTGGGCCAAGTGTACTTATATGCATGAACACCATGATTCTTGGGGTGCAGCATTTTTTTACTGGTTGTTATTGTCTTGAAATATTTAAAACACACTTATGTATGTTGCTATTCAGCTAATTTTACCTTATTGGGAAATTGACAATCACTGTTAGGGTGATCATGCTTGTCTCTTA
Source organism: Acridotheres tristis (assembly GCA_037013685.1). Lineage (NCBI taxonomy): Eukaryota > Metazoa > Chordata > Aves > Passeriformes > Sturnidae > Acridotheres > Acridotheres tristis. The sequence continues at coordinate 32,816,283 of CM072919.1, read as the reverse complement.
ATTCTTTATGCTGCTTTGAAGGAAATTGTAAAATCACAGAATATCCCAGGTTGGAAAGGACCCATAAATATCACTGAGTCCAACTTCCTGCTCCTTGCAGGATTACCTACAAGTGAAGTATGTGACTAACAGCATTGTCCAGACACTTGAACTCTCACAAACTTGCTGCTATGAACACTTTCCTAGGGATCCTGTTCCAAGTACCAGCCACTCTTTCAGTGAAGAACATTTCCTAACATCTAATTTGAATTCCCCTTAATGCAGCTTCACTCTCTTTTCCTTGGGTCCAATCATTGGTCACCAGAGAGAGGAAATTGGCACTTCTCCCTTCACTGCCCACCTTAAGGAAGCTGTTGACCATGGTGAGGTCACCCCTCACCCTCCTCTTCTCCAGGGTGAGCAAACCAAGTGACCTCAGAGAGGTACTTGAAAGTCTTGACTTCGAGACTTTTCATCCTCTTGGTCACTCTGCTCTGGACACATTCAGGTGGGTTGATATCCATCTTAAACTGTGTCACCCAGAATTACCCCGTCCCGGGTTGAGAATCTGGCAGTAGCTCTTGTTAAAAATTTCATGTGGTTGGTGATTGCCCAGCCCTCTAGCACATCCACATCTCCCAGTAAGGGTCCTCTCCCTTTGAGGGTGTCCACATTTCCTCTGAGCTTAGTATTATCAGGAAACTCACAGTACATTTGATTTCTTCATCCAAACAATTTATAAAAATATTGAAGAGCACTGCAGAAATTTTCTTCCTATGGTGGCAGACAGCATCTCTGTAGCCCCCAAGGGCTGCAAGGAAGGACTCAAGGTTGAAGCAACACCCATGTTCTTTGCTGTCTGCACTGCTTCCCACATCACTGGAAAATTTTAGATACGTCTTGTAATCTTGTAGATGCACATGCGTTCCTTGGACAATAATCTCTTTTCTATCTGCCTGTCCTTCTTAGGGTTGGTGCCAAAACAGCATGACTTTCAGGAAACATGTTAGTAAACTTTGCTAGCATGCCAAGCCACTGGCAGGCCCAGCCTCACCAATGTGGAGATACAAAGCTGTGGTGTGCACATTTTAGTCAACACCTGGGGCTTGTGAGCACACCAGCAAATCAGCACAGTTCCATTGCTCCAGGGCACAGCCATGTGCACGGAGGGGGTGATGTGGTTATTTACAGGGTACATAGGAACATGCATGTGACTAACTCTCTGCAGTAAGTGATAATCGTACTTCTGTCTAGGTGTATCCAGCTGTGTAAACCATGCAGCTTGTTTTGGCTACAGGATACTTCCAGGATTTTTTGTCAGTTAATTTCCTCAAGTGCTGTGGACTTTTTAACAAAAATAGGAACAGCCATGTCTGATGTTTTATCTCATCTGAAAAAAACAACTGTCAAACAGTAGAGTTGGAAACTCTGAAGACCTTCACATCTCTGTATTTGGGCAGCTAGCTATGTATTGTAAAAGACTTAATTCTTTGGCTCAATTGCAATTTCTCCAGTAGTGATAATTTTCTAATGCTGTATTTGTTTCTCTGTATAAACATGTACATACAGGAAATCTCTTTTTAATATCCAGGTTTTGCCTGTGCTCCAAGTCGCTCTCATCAAGTATCAGGCAAAGCACATGTAGGCAGTTATGGCTCTTAACACCCCCATTCATGACACATAAAGCAAGATCATTTGTCTCTTGAGTCTCAAGGTCAAAATTTAAGACCCTTCCTCATTCCTGAGTGCCATATGTTTGCAGGGTTTCAGTCATTGTCATAAATGGTTCAGGTCTTGACTGTGCCAGCTCTTCTGGTGCAGCTGAAAGGGGCTTGAGTGGTCCCTGGCAGTAGCTTGGAGAAGAGATTGTGGCTCATGTGAAATGGGTTTTGTTACATCAGTGCCTGGCGTGTCCCAGGAGATGGGGAATGGTCAGCCTGCTTTTGCCAAGCTGGTTCCTGGGCCATCTTCTCCAAGAGCAGTCCTGCATGCTTTCTCTGGAAGGATACTCAGGAAATACCCCAGATGAGCTGCTCATTGCTGAAGCAGGAATGAGATTAACTGTGCTGTATACAGGAGTCCCTTCACAATGTGGCTGTGAGAATGCCAGTGTTTTTAGGAGCATGGGAGTGTGATGCTATGAGTATATAAAATGAAGATTATTCCTGTCTTGGAAAGAGTAGGTTAGAAGAACATCATGGTTGATTTAAAAAGACTTAATTTTTAAAAGACGTTTAATTTTCCGTGCTCTGTTATACACTATATATAGGATATAACACACAATAAAGTAAACATCTGGCAGAATTTTGTTGCTCAGAAGCTGCATTTACATGTTGTATCTTTTGGCAGACGGAGTGCTTCCAGAATTTCAAATTGGTGGAAGTCCTTATGGGCAGTAAGCAAGGTAAAGGAAGGTGAAGGAGCATTGGCCAAACACACATCTGATCTCTGTGGGTTTTTTCCCCATTTTAACAGTCACAGTTCATTTTCTACAATAAAAACCACAAGTGAAACTTCATGAAAATGTTGAAATATTTAATCCAAACTGATGCTGATTCTTTTCAGTCCTGTGGGAATAAGGTTCCCCTTCATTATTGCATAAAAACTCATTTGTGGTTTCTGGTGGGTTATTTACACTTTTGCCCTGTTTTGTGGAGCTATGTTTAACTGACATAATTCTCTTAATTGCAGTTTTTTATTAATAACTTTAATATTTATTAAAGATTAATTCTAAAGTTCAAATGTCTTCCACTGTCTTCTTTCCTCCTGACACAGCCCCTGAAAAAGAGTAAGTCTGTGTCTAAGACAGTCCAAGTAATATGTTTGTGTGTTAGGAAGAACACAAATATGTAGTCCTAGCATTGCTCAAGTGTTTTATGATCCTGTAGGAACTAGGCTGGTGTTCTCCAAGTTGACATCCTTTTGTGCTTCAGTACTTGTAAGGTTGCATGGAGAAATAAATGAAGACATTTAAGTAGTCTAATGCTCTGACCACAGCTGAATAAATATCTTCGTCGTTCAAATACTATCTCGATGCTTTGCTTCATTTGCAAGCATTATTGGGAAGTTGTTTTATAAGGTTATTGTAGCTTTATGAATGTCATAACCTTGATTGGTTTCTGGTGTTCTGTTTTAAAGCATCATTTGCAAGCTTACATTCACTGGAAGTTGTTAAAATTGTTTTAATATTTTGATAAAACACAGAAGTTGGTTATTTTTGTACTTGTTAGGAAATGTCGTTTTAAAGTCTTCTTTAAACAGTGTCAAACTGTTAGATTATTACCAAAGTACTGCTTGTCTTTGATTGAGTTCAGGCTATTTCTGCCTTTTTTTAAAGGAGGATGGTGTGTAAGAACTTTGGAAAAGGCCAGACTGTTCCAAGCACCTATGTGTTTTTGTTGTTGGGTAAGAAGTAGTCCAGGTCTACATGGTCCTTTATGAGAAAATTAGTTGTACACAGAGCTATACTTTACCCCTAATTTTTCTTCTGATTGTTTTTTGTGTAATTGAGCCTGATGATGATTTACATGCTCTCTAACATGATCAATGTTCTTGCCCTCTCCAGTTCAGCGCATGGTCTTGGACAATCAGGAACTGATTCTTAACAGACTCAAGGACATAAGAAAGGTAGATCTGAAAAAGAAACTTTTTTTTTTTAGCAAGTATGAAGTCTTGTTTCTTACAGAAAAAGTGCATTATTGGTTACCTTCTAAGCAGGCTCAAGGGAAGAGAAGCTAAGTGCTTGAACTGAAGTTTGTTTCTGATATTCTCTAGGCATAGAGGACATGATTGCTAAGTGCAGAACTATTTTGGATTTTGCTTCACAATATCTTTTTGCCAAATGTCATGTCATTTATTTTCCTTTATTTTGGTAGACTTCAATACGTCAGATGAATCAAACAAGATTTTACATTGTGGAAAACAGTAAATCCATTGTACAAGTAAATTTATTTGTTGGTGGCCTTCCACCTCAACTTTCCCCTGAAGAATACACAAATATTCTCAAGGAAGAATTAGCTATCAAAAGTAAGTAAACAGGTACATTTTCAGACACATTAATTTGTACAGAACAAAATGTAGTAGCATCAATTGCTCACTTTTCTTATAACTTTAACTTTTTCTTACCTGATTTTAAAAAATCATTCTGCCTTTTGCTCTCATGTGGGCTTCTAAAATCATTTTAACATGCTCACAGTTGCAGGAGAGATGTGACAGCTCATTATTTACAGAATAATTATTATGTTACTCTAGTTATGTGACTACGCCTTTTTTTTTCTTTTTTTTGTATGTTTGTATGAAAAAGCATCACTTTTTAGAAGAATCATACATACCTTAAACCACAGAATATCCCTTGCCTTTTTTAACCTCTGACACTTTTTGCCTGGACTGTTCTCCATGTTAGTCATGAGCTCTGTGCCCCATCATGGAGAAGTATGAGCAGTGTGTATACACACATATGGACAAACACTCAGGGAAAATAATTTATTTTTCTTTTTCAAAGAAGTGTGATTGAATTTTCATAATACTCCTTCAACCAATACTTTGTATAAACAGTGTCAGGAATGTGTCCTGCTTTTTGTTGCAGGAAACAAAACATTTTTCCCAATCTTTTATGTCACTTCAAGAGGAATTAAACTTGAAATGCCAGAAAGAATTCTTAGTCACCTTTTATGAAAATCAATTTAGCTTTTCTTACTTGCAAAGTACACATGACAGGGAAAGTGTTAGCTGGAGGTTCTCCCTGTATTTGTATAACTTTTAATATTTATTTATATTATATTTATGTAACTTTTTCAAATACTTTAAATATTTACTCTAAATGTACCCAAGGTTTTATGTGTTTATGTTTTTACCCTTTGCAGCAAATGTAGTATCGGTGAGTCATGTTTATCAAGCACAAGGTAAGCATTAGAATTTTTAGTCTTGCAAACAATGTCTATTTTCAAAACTGCAGCCTAATACTAGAGGCTGAAAGCTCAGAGTATGTTAGTCTTATGGCATAAGAAAAAGCCCTTCAGGTAAAATATAACACATTGTATTTTGAAGAGCAGGGGATTAGTGTTACCTTATTAAAAAAAGTTAAAAGGTTGGCTTCATGCCTTGTGAACCAGAACGCAGTAATATTTCATCATAAAAATGAGTTTTGAAGTTGCACTTCAACTGAATAATCTAACACCGCAGAACTGTTAAAAATCTTTCAAGTATACTCTCTTTGACTTGAAGAATACTTCAAAATTTGGTACACTTTTGGACTCAGTGGGACTGTTTCATAGTCACTGTTTCCTAGCAATGTTAAGAGCTAGAGTTCAATGGCTGAAAGTGGAAGAAAATAAATACATTCATCCTTTGAGCTGTTTCTTTGCTTTTGCTGTATGAATTTTGTTTCAGTGAAATCGGAGAAGCCATGAGGCTTCTGATAGCTGGAGCAGCAGTGGCTCTGGGCAGCTTTAGTGCAGTGGTCAGGTAGAGATCTGTGTTTGGTAAAAATGTGAAGTGTAGAATTTTCTCTTCTGTATGTTTAAGTATCGATAGGTCAGATGTTTCACGTCCTTTGGCAGGCTTAACTTCCACGTCTGCTAAATGGTTCTTTCTATAGCATGGTTTTAAAGGCTGATGTGTGTGTCTCCTTTGTGCTATTTGCCGTCTTCACATGACTAATTGATACTGATTGATTTTCATCTTTTCATAGGAAAAGCTGTAAAGCTTTCAGATGTACCTTCTCCTTTCCATATTTTTGTGGTACTCATCCTATGTCACAGCATCATTAAACTAAATTTACATGCATATGTTTTTTAGATGTTTTTGCTTGTATGTGATTTTTATTGCCACTTTCTTCTTGTGCTTGTATTTTTGTGGTTCTCATGACTTCCTAACTCTCCTTTTTCGTTGCAGCCAGATTGTTACCAGCCTACATCTCATATACTGTCCATTCTGCATTTTTGTCTTAACCTGCCCTGTTTTCCTCCTCACCAGATAGCTTACTTTACACTAACTTGTTGGTGTTTATTTTGTCTTTTCTGTTTTTTCGTTTTCCCCAACATCTCCATTCAGAACCTAAGCCAACATACAGTTCTAAACTTGATTATCACCCAAATATTTGCTTGCAGTAATTCATAGTGAGATATTGTTAATAAACAGAACTAATGGATTTTTAATAATTGGTTACAAAATGAAACCTGATACCTCTGTCACTTGTGGATGATGAGAACAGAATGTTAGTCATGATAAAGAGTATGCAAATAGGCCCTAACCCTGAAGCTCAAAGGAAATCTTTAAATATGCATTAGTTCTGTGCTGCAGTTCTTGCCTTCAAGTTGCTTTGCTTTAACAAAAATCTGAACTGTCTTTGAGGCTAGGAACGAAGGTTTAAAAACAGAGTAACAATTCAATTGATAACAAACAACTGCAAGTTTGCTGAATCATTATTCATTGTCCTCAGTAAACTGAGTAAACTTTTGCTGTAATATGAAATGTAATAATAATAATAATAATAATAGAAAATATAAAAAGTAGTTCTGATGCCTCTTTACAGGTGCTGTTGTACTCCAAATTTCATGTTTTTCTGAAGCTGAAAGAATATATATGCTGGTTAAAGATACTGTTGTCAATGACAAACCTCTGAATGCTGTGGTGCTTCCTACAGTTATGGTAAGAGACAAGTTTCAATTTTAAAAATGTCTTTAAAAGAAAAAAAATAACTGCCTTAAAACTCTTTCTGCCAAAACTAAATGAAAATATGTTTTATTCAAGGAGGCCATACTGTAAGTAGTGTGACAAAAAAAAGTACATCAGAGTGTATACTTCATGTATCAGATATATTCAGGGAGTTAAGTAGTTTGTCCTGTTACTATTCAATTGTCAATCTACAGCTTGCCTAACTACAGTTATAAAGGGGGGAAAACAATTATTTTCTCTTTGTTTCTTTCAATGATAAAAACGTTAAGTGTGGTTTCAGTTTCAGCTGGTATGTCTTAAAATGCTTACAAAACTTTGTTATGGGAGCTGTTTCCCCACTAACTGTGAGATAAAATATTTCTGCTTGTTTTCACGGTGACATTATCTTAATTTCCCCCATTCTGTAGCAGAGGCAGTTTGACCTTGTTTACTCCTTGAGGATTTCAGAAGAGCATAGCCTTCTGAAAGACTTAGTGCAAGAGTCCTTCAATAATTGAGGCTAGATTCTGATTTATTCTTGTTGTTAGTAATCACTTTCATGTGAATCAGTTTGTTTAATAATAGGTTTCATGTTAATAAAGTAGAGTCAATGTTCGAAGAAGAAAATTATTAACTGAATGAAGTGATATTTTTAACCAGGATTATGTAGGTTCTGTCCAAAAAAGAGTGTTGCCGTAGTTACTTTCTGCTGAGGTGTTGTGTATCTTGTAGTTACTGTCCTTCTGGAACTGCATTATGGCAAATGAAGTGAGAGTCTTGGTTTGACTTCTTGGAATGTCACAGAAGGTCAAAAATATTCCATTATTAGTGGGCATTATGAAACAACTTTATATAGGAGGGTATCAAGTTCAATGGCCATAGTTGCTTACTCATGTAGCTGCTTTCACTGTTTAAAAATGAGTCCTACACTTGTAAAGGCTTTCTGAAGGCAAAATTGTAGTTTTTATATGAGTAGATAATAGAGGTAGAGCTCCCATGCAAATGCAAAATCTAAAGTTACACCCCTCCTAAAAAACTGAGAGCCTTGTTCTTATGTGTGCATAGGAGTTACGTTTTGTAAAGTCCTTAGAAATCAAGGCCCTCTTGTCCAAACTAGGTTTCAAAGTGCCTGTTATGAGAAACAGAAAGCAACATGAACTTTTGGATTGTTTTCGGTGTTTTTTAGACAAATGCATTGTGAGCCTATATTTGGTGTCTGCAGTGTGAAGTTGAACTTTGTTGATTACATGTGTCTGTTTTTCTGACACTGGATATGTTTGAAGAGAACTTCCTGATGCCAGGAAAATGTGGATATTGCTACCTCTTATCTGATGCAAGATATTTTTTAGAAACTCCAGGGATTTTTTTTCTAATACATAAGCAGGAGAGAGGGGCTCTACACTGGCACAAACATTGTGTTTCCATTTCAGCATGTGCTGTTTATATTTGATCGGCTCACTGAGAGGAGCCAAGAGTTAATTTAAATTATACTTCAAGTGTTTTGGTTTTTTTGTATGATTGTCTGCCCAGCTTATGCCATTCACTAATTACCCAGGGTAGACTAATGGCTGATTATTGTCTTTACTTTGGGTAGCAGTTGGACTAGATGACCTCCTGTGGTACTTTCCAACCCAGGCTATCTTTTTAGCCTACGATAATATTAATCTTTTTTTATATGTGTGATGATTCAAATACAGTACCAGGAAATACATAGGAACTGACACAATACTAAATTTACACCATGTTTGACATTTCTTTTGTGAGTGAAATACAAAAAAATTGGGAATGAAGGGCTAATGATTTTTCCAAATTTCCAATTAAATGAAAGAAAAACCCAACCAACAAAAAAACAACAAACCAAAATAGCCCTTCTTAAAAACTGGTGAAAGCACAGAAGTATTGGTGGTTAGCAGGTTGCTAGTCATATTTTTCTGAGGTGAAATTTGCTTTCTTTGTGCCTGATATACCTTCTAAGGAGCTTATAGTCTGGCATGCTCAGGTCTACCCAAAGCAATTCACTCTCCTGTTACCATTAAGAAGTCTGAGTGCAGAATCAGTTTGTGTAAGCTGCTTATTAGAAGTCAAGCAGTTAGTGTTGTCAGATGTGTTGATCTGTTCTGCTGTTTGAGGCCTTTAGGAATTAAATCAAACACTTTCATTTCACAATATTAAAATAAATGAAAATACTCTCTTCACTGGAATCTGAAAAAAAAGGTGCAGTATTTTATAAAGCTGTTTAGCTGCTGTTTGTAAGGAACTGCAGGGACAGTTTGGTTTCACTCTTTGGTATCAATTCAAGGTGAAAGACATGGCAGGACTAAATCTTTCAATTCAGAACTAATTTAACAGAACTTATTTTGCAGTACTGGCAAGCAAGGAAATCAGCAGACAGTTGTATGAGGCCAATACAAGCACAGATTTTTGTGGCTTTATCACTAATGCCTTTTACTAGTGGAATGCCCTCTGATATACTGTGTATATATTCATTAAGAGTAGCAGGAAAATATGTAGAAGGTTCCCAAATAGATGAAACTTTGCATTTCATTCATTCTGCTAAACCCTCATATGCATATTTACACCTTAAAAGCATTGTAGTTAAATGAGCATTTTAGCCGAAACATGAACGATTACTTTTCACCCTTCTGAAAGGGTTGTCACCTTTTTCACCCTTTGCTGGAGGGGTTTTCAAGCATTGGAGTGGACTTCCCTGGGAAGCAGTGGGGTCACCAATCTCTGGAGGTGTTCAAGAAGTGACTGGACATGGCACTTAGTGCTGTGGTCTAGTCAACAATGTGGTATTCAGTCAGAAGTTGAAATCAATGATGCTACAGGTATTTTTCTAATTTTTATGATTCTATGATTCTTCCATTTCTGCAGTTAGCCAAAAAATAAAGAAGAGGCTTGGAGGTTGACCCCGCTGCTGCTCCAGTAGTGTTGTGACACTGTGCACATAATTTCTCATCAGATGATGAGTCCTTTCTGGCCAGGGTGGAGAAAACTTTTTGCTTGGGGCATTCTGAGTCCTTGCACATGGAAGATTCTGCTGGCAAACGTTTGCAAATGTTGAATTCTACTTGTCAGAGATATCTGCATTTTCTGGAGATGGCCCACCACCCGGGAAGATGTGCTGTGTCAATGTGGTTGTCACACGGGTAGGCAGGTGGCACAGACTGCCTTGCTCTATTTTGTTGTGAGATGTGATTACACAGTACAGTCAATGGAAAGGGGATTAGCATGGATAATAAAAATCTTGCCCCAGTTTAAAGCTGCGTTGTGCTACTCCTGACAAATTAAGCAATTCACAGTGACTGTCAGAGCGTCTAAATCACACAGCCTCCTTCAGCTGTCTCTAAGAAAGAAGCAATAAATTCCTTCTTGAATGCCAGCCAACACAAAACCCTTCTGAGATTTCACTCCTCAAGCACAGCACTGAAGCCAGGGCTAAAGAGGGAAGGGAGTCCTCAGGCTGTGAGTCACATACTCTCTTCTGCCCAGTAATAAACTCACTCGTCTGTCCCCAATGGGGCTTTATTAAGGAACTTTTTAAAATTGTGCTGCATGAGGGTGCTACCCTTGTGGCTGTCTGTAATTGTAACCCAGAGTGTGTTCTTGAGAGAGCATAGCAGCAGCCCTGCTCTGCTATACAAACCGTCAAGAGTTTTTAATTCTTACCAAAAAATAATTGTTTTCTTAGAAGCTGGCCTTTATTTGGACATTTAGCTGTGTTTCTTACTCCCTTAAGCTTAATGAAGAGTTGTGATGGGGAGCAAATTTACTGTAAGGACAAGCACTTTCTTGAAGACTGCTTTTTATGCTGAATAGCTGCATCTAAATGCATATAGTTAGGAATTTACATTGGAAGATGTAAATTAACCTTAACAAAGGTGGGTTTGAGTAGTAGGACTGTTCAGTTTACACTACATACAGATTGTTTATTAGCTTCAGGCATTCGCTGTAGCTGCTTGTGAATTGCAGTGGCATTCATGGTACATATTTAACTGGTTTGGGGTTTTTAGGTACAGTATTGACACTTGACAAGAAATATAGTTCGCAATTTACAGTAGAAACTGTAAATATGTATTTGCAAGAATTTATGTTACTTGGGTAAGATCTCAGACAACTTTACAAAACACAGCTGTGTTTTTGAATGGCTTAGAGTGTACCATGTTTCAGAAATAGTTGTGATTCCCTTAAGTCGTTTTTGAATTATTTCAGTTACTTGGTTTGAAACCCAGTGCATTAGAACGTGCCTGTAAAAGCAAGTAATATAAAACATGTGTTGAGCATGTCACTTCTAAATGTCCCAAACCAGTATTTTTAGAAACTGATTTCCTGAAGAAAATAAGATAATCAAATGTTCTTGTTACATTCAAGTAAGGTACTTGTTCAACTTCAGTGTTGGGCTGGTTTCTTTGCTCTTACTGTTTTCTGAAAGAGGTTTTGTTTACTTCAAGCTGCAGAACTTCATCTTTTTTTCTTTTTATTATCTTGTTAGCCCTCCTTTTTTAAACTCCACAAGTTTCCAGGCATTACAGCAAGCCTGAAGTTTCAGATTGCTGGTATTGTTCAGAAAATTGAAATGGCTGGAAATTAAATTTAGATATTTAAAAAGCTCTGAAGAGGAAGAAATGGGAAGTGAACAGGAGAGAGGGTAGGGCAGAGTAAAAGCTGGACAAGGAGTGCTGGAAGGGAACAATGTGCTCTGTTACCCCATGGGACATGATGTTTCCTTTCAGATCTGCTCTGCCTTATGTTACTCGTGGGATTTAACTCCATACAGCACTCCATACAGGCTGGGCAGAGTGGCTGGAAAGCATCCCAGCACAAAATGATCTGGAGATGCTGGTCAACATCTGGCTGAACATGAGCCAGGAGTGTGCCCAGGAGGACAAGAAGGCCAATGGCATCCTGGCCTGTATCAGTAATAGTGTGGCCTGCAGGACCAGGGTAGGGATTGTCCCCCTGTACTGGGCACTGGTGAGGCCACACCGTGAATGCTGTTTCCAGTTCTGGGCCCCTCACTACAGGAAGGACATTGAAGTGCTGGAGCATGTCCAGAGAAGGGAACAAGGATCATGAAAGAACCAGAAAACATGTTTTATGGGAACAGGCTGAGGGAGCTGGGGTTGTTTAGTCTCCAGAATGAGAGGCTCAAGGTGACCCCATCGCTGTAGTGAGGTGGACGTCAGTCTTTCTTGCTGTGCAAGAGGAAATGGCCTTAATTTGAGACATGGGAGATTCAGATTAAATATTAGGAAAAAAATTATCACTGTCAGAGTGGTCAGGCATTGGAAAAGGTTGCCCGAGGAGGTTACCATTCCTGCAGGTGTTTTAGAGGCATCTGGTGCTGGTGATGTGGTTGAGTGGTTTAGGCATTACAGTGGCAGTGCTGGGTGGATGGTTGGACTTGATCCTAAAGTTGTCTTCCAACCTTAATGATAATCAAAGAGCTATTCTAAGTGGGATACAACAGATGATGATTCAGGAACTGATGGAGTAAAAGATGGCTTTCACTTCTGAAAACATCAGAGCTCTGCTTACTTTTCCGTTAGTGCTTGGAATAGCTCAAGGGGACAAAATCCACTTGTATCTTTGGGATGTATGGATCCTTGAGCTGTTGACTTAATACTCAAGGAATCCTTCTGGTGACAGTGGCTTGCATTATCTTCCATGGACTTCCTTTGCTGCCCATGAATATCCTTTCCATGTGCTTAACAGAAACAAATATATTACCCTTGTTATGTGTTGGGCATGCTTTGAGTAATTGCTTCCCCCTTTCCAATAAGGCCTGAATGTAAGGCCAAAGGTGTTTTGACTTCAGCTGTCAGTTTAGCATGAAGGTGGTTCCTTTGGAGAGAGCTGTGTGCACAACTTCAGCCTCTTTATCATCAACCTACTTGTTTCGTGTGCAGTGGAACCTTTCCAGTAAAATAAAACTAACTAACTAACTAACTAAATAAAACTAAAATAAATTGAGGTTCTTTTGGCTGTTTGTCCCTCAAAACAGCCCTTGTTTGGCTTATTTATTTTTCAAGAAAACAGATATCTTTTCAAACTGAATGTCTCCTAGGATCTGAAGGATGAGTAAAGAAGGAGCAGTGTCTGCCAGCTTCACCAGTCTTTATACCTGCTTAGTATTCCTCTTCTCAATGTGTTTTCTCTTTATCAAGAGACAAGTCACACTGGATGGCAGAAAGCATTTCTCATGCAGGCAGTATTAGAGGAGAAGGATTTTTGTGTTTGTCAACATCTTGACACGTCTGGCAGGGTGTGACTTGCAGAAGATTAGCACCCAGCTCTTCTAAGAACAGAAAATTAGAGGAAATCTCTCAAGTACTACGAAGACCCAAATAGTCATTTGTTTGCGAAGTGCCTAAATCAGCTCAAAGGTCTAGGGTATCTCAATGTCAGACTTCATTTTGCATCCCCACAAATGTAACTCCTTAATTTGACCCAATTTCTCTGTTGCTCCCCTCAGATCATGGTCTCTGGTGGTCAGTCGCAGGCAGCAGCTGAAAGGCTCTCTGGGTGCTGCCTCCTCCCAGCTGTAGCTGTTGGTATCTCTCCACATGCTTGCACACTGTGGTCATGCTGCTGCCTCACCGACCCCTGAATCATTCTTGTCTAAATTGACTTATATTTAGCACTGTTGTTCTGTTCCCTGAATCCATCCGGTCAGCTGCGTGACAAATAGCTGTTCCCTGAATGCTGTCCAATTTGTAAATAAGAATTACCACAACTTAGGGACTATGGCAAATGCTTCTATTTAGAAGTGCAGTTGTTGATACATCCAATGGACTTTTCTAGCATGTACCTGCACCCCAGCCTTGTAGCAGGATGGATGAAAGGTGTGCTGGTGTTTTCTAATCTTTCTAGAAATACCTGCAAATCATTTTACAGAACTATTTATGAGCAGACAGGCTGAGTGAAAATTAGTCCCAAGGTGCATGTGTTGGCTGGAAGTTTTGACCTCCAGTGAGGCTGCAGATATTGCTCCTATGCAGTCTGTGGAGTGCCCCAGGAAATCTCACCTCTGCCATGTCCAGTGGCCTCCTTTGCAGTTTCTGGAGGCTTTGAGAGGTCCTTTCAGCAGCAGCTTCTGTAGGTCATAAGATACTGACACTCCTGAGTAAATCCTCATGATGAAAAAGCTTGGGTTCTGTATTTTTAAAAGAAGCTTTCAACTTCTAATTACATAGGGAAAGGTACGCCACTGTCTGCCTCCAGCATCTTCATTTTTACATGTTTTGTCCTTGTAAATTGACATGCATTCAAGATAACCACAAAACTAAAGAAAGATTTGGTTTGGGGTGAAGTTCTTGCTTTTCAAGGAAAGTGTTTTAATCGTAAAAAACTGATCCCTCACACTGTTCTTTGGCCTGGACTGTTAACTGAAAATGTGTAGGAAAGGCTACTTACAATGCCTTTGTTTCTTTGTTGTTAGGCTCAAATGTGTACTTGGAGTGGGTTAAGGAGCCTTCAATACCTGGGGAAACAAGATCAGCAACTAACCTGTCCATTGGCTGGACATTGAATATTTTTATTTATATAATCTGGGGTTTTTTAAGTATGCATCAAGGAAGCATCAGGTAGTATATGTGAGATGCAGTAGTAATTTTCCTGCCTTTTCATGGTGTTGACTAATCCTTTTTCTTGTTTTTTTTCAGGCTTCAAAGATACCACAGAATTGCTGCCCACTTCTTGTATTTGTGAATCCAAAAAGTGGTGGTCTAAAAGGCCGGGATCTGCTGTACAGTTTTAGAAAGCTGTTAAACCCACATCAAGTCTTTGAACTTACCAATGGGGGCCCACTGCCTGGGTAAGTCATCATGTTTTAATTTTTTTTTTTTTAATTTACATTGTTTTGTTACTTTTTAAAAGGGTGTACTAGATTAACTTATTTTGAAGATCTAAATTTCTTCTGTTCTGTGCCTGAAGAACAGGGCAGTGGATCATTTCTTTCTGACTGTTCTTACTATGAGAATGTATTTAAACTTTAGGGTTCTCTAAAGAAAAGAGAATAGAGTAATTCCTAATGTATATATTTCTGTCAAATCTGGCAGACTCTGGCCCTGGGAAATTCACATGCACTTTACAGTAGTACATATTTAATAATTATTGAAAATAAATGGATTTTATGTTTGAATGGACATGGAAAGAGAAATGTCACATTTCCTGATGAGAGTGGATTTTTGCTTTTATTTCTTCTGATGTTTCATGGGAACTACCAGGAAAGTATAATAAAATTTTCTATTTTGACTCTTGAAACTTGGCCATAGTTGCAGAATTAACAGCGTCTGCCTGATCACAGCTGCAACATTTCTAAAAGGAACAGAACATAATGTGCTTGTAGGAAGACAGGAACTGATGACTTGATTTAATGAACCCCACTTTGTTACAGCTTCATAAAACTGAAAATGATGGTTGTAGCCCATTCCTCGTTCCTTCACTACTACTTTAATAAAAAACTTGTCATGACAAGATCTTTCGAACAAAAGCTGTGTGGGGAAAAATGCAGCTTATGTAGGAGACAAGATAAACAAGCTACACCAAATAATTTTTCTGTCAGAACTGTGTAATTCTGGGGTTTTTTTTAATGCACTTCAAGCTGCAGATTCAGTAACCATTTTGTTTTGGCTTTGGAATCTTCCTGTAGCTTCATGGCAAAATGCTCCCCCTTGTTCATTGGTTCTTGTGCAATGGAAAATAACAATTCTTTTGCATGATATGTTGGTATGTAGGATGAAAAGCCACAAAAGGTAAGCATCACTAGGAAAACAGTACAGTGAAGAAGAAAATGTACTGTTATTCCTATGACTAAGTACAAAAACACCACCAATAATCAACATCTCCTCCAAGATTTAGAGAGTTACAGATGTTCACATTGAAATTATGATTAGTTATGTCTCTGTGCCCTTGAAAAAGGAAGTGATTAGTTAGTTCTATCTGTGAAGAAGGTTAGAGGAATGTGGATTTCACTCTTTTTAAAATCATCTCTATCTGCAACTTCATGTTTTTCTGTTCACTTTGTTGAATTTGATCCAGAAACTGACGGTAAAGGGGCATGGGCAGAAATCCAATACTGCATTATTTTAAATAGCATATTGGGACTTAGCATTTCCTATAATCCATTGTAACGTTTCCCCTATGCTTCTCTTCACAATGGAGGTTTCACACGTTCTCCAAAGTCCCCTCCTTCCGAGTGCTGGTGTGCGGAGGAGACGGCACCGTTGGCTGGGTCCTTGGTGCACTCGAGGAGATCAGGCACAAGCTGGTGTGCTCAGAGCCCTCAGTTGCCATCTTACCTTTAGGAACAGGTGAGAATCACAGCAAGAACCATTCTTCTGCTGAGCGCAGAAGCCCTCTGGAAGGTTTTATCTTCATCTGTCTGACAGCCAAGATGCCATGAGATTCAGTTCTGGCTGGCGCTGGAAAGTAAACCACAGTATCAGCTTTTCAAGGAAATGTCAGTCATGCTTTCAGAAAAGCAGGATCAGGAAAAACAAGCAGCAGGAGTGTTGGTATGTGGGTGGGTGAGTGGGCAGGAGCTGGGAGGGCAAAATATCCTCCTCTGATAGCCACTGGTGCATCAGCGATTGCTGTAAGACAGCAAACTCAATTGCTCCCTGGTGTCTCAGCTCCATAACAGGTTTTTATACCACTTTTTGTGGAAGTGCTCCAGTATGTCTCTATGTAAATGGTAAGCACATGTGCAGACACAACACGTTAGATTTTTTTTTTTTTTTCTGCTAGTCAACTCTTTCTTCCAAACTAATTCTGTGGCTTGATTGGAGCACCTTACTGCAGTGTGATTTGTAAAACAGGTCTGATGCACTGATTATGAAACACAGTCATGTTTTGGTGTTCTTCACTGTTGCCCAGGTAATGACCTGGGGAGGGTCTTGCGCTGGGGAGCTGGCTACAGTGGGGAGGACCCATACTCCATTTTGGTTTCCGTGGATGAGGCGGATGATGTTCTTATGGATCGCTGGACTATCCTTTTGGATGCAGAAGAGCCAGCTGAAGGTGCAGAAAATGGCATTGCAGAACCTGAGCCTCCCAAGGTGAGCTGAGCACCATTTGGGTGTGATTCTTAGGAACTGTTGTTCTAGTGAAAATCACAAAGAGGGTGTGTATTAACGTAGTTTAATTTTTATTGCTCACTTGTCTTTGTGCTTGGGCCTTACTGAGCTGTTTCTTGGTGAATACAGCACACGTCTGGACCTAGTGTTTTGGTTTTGGCAGGGCTAGTTGACTGCAGAGCACGTTTTGTAGCTGTTTAGCAAAAAACATCTGATAGAGGATTAATGAAAAGACTCACATGGCAATGACATTCCTATTTGCTTCAGCTGGAAAGAAAATTATTTCTCAAATAAGAAAAGGCTTTGGAAGGAATGCCAAAACACTTTCCAAAACACTTATAAAACTGGAGTGTCAACCAAAAAACACTCCCTTCCCCAAAAGGTACTCTCATCTTTCCTCTCACAGTTTAAGAAATTACTAGGAGTTGCTAGCATATACAGGAACTAAATCGTTCTGTCATCTTACTGCTATTGTGTGTCTGTATATGTGCCATCTGTTATTTGCATTTTTTTGAGTGAAAGTCACTGTCACTTGGTTCATATGAGCTTGTTTCTGTTTAGGAAAATAAAAATGTTGATTTAGGTGGTGATTTTGGAACTGTGTGTGAATCCTGGTTCTCTCTTTTCAGATTAAAGGAAGAACTTGGACAAGGGGCTTGCAAAAAAAAAGTAGGAAATTGTAGCAATGGTAGCAATTGTCCAAGATTTTTGTCTGGTCACTCTGGAAAATCCTAGGCATTTTGAGTCAGTTGGAGGATTTAAGATGCTCATGTTCCGGCTATTTTTCACTTGGTGGAGACAGGGGCTTTTTTTCCCATAGTGCCTAATCTGCTTTTTAAAGGTGAAGGATGGGAGAGTAAGGCCTAGGATGAAACAGCTGTGGAATGAACTGGCATGCAAAGGAAGATTTAATAGAAGAAATGGTTGAAATCTGTAGAAACTTGAGGTTGGCATATAGGGAGCTAGTTAAAATGCAGCTGAGTAGGTGAAGTCAAGTTCTTCATTCACCTGGTGTAAACTGGTCACCTTGCAAAGTAAGTGTCTTCCCAATGATGTAATATAAATCCATGGCAGATGCCAAAAATAATAGTGGCATTAGTGTTCAGCAGCTTGTGAAGTTATTGCATAGAATTACTTTGAGAGGTTGAGTTGGTTTTATTTCTGCATTTCTTTTTATTTTTGCCATATTATGCTTGTTACTTTTAATTAAGATTAAATTTTGAATTTTCCAATACATTAGAAATAATGACTATGCATGTCAACAGTTATTCATGCAGCTTTATTTTTAGTGCAGTGTTTCTGGAAAATGTTTTCCAGAATCTGTCAAGATGCAAGTGATTTGGAAGAATCATCTGCAAAGCTTGCTTTTGTTGAAAAATTTTGGAATTTCTTCATTTTTCACTTACAAGTGTAAGCAGGAAATTATACCTTTTTTTTTTCCCTTTTGGCCAGATTGTACAGATGAACAATTACTGTGGTCTGGGCATTGATGCCGAGTTGAGCTTGGACTTTCATCATGCTAGAGAAGAAGAACCAGGGAAATTTAATAGCAGGTAATCTTAGGGAAACCAGGTGTGAAGGTCAATTCTGTGGTATTATATTACCTGCAATTTACACTACATCTGATAATATCAAATGCTACAGGTATCCACTATTGTGGCAGAGCTGGGACAAGGAGGAATTAAGCTAGCCAGGATGTCATAGACACAAAATTCCTGTGTTTTGTTGGTTTGGGTTTGGTTTGGGGTTTTTTTCCTCTACCAAAAGAGAGCACCAAAGCAGTTTTTGGAAGCCATGTCACTGTTATTCAGTAATCTTAGTTTTCCGATAACTGCATTGTTGAGTTCAATGAAATTTTGAGATAGTGGAAATATATCTTGCTCAAAGCCTTTAGCAAGAGTGAGGGCAGTGCTGCTACATGAGCAATAAGCATTGTTCAGAAGTGTTCAGAACCTTTTCCAGTTTTGCCTAGTACTGTTGCAGCACCTGCATGCTGGTATTAAGAATAAAAAACTCTCTGTACCTCAAGTGAGAATGTTATTAAAATTAAAAACATGTTGACAGAGACTTTCCTCTTCTTTGACATGCTTATCAATCAATAATGGGACGACTTCTCATAATTACTGAAATTGAGCAAAAGAAATCACATCTGTTAATTAATCAGTTCCTTATAGAAACTGTTTTTGTTTGCTTTCCCCTATATTTATGATTAAACGCCCTCTAAATTCTCTATTGGTTGCCAGAGTTACAGCCAGTTACAACTATGCAGTGTTCAAAGTGTTGCTATTAAAAATATTCTCTGACCAGTTATGTGTGCAATGATGTGTAGTCCAACCTATCTTGTAGTGTTCATTAGTCTGTCATTACAGGCATTGCTCATGGTCCTTTCCTTAAGAACTGACTAATATAGTTGTTGATGTAAATAGAGGTGGTTCCTGGTACATAAGTTACTGTTAGGCACTGGCTTGTATTTTCAATACACTTGACTGAAAGCATTATAGGTAGTAAAATCAGGCAATAAGTTTGTGTATGGCAGTGTCCATTCTAGTAGGTGAAACTTTTCTAGACTTGTGCAGTTAATACAATGTACAACTTATGATCGTTCTTTCTTCAAAATATACTATTCCATGTTTGCAAAGCTGCAGCATTTCAAAAGATGCATCCTCTTCTTATTGCCACTGCATTTGAGGGATATACTTTGATTGCTATTGCCCTGTGTGCTTTTCATTCCTATCATCTTCATCTCAATCATTTCCCAGTTTGCAGCTTCTGTAGTGCAGTGGACAATATCTTGGTATCATTCTTGCAGGGTGACTTGAAGTACTTGTGGGAAAGAAGAGAATTTTATTTTTTTTCCCAAATCTGAAGGGCTATGTAGTTCTGGAAAGAAAACATGAAATAATGAGTTGATACTGAGGTACATTTTTGCAGAAACCAAAAGCTTGTGCATGCTAACAGTGCTGACACATCATATTTACGTTTGACTGTCTGTGAAAATGATTGCTAAAATAGTTGAATTTATGCTTCCTCATGATAAGCGAGTGCATGCTCTTGTCAGTAATACTATTATTATTATTTCTATTAAATTAACTAAAAATCGTATCTACTTAAAGCAAGATGCAGCAGCTGCTGGCAGGAGAACTGGCTACTCTTGAGTACAGAACAGGAAGCTTTGGGTCGTGGCAACAGAAATTTCAAGTAGTCCTTGGAAGAAATATGGGCTTGACTGCTCTTCTGAAGCCAGACCTTAAACTGATAAATATCCCAAAAGCTGTATGTTCTCTGGCCTTACTCACTAGAGTCTCCTTACATGCTCTGGACTGCTTACATTTAGCTAGCAGCTCTAAGTGCAGTGATAACATCCCTGCAGGAATTCAACACTCATCTTACATTGCAGGGCAGATAAAAATAATGTATATTTGTGATAGTGATGGTCTTTGCATTGGTAAGCGCCAAACTATATAAGTTTTTTTCACAGTGTAAAATTTAATGATAGGGCATCTGCTTCCACAGAATCACAGGGTGGCTAGATAGGAAGAGATTATAGTGGGTCACCTGGTTCAACCACCCTGCTCAAGCAGTGTCACCCCAGAGCACTTGGCACAGGGTTGTATTCCAGATGGTTCTTGAATATCTTGTCAGGGAGACTACACACCCTCTCTGGACAATCTGTTCCGGTGCTGGGTTACCCACACAATGAAGAAATTCTTTTGAATGTTCAGGTTGAACTTCTGTGTATCAGAGTTTTTTTGCCCATTACCTCTTGTCCTTTCTTACTGCCTGGCTCTGTCTTCTTGACACTGTCCCTTCAGATACTGATAGACATTGATAAAGTTCCCTCTCTTCTTAAGGCTGAACAGGCCCAGCTCCCTCAGCCTTCCCTGGTTAAAGAGATGATCCAGTCCCCTCATCATCTTTGTTGCCCTCCATTGGATCTGCTCCAGGAGCTCCCTGTCTCTCTTGTCCTGAGGAGCCCAGAAATGGACACAGCACTCCGGATGTGCCTCACCAGGGCTGAGCACAGGGGCAAGGTCACTATTCTTGACCTGCAGGCAATGCTCTTCCTAATGCACCCCAGGGTTCCAATGGCCTGCTTGGTCCCCAGGGCACACTGCTGACTCATGGACAGCTTGTTGTCCACCAGGACCCCCAGCTCCTTCTCCACGGAGCTGCTTTCCAGCAGGTCACCCCCAGCCTGTGCTGGTGCCTGGGGTCAATACAAGTTTAGACTTACTTTACAGAGATATACAGCTGCTCTGCAGTTAGGGCACTGTGAAGTATTCTTTCAGCTTCTGAAGGCTTCCTTCTTCAACAAAAATTAATACTTCTTGGGCATATTGCAAGTGTTGTGTCTCCTACTGATTTTCCAGTATTTTACAGTTGTATCCAAATTAGACAAAACCTGTTTTAGCATAGATACATCTTATATGGAGCAGAAGTATATGTTAAGTAGTGTTACATGAGGTACCTTTAATCTGGTGCTATTTTAAACTGTTAGGACATAGGACTAATCATTCCCAATGTAATAATTTAAGATGAGTGAAAAGTCTCTGTCTAAAGACTTGCACTGGCTGTCTTCCCCACCTCAATGTCTATGGTATTTAGACATAATGGTAGAGAGATTTTGCAGAGTTGAATTCCAATGACACCCATGTACTAGTAGGGTCAAATAATGGAAATTTATGCCTTTTATTTTAAGGTTGCTCTGAAGGCCATGTATCCAAAGGTTTCCATTATAGAAGAAAATAGTCTGTGTGTTTAACTATCTTTTGTTGATGTTATTCTTAAAATATTTTGCCATTTCTAGGAATGCCATAAAAATCTTCCTCATCTTTTTTATTCTAAAATTAGAGATGTTAGAGCTCTGTCACAAGTTGAGATTACTAGGCCTGTTTTAAGTTTCTGCAGCTAAGTATATTTCGAATTAATTAGGAATGTGTAAAGCAAAGATTTTCAAATGTTGTTTTGCCGTAAGTATTGTATCATTGCATGAGAAAACAATTTAAAATGGGTCATGACGACCTCTAAGTCTCAATCAAAAATGTAATATCCAGCCCAGGAGTTTACATTTCAAAGACGCATTGTATTCAGGCAATGCTTCAAGAAGGGATGATTTTTCTGTAATAAAATTTCACAATCTGCACATGCAACAGAATCATCCCTTAAGTAAAGGTATGTAAAGTAGCAGTTAATGGTTTAGGCTTTGTTTTTGCAGTAAAGCTAGAAGAATTTGAAATGGAGTTTTAATTGAAAAACTCTTTAAACATACCTAGTAGAGGACAATAGTGGTATACATACAGGGAAGAATGCTATGTCTGGCGTTAGCCTTTAGTTACAAGATGTTTGTCTGCTCCTAGGTTTCACAACAAGGGAGTTTATGTGAAAGTTGGGCTGCAGAAGATAAGTCACACTAGAAACCTTCACAAGGACATCAAGCTGCAAGTGGACCAGCATGAGGTGGAATTACCAAGTATAGAAGGACTCATTTTTATTAATATACCCAGGTAAAAAGAAGAGGAATGATCCCTCGTGGATGCATGCTGGACTGTGTGCGTAGAACTGCTGCTTGGTACTTGAGCATCAAATGTCAAATCGTTAGGTAACAGGTAAAACCTGTTAACAAAACCAGCAGATAATTGGTCCTGCCATTCTATTATTTTTTCAAGTACCATCTTGTCTTAAACAACCTGTATCTCTTTGCATTTTAGTCTGAAAATGTTTTATTCAAATACTTATTTTTACATATACACACATGTACACAAATATACATTGCATGTGAGAGCTGTGGAGAAGAAAAGATCCCAGTAAGTGATGAGTAGTTTATGCATAAAACAATAAGCAAGTTATTTGAGTGGGAAGGGTCAGTACTGCACAAAAAGCAGCATGGTTTAAATTGTCAGAAGCATTTCAGAGGACAGAAGTGCATGAATATCTGCCTAACTACAAGTACTTTTGGCCAGGTACAACAATGAAATCTTAATAATTGTTTTAGCTTTAGTTTCTCTTCAGTAACTTCCGTGAATGTTGTCAAGACCAGTAAGAGCTATGTCAAGTTCTTTAGTCTTGATAATTAGTTATTTTAGCTGTAAACTAGCAAACAAACCAGCAAATTAAAACTCTACAGAGTTACCACATTCCTATTTACACCTTTTCTTTCCAATGGAAACTATTTGCTTTGCTCCCTTTACTATTAAAAGATCTGGTAACAATTCTTCCATGTTTTAGAAAAACAGTTCCTGCCTTTACAATGCAGGAAAACTTCTCCCTCCAGCTGGTGGGGGAGCTGAGTGTGTAGCTTTTGAAGCCTGAGAAACCAGCCACCCTTAGCAGAGCACCAGGGAGTGTGCCTGGGGCCAGACCACAGGCCCACAGGTGGTCACTGGTGTGCTCTCTACACAGCTGGGGCTCTGGAGCCGACCTCTGGGGGTCTGAGAGTGACAACCGCTTTGAGAAACCACGCATCGATGATGGCCTGCTGGAAGTGGTTGGTGTGACTGGCGTTGTTCACATGGTGAGTTGGCATCCCAGTGAGCACAGAACAAATACATTTTATGGGACAGGCTTGTTTCCATAACAAACAGTGCATTGCAAGTGCATGGTCCTAAAAATTACACCTCTTTGTTAAGGTTGGGTAAGAAGAAGTAATAGGAATTGAGGACTTTTTAAAAATCCATGAGGAAATGCTTCATGACTTAACTAGACTTTGAACCAAGTAGAGAAACATACATGTGTGCATATATATATAATGCAATAGATGTATATGTTAGATAAAAATATATGTATTATGGAATGCACTAGCTTTCTCATAACAGGTGTTATGGTGTCCAAATGGAACAGTTCATGGGATGAAAACAAGATTTTATTCTACTATTACAAAAACATGCACCTTTCACCTAGTGTACTTGTGAAAAGTCTTGTCGTATCTCATCACAATGGAGATTCCATCAAGCCAGGTTGCTTTATAATTACCTGCCACAGGCTTTCCAACACCTGTCACTGAGAATTTGATACTTGCTGCTCTTGATTTGAATGCTACATCAAGCAGGTGGTATGCTGTTCTGCAAAGAATGTTATGACTCAACTTACACAATTCTTTTTTCATTATTTAATGTATTACATATTTTTACAATGGTCTGCTATTAGCAACACAGTCCTTTGGGATGGTAGGTCATTTTTGTCTTCGTATCTTACCACTATTTAAAGAAATTGGCTGCTGAAAAAGTATATGTGGTCAGGTAAGTAGAAATAACTAATCCATAAAACTACCAAAATGGAAAAGTGGGTGCTTAAATTTTGTGGAGCTCAATCTTTGGTGTTGGTCAACTTTATTTTCCAATTTAGATCTCCTAAAACATACTAAAGTGTTGTTTTGGTAGAGATCTTTAAATCTTTTGTGAAACTAGAAGCAGCATTTATACTCTGGAGTATAAATGTTAATAAGCCTGTGCTTTGGGTTTGTGATAATAAGGTTTTTACTTCAATATTTGGTTTCTGCACACATTCCCCAAGAGTATGTGTAGCAGAAAAGGTCACTTTGCTTCACTGCTGGAGTTAACTCTAAAAGTTAACTCAGCTGTTGAGTTGAAATTGAGTATGTGAATAAGAAGTTCAGTGTGTGTATGTATTTCTGTAGCTATATGGAGTTGACTTTGGAAAAACTCTCTCTAATTAATAAACTGCTTTCAGACTTTGGAATTTCACATGTGCTGAAGCCTGTGTGTATAATTAGGTGTTTTTAGAAGTATTTACTGTGTTACGGAGGGGCAAGCCAAAGCAAACAAGACCTTTTTGAGTGTATGTTCCTTGGCCAATCTTTGTGTACAAACACCTTTGCTTTGGGAGTTGTTTTGCCTCCCGCAGCCTGCAGGGGTATCCAAGTTCTCCTTCCTGGACTAGCTGAAATAATTAGTGATGGGGCAGTAAAGGCATCCTAGTTTTGCCTAAACAGTTTTTTAAGCTGAAACTTAAAATGTCAGGTGAGAATAAAACAATATCCACCCAGTTTAATTGCAGCTAGTATTTGTACTTCTTGTTAGTTGGGGTGATTGATATCCTGGCTTTTATTCCCTAACAGGGTCAAGTCCAAGGTGGTTTTCGATCAGGAATCCGCATAGCCCAAGGCTCATATTTCCGTGTAACACTCCTAAAGCCAATTCCAGTTCAAGTTGATGGAGAGCCCTGGATTCAGGCTCCTGGCCAGATTATAATTTCTGCTGCAGGACCAAAGGTACTGGGTGTAGGTTTCTCTTAGCAATCTGACTTTGTTCCTGCACTGTATGTTACCATATTATCTTGCTTGTCTGTGTTCTGATACTTAACCCTATAGGAGCTGCTTAGCACTGTGTGGTAACTGACATAGCAATTTCTAAAGAGGATGGTTTGAGGGCTCTCTCCAGTGGCTCAGATGAGGCTCATGTTTAAAAAAATAGTCCCTGAGCCTACTGACTCAGTTTTTCCTCTGTACTGAGATCTGCAGGCAGTGTTGCTTTTCTTGAAGCAGGGCAGTTATGAAAGCCATGGTGGTAGTGCAGTGTGCAAGGTAGGAATCAGTCTGCTGGAGAAGGGAAGGTCTGTCAGACAATAGTAGCAAAGGAGTAAAATTAATAAGAGAGGAACAGGGTCTGTGAAAAAGAAACTTGAGCAATCATTCTCTTTTTTCTTGATTATCTCAATGTGTACATAAAAGACAGCATCAGCTCCCTAAGAATTTAACTTTGCTGTTGACTTTGAAATTGCAAAAGAAACATTTTGCAGAAGATGATTGTGAAGCACACCAGTCTGCACATTTGCCTGCTACCTGAAGGATGCCTTTTCATCTCAGACATTTGCTGCTATAGGCAAGCTTAGAGGATATGTAGCTGTACTGGGAGGGCTACCAGAAAAATTGCCCTTGCTGAGAAGTGAGTGAAAGAGAGGGTCATATCTCAAAGTTTCAGAATATGTTAAAACTTTGTTCTTCTCATGAGAAGAAGTGGGAAGGTAATGGAAAGAGAGAGAGAGCAAACCTAACTTGCCCTTCAATGAGAAACATTTCTTCTTCTACCAGGTTACTGACTAGTTATCTCTATATATGGATATATATATATGTGTGTGTACAGGAATATATATGCACACATACACATCTGCATAACACGTATATGTTTATGTAAAAAAGGCAGTAAATCCTATAGTTTTACAAGGATTGGGGCACCGGATAGGGGCACCAGATAGTTGTGTATTTAAATGCTTTTCTGTTGCAGTTCACCTTTTTACATGGTTACTAGTTAATTGCCTTAGATCAGCTTATTGATTGCTACAGATATTTTAATATTCATCTTCTTTTAAACATTTCAATTCTAGGTCCATATGTTGAAAAAATCCAAGCAGAAGCAGAAAAAAACTGGAAACCTGAAAGAGATGAAAGTGGATAATATGTCAGCTTCTGAAGGAGGACGCTAAGGGGAGACCTGTGTTCACACCTATGATAAATACCACCCTGATCCAGTAAAACCAAGTGCAGACAAATTATGAAGAGTGTTGCCTATGAGGCCTATGAGCGTGCCTTTCATTACATTTTGATAGTACTGGGTTCTTCTTTGTCTTTCAAAGAAAGTACCTCATTGCCACAAATA
This sequence comes from Acridotheres tristis, assembly GCA_037013685.1. Classification (NCBI taxonomy): domain Eukaryota; kingdom Metazoa; phylum Chordata; class Aves; order Passeriformes; family Sturnidae; genus Acridotheres; species Acridotheres tristis. The sequence goes on along the minus strand of CM072919.1, from coordinate 32,789,957 downwards.
ACTATTATGTACCACCTCTCTCATCTGAAATGTTTACTTGAGTTTGCTTTTCTGTAAGCCACACAGAGATTCCAATATGCTGAGATTTCTGCATTTGCCTTCACAAAGAATCCTTACTTCCTCCCAGTTCATTCTTAAAGAAGATCATTCCATAGATAATTTTTTTAATTGTTCTATAACTGAAAATGTGTTCTTTAAATTAATGCTCACAATAGCATCCTAACCAAACAAAAGGCAAAAACATGAGCTTCTGACAACTCCTTAGATCAGTCCAAATAGCACAGCTGAAACAGTACAACTGTAAAGAGAAAAACACAAAACACAGGAGAGATTATTTCTGTAAAAGGATCCCAGTGCACTGGAAGACAGAAAGTGCTAGAATTGTTGAGTCAAAATATTTCAGAGCATTTACTTCAACAGTATTTGGACAGCATGAATGAAGGGGAAACAGCCTGTAGAGCAATTTTTCAACTGTAGCTTAGTTTCTCATTATTCAGCTAAAGCCTGTTTTAAAAGGCATTTGAATTTAATCAGCTACAATTCTCAAAATAAAAAAGGAACAAGAATACCCAAGGCAGGAGTATGTTATACCAATTCTTTTCTCACTGAAACCATTATTTTTGACACCAGACATTTTTGTCTTGACTTTACTTGTGTAAAAAATAATTTTCATGAATTTGCACTGTTTTATAACAGCAAGCTCAAGAATCATCGTTAATTAGCTTAAAAGTACCTCTTAGTCTTCAATTAAGTAAATTAACATAGTCATATGTTAGAGCTGAACTGTTGTACAGCATAGCTTTGCTAAGGAGACTTAGCAGCTATTGAAGCCTGTAGTATGCATGTAACATGCTCTAGGTTTCAAACAACTGGGAATGCAAGAGGCATTATGAAAATTCACTTACCTCGTCAGGCTTCTCAAGACTTTGTGGGTGTTATTAGGTGTGGGCTCAGGGAGACAGTGACTGTCTTTTCTCATTTGGATGAGTGTATGCTCTTCAGAGGCTGTTTCTCTGTCAGTTCCTGTGAGGCCAAGACCACCTCTTTGTGTTTACCCATCTGCTGAAAGTGTGGGGATCCAGCACTTGTACAGTTTCATGCTGGAGACTGGGCACTGGAGCAGCTGTGCTGGTCCTGCCATTTGCTATCTGTATCTGCTATCCATAGCTGTAGTCATGTTGTTCTTCACTCACATCTCTGCTGTCTCATCTCACCATGACTACCCAGGAACTGAACCTTTTACTTTTGGTCAACATCATGCACAAAGGGCTCTGTGAGCCACTTGAGGGCAGAGGGTGGGTCTGTGAGGTTTTGCCACTGGTATGCATCTGCTACTTGGAGTTGCTTAAGCCATGTTGGCTAGAGCCCACTTAGCCATGTGATGGGCTTATTTGTCCTCTGTTGCACAGTAATAATTATTTCAGCTGTGGGTAGCATGAGTTCATCACTTGAGTGTCAACTTTAGGAGCATTCCTCTTGCCAGTGTGTCTAGAAAAACATCTCTAGCTGCTTCAGGGGACTTAAGTGTAACTTTGAAATGCAGAAAAGCTGTTTAGTGATGGAGCCAGTTACGTGCTAAGGCAGTTCTTGCTGGGTCTTCTTGACGAGTGTGTACTCTGAGCACTGTGCCAGCTTCAGCAACAGCTGATCATTACATGTGCTTTCTACTTTCCAGTCATGGTGCAACAAGGGTGTGAATGTCATCTATAGTAACAGAATGATGCAGATAAAGCTATAGAGACAAAACAGCTATAGAAAAATGGCAGATGCTGGAAGCTTCTCCTTCTCAGTTTTCTGTTAGAGATGCAGTGGGAGGAATGATTTCTGTTTTCAGTGAAACCTCTTAATTGTTTAAATTCTTAATTTAAATTTGGGGACGTTCTTCACGTCCCACAGTGTGGACTACAGCTTAACTTTTATTCAACATGAAAACTGGATTCATGCTATGAAGGAAATAGTTTGGGTAGTACAGAGCTAAAAGCCTTGTCCTCCTGAGCATTAAACACAGGATTGTCTTCTTTAGAACCTGGGCATGAGGGATTAGCTTGACCTCTTCTGGAATCCTGGTACCAGCATTACAAGTAGGGAGGATCAAGTGTTGCATTTCAGGGTGTGTACTCTCTGAATGAAGCTCACAAACTAGAGAGGAAATCTGGAATAGGCTGCTGTTTCATAATTGTCCAGAAAGACAGAGAAACTGCTTTGGATCTTTGGGACAGGAGAAAGAATGCATGGTCTACTTTCCAGTTGCTGACTCAGTAAGGGAAGCTGGGCTTTTTGTTACAGAAAACATGCATAAATTTTAATATTGCTGGTACTATCTGTCTTCTGCAGCCCAAATAAATAACCCTGTCTTACTATTTTTCCAGGCATATATAATCCTGCAGTACATAGCTGACAGTGTTTCAAGTTCTTTGCTTGTTAAGGACCTGGCTGTCTCTCCTTTTGCTCTGTATCTGCTGCCTAAAACAACATGAAACTCACAGGTCATAATATTTTAATCAGAGGGTCCCTTACTGTGGCATATTCTTCCTGGAGATTTCCCATCCCTGGAACTCTGTACAAGCCTGTTTTGGGATAGTATCATGGTAGCAAGGTGACACTGAAATATAAGTGTAATCTCTTCCAGAGGGGGTCCTGGTAGAGGACAAGAAGGCTTTGAGTTTTGTTTTTCTTTCCCTTTTCTTTTTTTTCCAGAAACCAAATGCTATATATTTGAGCAGATGAATGCCACACTGAAATGAAAACATAGCTTAAGAAAAACACACTTTGTATCAAAACACACTGTGCATCAAAAGATGCTGCTTAATGTGTTTTGATGACAAAACAGACTTCAGCTGAGATAGGAAACCCCCTGCAAAGCTTCTAAAAGGAAAAACTCGCTCATTAACCCCTCTATTAAGATGTCCTAGTTTCAGGTTCTGTGAAGGCCATTATATCAAGAATACATGTATGTGTGTGCGTATCTTTTTTCTCACGTTTTCATTGCATATGGTGTCTGAGAAGACCTAGTATTTTCTTCCTTGGTATGCATGGCCGGCATGAAGGGAGGGGATAACTCTTTGCAGTTAACATGAAACATTTAGATTTAGCCTTTCCACTGAACATAACAATGCAGTATAATTTATGTGACAGTGGGCAGATAGATGATTCTCCATACTGACTGAGTAGTATTGTATGAGAACCTAGTGGTCACATGGCCAAGTCCTTCAAATAATGCAGCAACAAAAGTGTTGGGGGAAGAGGCTCAGTTCTGTCAAGACAAGTGTTAAGTAACATCAGGGACACAGGACCAGGAGCTGTAACTGAACAGGGAGAGGCTGCAGACTTTTTGCTATCCTGAGCACACTCCTTCATCCTCACTCCACTGCCTTTTTGCCTTGACTACAAATCATGGCAGGCACTAGTAGCACAACTAGCATCTCTCCTGCTGAGGTACACTCTCCTGACCTTTTCCTAGTGTCCTACTTAGGCATTGCCAGCACTGGGGAGATAAAGGTCCTGAAAACCCTGGTTCATTTCAAATACCCCAAAGTGGCAGATTAGTGCAGGTGGTCAGCTGGTTAAAATCTATTTTGATGGATAAACACGTTACCTCTGCTTTGAATTAGTAGAACCAAAATTCAAAAGCTCATCCCTGAGATACGGGTGCTTCTTCAGAAAATTTGCTGCTTTTTCCCCCCATGGCTTTTACCCTTGATTTGTACAGTTTAAATTGCTGATGTTTTCACTGCATTGATATTTAGGTGAACCAGTTATTTTGCCAAAAGCCTTTTGTTTATGTGTACATACATGTGCACACACCCTTTAAGCCTTATTGTATTTCCTTACACAGTGCCTAATTAAACAGCTTTTGTCCTGTCACAGCATTCTGATAGCACTCACTTCTGGATGTTTGTCTCACCGGTTTTGGACATGAGGCAGGACTTGAACTTTCCAACAAGACGTGATGGCAATACAGTGAAAGCATAACTGTGTTTAGAGTACGGCCTCTGCATGTATGCAGTTTCAGGTCTGCTTGCTGTTTCTAGATTTTAGTCAAGTATTTGTGTGTCTAAAACCAATGGCAATGGCTATTGTAGCATTTAAAAACTAGGAAGAAGCTGTCACTGCAAGACTTTACTAAGGAACAAAACTAAATGAACTGTTACAGACAATTGTTGTTAATCTTCACAGTTACCCTCTTAGAAATACTGTACTGATTTCATTTCTTTAGAGCAAATAATATGCTTGATCTGAATATCAGCTGTTTCGAATTGCTCAGCATTTATGCATGCATGTGATTCTGTAGCAGTCTGTTGGCATATAAACATCATTATCAAGTGAAACCTCTTTTTACAGAGAGGAGGTAAGAGGAGCTGTTGTGACACTTGAAAAGAGCTTACTTTGAAGACACAACAGATTTGGTTGGATATGTATTTAATAATGTACTGGCTATAGGTATGCTCTGTCTTGCATAGTCTCCAGTCCATATTCCAGCATGAGTATTGGTGGCTCTTTGGAGTTGTGCACTGGCAGTAGATACTCTTTTCAGTCTGCACCCCGTAAGTCTTCCTTTCCACCTTCAGAGTGACTGTACATCTTCCTCTTTCTGCCAGGCTACCCTCCTGCACTTTGGGCCTAGCTCTGTACCCAAACTGGTAATGATGGTATGAGCACGTGCTGGTGAATGTGTGCAGAGAGTGGGGGAATGGAGTTCCTGCTCTGAATGCTGCTCTGTCAGTTTGGCTTAGGCTATTCTTTAATTTCTACTTTAGCCACCTTAACAGCTGTGCAGCAAAGATTTGACAACTACTGAATTGCGTTGGATTCACCGGTGACAACGTTGCCTCATTTTCAGCCTTCAAACTTATACGCATCAGAATATATATAAATTCATTATACTTTTTGCACTTAACAGAAAATACAGGTTAGATAGGCTTAGGGTGTGGCAAAATTGCAATGTTTGTACTTTTTTTGTAAATATGGGGATGATTCTACAGATACAAAGATGCACTTTCAGATAACAAAGAGAACAAGTTTGTAGAATACAATTGTTTAAGAGTTTCTCTGGCTACAGTGTTCCTGATCCCCATCCATGTCTAACACTGTGTTGTCCTTGAAAGCCTGTTTGGGGATAGAGATGGCTTCTCACATTGCAGAATGTATTTTATAGCTGACTGACTGAAAGTTCGTGTACGTTTTTGAGCAAATTTGCTGCTATTCTAAGTTTTAGATTTTACTAGACTGCTTCTATAATGCATAAAATAATGTTCAAGTTTTATTTATAATGTCAACACTTACTGATTTGACGCTTAGTTGCAGGAGACATCCAGCCCAAAGCCTTCATTCCTTTTGCTATTTAATGGTTTTGTTTTGTTTTATCTTTAGCAGTGCAGGCATTGTATATGTGGAGTGTAGTGAAATGAATGCAACTAACCTTAACCTGCAGTTAGAGCGGCAGTTTCAATGTTTACAAGACAGTGACTATTGATTGTAAACCCATGCATGTCCACTGAAACAGTGCACTCTGTGTGTTTTGGAAGCATTGTTTCTGCTTACCATGGTAATTAATGGAATAGTTCCCTTCTGGTTTTAGAGTCCTGGTTATGTTGCATTTGAGAGATTTCACTGTGGGTTATGGCTTCTCTGCCATGGACTTACAGGGCAGAATTTGTACTGATAAAAGTGTGTTGTGTTGAACTTGTTTTCTGGAAGAGTGACTATTTTTTGTGAAGATAATTTATGAGAACGTTTTATAGCAGATCAGTGCTGAAAAAGTTGAAGTCTTGAAATAAACATTTGTAGATATTAAAGATTAATCCCAAAGCAAAGTATTTTTTAATAGAGCAGTGTTACTGGTGTAGTTATCCCTCTGAGCTCTCCTGGCAGCATAGCCATTTAGCATGTCACTCTGCACTGGTCAAGTGTGTTATTTAGGGGACAACCTGATTTCAGAAGATATGGCTTCATTTATGTTGTGCATATGCCCTATTACACCTCTGACAGCAACTCCCAATATAAACATCAGCCATACAAGGCAGAGCTTCTCCCCCATACAGATCACTGCAGGTTGAAGAGCAGAGAGCCTGCCCTTGTGCTTGACTGCAGAAAGGTTATAAGTCTGGTGACTGTCGGGCACTTACAGTCCTCTCTCACCATGACAGAGTGGGCCACACAAGCTCTTTTGCTTTCTGAAGGCAGGCAGGCACAAATCAAGATTGCCCGAGTCAAACTACTATCATGTTGTCTCACCATGGCATCCATTTCTTAGTGCTGCTTATAATGCCAAACTGGGTAGCAAGAGGTGCTTGAAGTATTACTGAGTATTTATTGTGTAATTTTGGGTGCTTATAAAGCCTTCACTGCTATTTTAAAGCAAAATTTGGGGATTTGTAGCATAGCAATAGCTGTATAACTCTAGCATTCCAAACATGCCCAAAGCAAGTTATCCTTGTGATAGTTTAGTTAGCAATGGTGTAGCTAGCAGCAATCAGTATCTTGAAGCTACAAGTTCTGAATATTGGAAGACAACATCTCTGCTTTGAATGCAAAGCATTAGAGTTTGTAATTTATTATAGATTTCAGTGTCTCTCCTACTTACGAATGACATCTTAATTCTTCTCAAACTATAACTTAGCTATTGCTTAAATAACTTTTTCACTTCTGGGTTATTTAAATCATCCAATTAACACAGTTGTATGAATGCTGTTTTATTATCAAGATACTCTTAAGGTGTCTCATAGCATTTCTTGTGAATGTTCTAATACATCAGTAATAAAATAATCCTGACCCAATAAACTAATGTAAGCTGACAAGTTATTGTCTAGTGCTTATTCTTTGTGCATCTGCCTAATTCTCAGGAAAAAAAAGCCTAAGTATAAGCATTAAACTGGCTGAAAATGGTTTCCACACTCTGTGCCTCAAACCAGTAATGTGTTATCACACATCTACTTGCAGATTGGTCTTAAAAACCAGCTTTTAATTATGTAACTTGTTTCTCAGTGTCTGCCTTGGAAATGAGGAAATGAGACATGTCACTGTATTGTGGTAACTTGTCTACAAACAACATACCTAGTGTACTAATAGATTTTTAAAAAATAATTTATAAAAGATGGACTTTTCTCTTATATTTAAACATCTATTCATCCTTGGGTTCTGTTTTTAGAAAATTCTGTGTATATTTTGCAATACATGTTTTGTGTTTGTACATTTTGCGCCAATATGCAATACTGTATTCTAAGTATTATTTACAAGTTTCAGAGATCTGTAACTAGAATGTGCTGTGAAAAATACAACATCTCTTCTACCCTGGATGCTTGTGAAGTAGTTATGCTTTAAAAATAGTGGAATACACTTTTGCAGAAACAAACATACTTTATCTCAGCTGGGCACTGCTTTTATAGGAATTCGGTAGCCTTGCTGTTTGAGATTGGGTCATGCTCTGTGAAAGGGTGGCTCTGTTCTAATAGTGTGATTTCATATGTTTTCATTTGTGAGACGACATCCAAGTTTGATCCCTGCAACATTCAAGCGCCTCTAGAACCCTTATTTCTGTGGATAGCACTGTAATTGGTAAAGCCTTTCTGTGATAGCACCACAGGGTATTAAGCATTTCTGGTGTTTTGGGTTACTTTAATGATGATCCAGATTTTCCAAGGTATTTTTTTACAATTCCTTGCCCTTATTTGCACTTCTCTCAAAACACATGACCTGATGTTTTCAGGCTGTGGGTAACAGGCCCACACATAGCCTTGTGCTTGGCTCAGGTGAGCAGTGGTGGACCTGGCCTGCACAACTCATGGACCTTGCCTTGGGGAGACTCAGCTGTGACAAGTGGAAGGCCTGTCCAGTGAGCCAGGCCCAGGGGGGAAACTGACCCACTATGAATGGACAGCTCACCCCTTCTTGGAGGTTAAGCTCTGCCTTTCATGGCTGGGACGGGAGTGCCCATCAGCTGGACACCTGCACTTGGGATGTCCCTGCTGCAGTAACCTTGCCTCTGGCAATGAGCAATTGGTTCTCCCTACTCTGTTCAACAGCTGACTGCAGAACTGAGGAGGCCTTCGTTGTACCCCAACACCTCTGGACAAACCTTGCTGTTCCTTGCTGGACTGCAAATCAACAAGCTCTGAAGCAACTACAGTTACATTTAAAAACCATACATGGAAAAGCTCTGAGGCTACAGTTATGGGAAAAGAGGGGAAGCAAAAAAACCACTGACCTTCAAAGAGAGAAAAGAAAAAAAAACAAACTACAAAATATCCAAACCAGAAATAAATTTTTACCCCTGCCCTCCTCTGGGCTGACAGAACAGCAAGAGTAGACAACTGCCAGTCCCTCCCTGCCCATACAGGGCTGTGCCTTGCAATCTGGCTATACCACTTTCTCATCAAGGGGAACTGGTGTCTGAGAATGGGAAACATGGGTTAGGCCATGATAAATCCCAGCTTAACTTCAGTGTGGATTTAGCCACCAGTTAGACAATATTCTTTGAAGCACAGCTAAACAAAAATCAACCTTTTAGGTAAATAATTAAGTCACAAGGAAATTAAATTTAAGGGTAATGGAATAATTTTGGACACAAATTGATTACCAGATGGCAGGTTTGGGCCCTAAAACAGATGCTTTCTTGTTGTGAACAAGTGTAACACCTGCGATCCCTCCTGCCAGGTCCAATAACCAAATGATGGATCACACAGCGGTGGTGGTGTCAGCATCTTGAAAGCAAAGCCATGGACACAGAGCAGTGCCTATGCAAGTGCCCACATACAGACAAGCAGCCTTGACATGAGTAATGCAAATGGGTCAAACCTGTACCTCCTCATCAACTAATGAGGCTCAACATTCACTCCTGAATGAATCTCTGTCTCTCACAATTTCCCCAGACTTCTCTTTTAGCTGGCACCATACTCTCTTGGTCTATCCAGGATCTGGCTTTCAGGTTCTAGAAACCAAGAAATCTAAACTAAAAGTCTACTAGGGAATCACAGAAAGAGAGGGAGGGAGGGAAAAACAAAGAACAACAAAATGGTTATATAGACAGGTTAGAGAGGTGGAACAGCATGCACGGATGAGGCACGGAATCTGCCCAGACAAGTGCTCTGACCAGAAGCCTGCTGACTTAATGCAGGGCCCTTGTAATCAGGGGCAGGGGCAGGGTAGGCATCAGAAAACCACACAGTGAAACTGCACACAGACAACACCTCGCTCCACACCAAAACGAAGCAGGGACAAGCTCTGTCACCTTCAGGGCTTCTCTCAGCCAACCTGTGCTGTTAATCAGTGATCGTGTACCACATTTAGCCACTCACAGGCAAGCAGTGGCACCTCTGCTGGAACAGTGCCCTCGAGTCTGTGCCATAACTATGAGGGTGCTGTCAGTCCAGGATTTCTGGGGATGCTGCTCACAACTCCACTCATTTGCACGCTGTTTTGAGGTCAGTACCTCCTGGCTCAAAGCTTTCCCTCCTGCAATTGCCAAAGCACAGGCAGCTTATAAGGCACAAAACATTCTCAGCAGCAAGGACATGTGGATCTTGCCAGTCCTTCTTCAAACTGGTTAAGCTGAAAAAAATTTATCCAGTCATATGTTCACTAAACAGCCTTGCATCGGAGGTCCTGCTCCCATTTTTGTGTCACACAGGAATGGCTTGGTGTCTTCTGATCCAGCAGCCTCCCCAGTAAAATATGAAGCAGAACTGAGAGCACGTCTTCTATGACTGACTCTGAATCTCATAAGCCACAAGCAAACCCGAACATCACCAGTACAGAAAAAACTTATGGAGGCTGAGGTCACCATCTGACAGAGTCTCAGCATGTCTGCAACAACAGTGTGGAAATGGTACTCATCTAGGACATGCCAGAATTGAAGATACTCCATCAGAACTGTTACAGGAAAAGAGACTGCTTCAGTTGACTGGGTGGCACATTTTTCTTCTGCACTCTCCCAGTTCATCTTCCCAGTCTTTGGTGCCTGCTGGCACCTCCTCTTTCTAGCTCCTCATCAGCCATTCCCATAACAGGACTCGTCACTCCTGTATTACTGCTATCTACAATGACTTGTCGTATTTGCTCTCCTGTAGAAACATTTAACACCTTTTCCAGGCTTCTTGGGTTACAAGTGAACCTTTTGAGGATTTTTTTTAAGGCTTTTAAAGTTTGTAACTACAGTGTGTCAGCAGTTCTGGTCATAAACTTTACCTGTCCAAGATCTCAGTTGTATCTGCCTGTTAGAGGGAATTGCTTGAGTTTCTGTTAATTATAAACATCCTTCCAGATGTCTGCCAAGTTTTATGAGTGTTGGCACAAAAATGAAGCAGTGTCAATAAAGTACCATGCTACTAAAACAGGGAATTTTGTTCTGGCAATTCCTTTTTAATACAGACAGACATTTGCTGCTGGGCACAGACCGCGTCATGATTTTCCCGGGTACTTAACTCACTCTTAAACTGGAGGTTGCTGCCCCCTTGCTTTCTGACTGAGGATAGCAAAACCTCCCCTGACTTTGGAAAGGCTTTCAGGAACCGCCCAGACGCTGGATATGCTGCTGCTGTGGTTTAAAAATTACTTTAAGAAAAAGTGTGCTGTAGTTTTGCAAAGATGTTTATGCTTTAACTATTTGGTTAATGGATTTAAAAAGCTTATGCCATCTTTCTTTAAGTAATCCTTCTCTGAAACTATAATCAGTTTGGGGAAGAAAACAAATGGCAGTATGGTGGGGTACTGAGGGCACAGATTTCTAAGACTGATTTCCCAAAGCTGCTGAGTAGTGTGTCACCAGCAGGACTTGCTGGGTCTCACTGGGCAGTGAGGTGGTCCAGTGCATGGAGCAGCAGGCAGCATTGATGGAAGGAGCAGCAGCAAGGTGTGGGGTGCTGCTCTGCAGGTGCCATTCCCCTCTGGAAGGGCTGGGGATGCATTGGCAAGCTGTGTCCTGGGGGTGGCCCAACACAGAAGAGCACAAGGGGCCCTGTGGGGGGAAAGTTGGCAGGAGGAGTTTGAGTCTCTGAAATTTGCCTGCAAAGGGACACAGGGTAGCATGGCCCAGCAGCCAGCCTCTGTGGTGCATGGCTTGAGTTGAGCTGGGGCCTGCTGGTTTCTACTGGGATAGAGTGAATTTTCTTCACAGGAGCTAGACTAGGATTGTGTTTTGGGTTTGTGCTGCACACAGGGTTGATAAAATAGAGACACTTTAGTTATTCTTGAGCAGGGCTTTTCTGCTTTTTGTACTGCCAAGCTGGGGAGGAAGTTGAGGTAGAACTGGCCAAAGGGATATTCCAGACCATGTGATATCCAGTATTTAAAGCTGGGCACAAGAAGTAGGAAGGAAGAGACGTTTGGAGTGGCAGCATTTCTATCATCAAGTCACCGTGAGGCATGAGGGGGCCCTTGGAGATGGCTGAAGATCTCCCTGCACATGGATGAATTAATTCTTTGGGGTTCTTTTGCTTATGCGCTTTTAAAATTTTCTTTTGCTTTCCATATTATGCTCTCTTTATCTCAAACCAAGAGTCTTCTAGGTTTTACCCTTCCGGTTGTCTCCCTAGGCCCCCTTGTGGGGCAGTGAGTGACTGGCTGTGTGTGGTGTTTGGTGGCCAGATGGGATTAAACCAAGACATGGAGGAACAATGCAATGGCTTAGTCCTTCTGTCCTCTATGCAATAGTATCTTTAACAGAGCACAGAGCTGGTGACAGGTTTCTCCACTGCAGCTGCACCCAGCTTGCTCAGGGGTTAGCTCAGTCCACTCTCATGACATTCAGAGCTGTGGTGCACACAGAGAGGCCCATCCTGAGTCTCTCTGCTCCTGCTGGGGCACTGGCCTCATTCCCTCACCTGCTGCACTCAGCACATCTTTCTTCCCCAGCCCCTACCTCCAAATTTCCACTCCTCACACAGCCTGCTGTCAGTTCCTCTGGCTTCCTCCCTGCTCCTGACATCTATCTCCTCACACCCACCCCAGCATCACAACCTCTGGATCTGCTGCCATCACCACCCACCTCCAAACTGCTCCAAATTTCTGCCTGAGCAATTCCAAACAGCTGCTGCTACAGCCACAGTCCACATACGAGTGTCTCCTGCCCCTGGGAAGAGCCCTGGCCCAGAGCAAAGCCCCAGCAGATCCACACTGCAGCCCCAAGGCTGCCTCCTCGTTCTAGGGCACCTGCCCACTCCATCAGCACCATCTGGGGAACTATCCAAAAAGCATACCCAGGAAATCACAGCTATAGCAAACGGCCCTTTGGGGAGAAGCAGCAGGAAGGTTATCAGCTGTCAACAAAACAGTGTGCTCTCAGGCACAAAATCCAGGGCAGCTGCTGCCCTCATGAGTGCTCCCAGAACATCTTTCTCTCCCCCTCTCGGGCACCCAGACCCCAAGGCACATGAGATTCATGCAGGTGAGTGGGGCAGGACATGCCTGCTTTCCGTGGGTCTTCCAGAAAGAGTAGACACTGCAGCAGGATTAGGCTGTTGTGCTGCTCTGGGCCACTTCACGGCTACACCGCCGTGGAAGTGGCACACCACTGCCATTTCCATTCAATGCCAGGCTGACTTCCAACCCAGTCCGGGTTGGAATCCTCCCCCTGCAGAGGATTACTGCCACAATCACAGCTCCAGCAGACTTAGCACAGCCACAATGAGCAACAGCAAACACTTTCTCACCACTGTCAGCTGACGGCCCAGAACAACACAGAAAGAAATGATGGGGCAGCAGCTGACTAAGCCACTCGGATTAGAGAGGCTCAAACGGGGCTGAAAAGCAGCATGTACCGCTAACCCAGCAGAACTGCAGCTCCAGCCCTCATCTCAGCTCATCCAAACACGGTCAGGTGGCTCCTGGCTCTGAGCACGCTGAGAGGGGGCACAAACACTGACACTGCAACACAGAAGTCAGACAGAAGACGGAAAGAGCAGCCACCTGCAGACAACCATCACCCTCAACACACACATCAGCTGTAGCTATAGCAGCATCCAAAAGGTCATCTGTCTCTGTCCTGGGGTACAGACCCAGTGACCAGTTTTGTGGGTCTCTGTGCTACAGAACTGTGGCTTGCACCCAGGGATTCACAAAATACTATCTCCACCACTACATTGCAGGACATAAAGAGACCCATCTCCACGTAGTCTCAGAATAGCCATGCACCTGGAAGATGCCACAACAGGTTACATCTCAAGTCACCCACAAGTGAAAGACACAGGCTTCACTCTGCAAGACTGCACACTTGATACTCTGCAAACCTGAGTTCTGCATTTAAGGTGGTGGTACAGTCTGAAAAACGTCCCTTCATGGGGCCAGCACTGCTGTCTTGCTAGTCATGGCCCCCAGCAAACACCAGAGATGACCATTTTGCACAGGAGCAGGGCAAAAGAAACTCAGAGACTTCACCAGCACCTCTGAAATGTAGTTAACAGCAGCTCCAAAAATGATCTTTTCTCACAACCAAGACAGGGCAACCAAAACAGAAAAACAACAAAAGCAAGAGATTGCTAAGCAGCAACAGCTAGTTCCAGGAATCTTCTCAAGTCTCCTAGGATGACCCACACAGCCCAAGAAAATATGGGCAACGGATGATGCCACTAGAAACCAGGCAACTCCTCCAGCAGTTGCTGGAGAGCTCCAGCTCTCCAGCTCATCCTTCCCCCTCCTCTTCCTCCTCCTCTGCTGCCCACCCAGCATCTTTGCTGGGCTGGCTCAACACAGAGCCACTTCAGGGAGGGCCTCTCCTTCTGAGGGACAGCTCTCCTACCTCAGGAGTTCCTGCTTAAAAATCAGAGAGTGTCTCTGCTGCACAGTCAGCACTGATAAAAACAGCAATCCAGCAGTGTCAGAGCTTGAACAGGCAGTTTTGTCTGCACTTGAACTGAAACAGGCACACAGCATATATGCAATATGACTGCATGGAGGCAAAGAATCCCTTCTTCTACCTCCATGTTCTAAAGGAGTGCACAAGACATTCAGAAGCAGACCCAGCTGTTACAAGCCATTGCCAATGCATAACTACACTCACAAGCCCTGTTCGTTATGTGTGTCCAGGGCAGAGTCCTTTAGTATGTGTTTCCATGGATGTATTGGAATAGACCTTGAGAAATCTGAGACTACCATTTGCCTGAAACTCACTTCAGAGGATGGGCAGGGAGAGGATGGGCATGTGAACATGAAGTTCAATCTCAGACAAAAGGAGGTGGCTTGCTGTGACCTCAGCCTGTGTAGACTACAGCAGTCTGCCACGTAGCCCTTTTGCCTTGCTCAGCAGTTCTGCATATATCCAACCTGACACAGCCACACGCACGACAAGATTCCCAGAAAAATGCAAAGAATCATCCCTCTTATTCAAAACTAAAGGCCTCACCAGCTGTTTTATCAGCACCATTCTGCTACTCTGAACCCAAAAATAATCATGATCTGATCTGAAAAGCTCTATAACACCCCAATGCTCATAATGATACACTTTTATTTTCCTCAGGAGTTCTGGTCCTTATGCAGTAACTGTTCCTCAACAGACTCCATTGCATGCTTAGTCTCCCATGTTTTATTCACAAAGGTGACATAAGTATAAAGAATGATGTGCAGACTTTTGGAGGAGGCTCTTCAAGTCTTTACCTCATTATGCCCAGGCAAGTGGTCCTCTGACACAGGGATTTTGTTTTGGCCTTCTGTTTTCTCAACCTGTGTTGCTCATGTTTGGTGGGGCCTTGGGATGCCCAGAGCCTGCCCCAGGGATATGCACTGCATGACCATCCCACTGGGCTCTGCCCAGGCATGGAGCCTTCTCAGCCTGGAGTGAGGGACACATCTCTTCTGGGGATATGACATGGTGCTTGCTGAGGCCCACCTGGCGGCCACCTCACACAGCTCCACAGCCTTCGGGCACATCCCAGTGCTCTGTGACACCTCTTGGCTGCTCCCCAAACAGCTCAGTGCTTTTTCTGCAGCCATGCAAAGCAGAAGGCCTGAACCTGCCTTTTACCTTTATGCAATGCATTTCATTCACATAAATTCATTCCATCAGCTCTGAAGAAAGACTGCTTTATCTACCTCAGGCTTATGATTTTACTATTACAAATGTCTCATTTATATACCTCTAGAAATTTGTATCATTAGCATGTCTAAGTATAAATCTGCTGATTCACTCCTTCATACACACATCTCTAACTATCTACATACCCTATGCCTGGGCTGCATATAAATATTTTGGTAGCTGAGTACTTCCTGCTACAAGGAAGCAGGGGCTGCAACACTGAACAAAAGGGCATCTCCTTCCCACAAAATGCTGGCAGAAAACTTCCAGCTAGGCCTCCGGCCCGGGAAATCTGGCCAGCACAGGAGGCACTTTCAAAGCAGGAGCCAGCGCTACCTAAAAAGCCCTCCTAGCCTCCCAGTTCACTGGCCTGCACACACTCGGGACTTCTCCAGGAACGCTCAGCTACGCCCATGGAATGCTGGGGCGCGCCAGGCACAAGAGCTGCAGGGCAGGCTCTGTGCTCCCAGCTGGGCGTCCTCCTCCCAGGCGCTGGCTCACCGCAGTGACACTCCTGCCACGGGAACCTCCCTGCCACGGCCACGGACTAAAGCCACACGGAGCTCTCGCACAACCCAGCAACAGCCCTGCTCTCAAAGCCAGTGCTGCATGCAGGCTCCAGTCCAGCACAGCACACCGCTGTACCTCACGCACCTTGTCTTCTACCCCAGCCACTCATGTGCAACAGGAGCAGAGACAGTGCTTCTGGAGAAAGCCACATCACCCTCCTCAAGATGCTCCAGCTCTAGGCACAGCATCAGAATGCCCCTCCTCCGGCACACCAGGGCGAGTAACTGCTGCCCATGTACCCACACGAGGCTCTCTCAAATCCGCAGTGCTGCCACGAAGGACCCCGGGAAAGGCTGCTCTGCACTGCTCTCCCCAGAAGAGACCCTCTCCTGTCACTGCTTCCCTTCCTGGGAAAGTCGCCCGGGGCAACAACACACGAAGTCCAGAAGAAAGAGAAACCCCAACCACCAGCACATTTCACATGCCATCTCATACACTTCAGTCTCTCCTTTCTTGCACCCAAATTCACGATGGTCCAGCTCTGGGGCCAGGCAAGGAGGCACGGCATCAAGTCCTTCTCTGCACTGCTCCTACAACAGTTTCACTTGATGCACACACAGCGCTTTACTAACACAGCTCTCTACACTTTTATTCCCACACAGGTACACCCACATCCCTGCACCCATGCAGACGGCACAGATAATACATGCCTTCACACACACCAGGTTCCTTAACTCTACAATTTCTGCCCTTGCTCCTCCAGTGGGTTTCACTGACTGACCTTGCAACAATCCCTCAGCAACAGCTGCCCTCAGAGCTGCCCTCTGTGCAAAACAGGCACTGCCCAGGAGGAGAAGCACATGCTGGACCTGCACATCTCCACACAGCAATGGGCAAATCTACACTGGGCACTTGCATCCTTCTCTCATCCTTTCAGAGACTTTGCAGCTGGTGCACTGAGCTTCAAAGAGTCAGAAGTCGCGATTGCCCCCTGCCAGAAGGAAAATACATACGAGTTGTCTACCTAACGGGTCAACTCATTGTGAAGATATCCTGTGTTAGAGAAATGCAGAAGTCTCATCTTGGATTTAAAACTTTGATGTTAATAAGCACTCCAGGTTCTCTTCTCTTGTGTCTGCCTGCCCATCACCCTATCCTGCAGTTGTCAGGGGTTCTCATGGTTGTTGCAGCATCCTAGGAAATGAGGGGACTAGCACTGTACTGTCAGTCAAAGCAGTTTTGGATATCTGCCCAGCAGATGCAGGTTTTAGTCCTGTGCAGTCCAACAAACTACATCCATGGTGTACTTGGGGTCCTGTGAGAAGTTGCTCTCACTGCTGTGTCATGTGTCTTTCTCACAGCTCAAAATTCCCATCAGACCTGTTACTGGTGATGTATCAGATTACCAAGCTGCATGAGGTCTTTGTTGTGAAACTCGTTTGGTCTGGAATTTCGTTCAGTCCCAGAAATGCAAGTCTGCAGGAGACTTTGCCCTGGGTGAACATGTCCATTCACCTGCTCAGACTGGCAGAGGGCCAACAGCAGACTTTGCAAATCAAACTCTGCCTTAAACATTTGTGCAATTGCTGAAAATTATGCAACTTTAAATTTTTTTAATGTAACTTTGGTCAGGGATTTGTTTGCCTTTGCCCAGCGAGAAGGAAACTCAAGTTTCTCTTCAAAAGATACTCTTCACCAGGCGCTGCTCTATGATCTTAACAGCTGTACATTCCGAGTAGCCAGAAGATACACAAGAGATAAACCATTAACGAACCATTGTCGACCATTCACGAACATCAATTAACATTACCACTTCTATTGCAATTGGAGACAACTGCACTGGGAAAAGATTGTTAAGAGAACCGTAGAATGAAGATGTAATTAGCATCGAAGTTGATCAATAACCAACAGGAAATTGAATACTAAAAATTGTGTAATTTAAGATCAATGAATGTCTTTAATGTATAAATATGTGAAAAGTCTGGTAAAAACCATGTGTGATGGAATGATTTTCATTATACAATCCAGGCATGTGTGGATGAAATAATTTCTGTTGCACATCCTGGTCAGAAAAATATCCTGGGCAGCATAAAGTAATGCCTTGATTCTTTAACACTGAAAACATGTTGTTTCTGTTGAAACAGAAAACATGTGAAAACATGTTGTTTCACTGAAAACGTGAGGAGTTTCTGTTTTTCCCAGTTTCTGTGACACCATTTTTTCACACTTCATGCCTGTACTTCTTTAAGCTTCTTGCATCTCAAGGCCTTCACACCTGGCCCCTATTTCTCTGACTACATCATTGTGCTAGTGCCACAAATATCTCATTTGACATAGAACAAGTGTGTCCAACAATTCTCTGTACAAAATTATGGCCACGTTAGACCCAGAGAAGGAAGAGTGAAAAAAAGAGTAAGACCTGCTTTTCAAGGCCCACGATAGTGTTCTGGGCAGTGGCATAGGTACTATTTCCAAGGCCTCGAGTTGTGTGTGGGCTGTGAAGTTTGCTCTGTAGCAACTTCTCTTGGCCTACAACCTTGTTTTACTTATTTTGGCTGTGACAGCGAGATACAGCACAATTAAGTATAAAAATGTCAAAAAACTATGATGAACCTTTAAAGAAAGTGCTTCAGCCCTAAGCTGGCTGCAATTCACATATCCCCTCCTAGCAAAGAGAGTGTTGTAACAATATGTACATTCTAGAGGCCACTTATGAGATTCACAACTGTATTGTGACTCTGCAACATATTGAAAATTCTAGTCTACTGCATTTTTATTGTAACTGGTTTATTGCCCTACTAAATGGAAAGCCCTTGTAAATAAAATAGCCTCAAATGAGTAACTTTGTATTAAACATTGGATCCTCCATGTGCGGATTTTCTAAAAATGCTTTGTCAGAGGATACTGGACTCTGGTGGCAAGCAGTCTCTGGAGGCCGTAGCAGTTGCAGCAGAAGGTGGTACTCACCTCTGGGAGCCCCTTGCAGGCACACCCTGGTGTGGTTCAGCAGCTCCACCTCTGCTGTGGTATGTGCCCCTCTGTGGGGCCAGCCTCTGGGTTGGTTTTGGCAGACCTCCACTATTCAGTGACAACACAGCTTGGCCTGACGCTGCTTTCAGTCTGGCTCTCAGAAGTGACCATCTACAGAGAGAGGAATGCTGTTGCAGGCAACATGCAGGGTGGTAGGGTTCCTTGATATAGGATGCTGAGCGGCTCTCCATCACTAGTCACCACTTAGGTGGGGAACAAATCAGCCATGTGTTTGGAATGATGGAGAACACAACTAAAGCTGAATCTGTGCGTCTACAGCTTTCAAGTACGCAGCAGTGCCCGAGGTGCCTATGCAGATGCACACCAACTGGAGATTGGCAGCAATCTGGATATGGGCTGGGCAAGCACAGCTCTCCTGAGGCTCCTCCTGGGCTGCAGGCCCAAGGCAGTGCAGGCAGGCACCCACCAGCACCTCGATAGAACACAAACCTGCGGAGTTGTTTTCATACAAAGTGACAAGAGCTCCAGCTGTGGAACTAAATTCAGTGGGGTTTGGTACTCTGAAGTTGAGGCTTTTAAGTGAATTAAAGATCTCCAGGAGTACTGCATACAATTCTGGTGTCCCCAACCTAAGGACAGGGAACTATTGGAAGAAGTTCAGAGGAGGGCCACAAAGTTGCTGAAAGGACTAGAGCACCTTCCCTGTGAAGACAAACTGAGAAAGTTGGGGGCTCCTCAATCTGGAGAAGACAAAGTTGTGTGGAGACCCCATTGCAACCAATATCTGAAGGGTTGTATAGGGAAGTCAAAAAGGCACTGTCAGGAACTGTAGTGGCAGGACAAGGATAATCGGGGACAAACTGAAAGAGGGGAAATTTAAGTTAGGTATTAAGAGGAAATTTTTTGCTGTAAAGGTGGTGAGACACTGGGACAGACTGCCCAGGGAGGCTGTGGATGCCCCAACCCTGGCAGTGTTCGAGGCCAGGCTGGATAAGGCCTTGAGCAACTGGTTCTAGTGGGAAGTGTCCCTGCGCATGGTAGGGAGGCTTGGAAGTAGATGATCATTAACCCCCTAACGTTCTATGATTCTCTGCAGAAGAGAAGCACAGAGCTGTTATTCCTCAGCCGCTCCCTCTGGAAGGCGACTTTGGCTGCTGCCTCGTGACAGGACTGAGACGCTCCTTGCGAAGAAGGCAGGGCGCCCTGAGGCGGCACGGGCGCGGCCTGAAGGCGGCCAGTGCCCGGCGTGGGTCCCGCCCAGCTCCCGCGGCCGAGGGCACACGTGGCCCTTCCAGGCAGCGGCAGGACACGGGGACAGCGGCAGCACACGGGGACAGCGGCAGGACACAGGTGCCGCGCAGGCGCCCGGGGCGGGGGCGGGCAGGGCGGAGGCGGCGGTTGGGCCGGGCCGCGCCGCGCCGCGCAAAGGCTGACGGGGGGTCCGGGCCGGCTGGGCGGTTGGTGCCGGGAGGGGCGTCCTCAGTCCCCAGCCCTGCGCAAGGAGGCGGTGGCTCCGCCCGGCTCCAGGCCGGCCCCGCGGCGGCTACGACAGCAATACGGGAAGAGGATTTTGGCCGGTGTCTGAAAACCCCGGGTGGAGGGAGTGGAAAGGAAGGACCAGACCTCGTCGGGCGTAAGTCGTCGCGTCTGAGGGGAGCGGCAGAGAGCGGGAGGCTGCTCCTCCTCAGTCTCTGCGCGGTGACAGCGTCCCATCTTCAGCGGGTTAGTGGATGCTTTCTACCTTCGGAGACCTGTGTTCTCCAGGGGAGTGTTTGTAGCCTGCGAAGAGCGAGGCTACGAGGGAGTGCATCCCTCCCTGCCGGAGATCCGTCTGGATTTCCACTTTTCCTTAGCCTGGCTAATGATCAGCAGCGCCGATGGCCGTTCTGCGCATTCTGAAGAAAGTTTCGATTCAGATGCTGGCAGAGGTGGTTTGAGCGATGTGCGCTGACTTAGTGATGATGAGGTGGCTCGGGCTCTGTTTCCCGTGAAGTGTCCTGCTATCTGGAGGCACTGAACCGCCGAGAAAATGTCTTAACTGCTGAATGACCTAATGTTAAAGAAGCTTAACTCAAAAACGATTTTTAAAAAGCTTTGGAAGCTACTCTGAGCTGGCTGTGTAGCTTTCTGTTTCTATATCGGTTTTGTCACAATTTCTGCCTTGCAAGTCTTCTGTGTAATTGCTGACTGTAGGAATGGGAAGATTGTAAAGTGTGGGTTGAGACTGGATTCAGTTTAACCTTTGTGCCCTAGTACCTGTTCACCTCTTTTAACATATCCTCTTGACTACTCCTTACAATATAGTTTAGGGGAATAGACTTTACAATATGCTTTTTGCTCATGATGCCTGGAAAGGCTGATCTGGAACAGAGACTAGACAGGGCAAAAGGAATAAAATAGGTATTTATTGAAAGGATACACCTTGGGCAGTGCAAGAGCTTGGCCAGAGCTGCACCCAAATTGAGTCCAAGATGCATTCTGGTCACGAGTTTTACACTTCTATAAGTTTTGGTTCATCCACATATTGGGGTCAGTTGTCCAGCCACAGCTACAGGTTATGAAGTCTCAACCCCTTGGCTTGCCCTTTTGCCTTTGCCGTTGTTTATATTCTTGGGTAACGGGTGTCCTTGATTCTCTAGCTAGGGAGGGAATGTTTTGTCTTACTACTCTGTGAAGAGAACTTACTAACACCTAACATGTTTCAGAGTTACATACCAAGCAGCAAAGAGTCTGAAAAATATAAAAGCTAAAAGCCAAGGCATCACTATTTCTGATAAAATTGGACAGTTGTATTGGTATACAACTAACATGTCTGATATTGACATGATGTCATACCCCTATGATCCTCCACTTCTTTTTTTAGTGAAGTTTTTTCTTTTGAATCAACTTTTGAAAATGCCATTCGAGGTTATTTTAAATTTTCTTCATCACTCCTTGGATATACTGCATAAACTGTTAATTTTACCTGAGCAGAAAGATAAACTCAGGAGGCTTAGGCAACAGAACTTTCAAGAACCGTGTTAACCAAATAAGAAATTAAGTCTATTATTTAAAAGACACAGTAGACAAAAAGTTTCTCATCAGCTTTTGCCTGTCTCTTGAATGAATGTGGCTTGAAAAACAGTTGTAGAGTGAACTGCATTTTTTTCTGTCGTTCTCAATGCTTGAGTGTTCGGGATTTTTTTAATATGATCAGGACTTTTCACCACACAGACATTCCTGTGGCGCATGACATCATTTAACACTGAGTGGGTCCAAAGGAGATGTGAACCTCGTGTGTCTTTTTCTTCTGGCAGGTGGCAATCACGACTTCTGACTCTTTGAAGCTCAGTGCACCAGCTGCAAAGTCTCTGAAAGGATGAGAGAAGGATGCAAGTGCCCAGTGTAGATTTGCCCATTGCTGTGTGGAGATGTGCAGGTCCAGCATGTGCTTCTCCTCCTGGGCAGTGCCTGTTTTGCACAGAGGGCAGCTCTGAGGGCAGCTGTTGCTGAGGGATTGTTGCAAGGTCAGTCAGTGAAACCCACTGGAGGAGCAAGGGCAGAAATTGTAGAGTTAAGGAACCTGGTGTGTGTGAAGGCATGTATTATCTGTGCCGTCTGCATGGGTGCAGGGATGTGGGTGTACCTGTGTGGGAATAAAAGTGTAGAGAGCTGTGTTAGTAAAGCGCTGTGTGTGCATCAAGTGAAACTGTTGTAGGAGCAGTGCAGAGAAGGACTTGATGCCGTGCCTCCTTGCCTGGCCCCAGAGCTGGACCATCGTGAATTTGGGTGCAAGAAAGGAGAGACTGAAGTGTATGAGATGGCATGTGAAATGTGCTGGTGGTTGGGGTTTCTCTTTCTTCTGGACTTCGTGTGTTGTTGCCCCGGGCGACTTTCCCAGGAAGGGAAGCAGTGACAGGAGAGGGTCTCTTCTGGGGAGAGCAGTGCAGAGCAGCCTTTCCCGGGGTCCTTCGTGGCAGCACTGCGGATTTGAGAGAGCCTCGTGTGGGTACATGGGCAGCAGTTACTCGCCCTGGTGTGCCGGAGGAGGGGCATTCTGATGCTGTGCCTAGAGCTGGAGCATCTTGAGGAGGGTGATGTGGCTTTCTCCAGAAGCACTGTCTCTGCTCCTGTTGCACATGAGTGGCTGGGGTAGAAGACAAGGTGCGTGAGGTACAGCGGTGTGCTGTGCTGGACTGGAGCCTGCATGCAGCACTGGCTTTGAGAGCAGGGCTGTTGCTGGGTTGTGCGAGAGCTCCGTGTGGCTTTAGTCCGTGGCCGTGGCAGGGAGGTTCCCGTGGCAGGAGTGTCACTGCGGTGAGCCAGCGCCTGGGAGGAGGACGCCCAGCTGGGAGCACAGAGCCTGCCCTGCAGCTCTTGTGCCTGGCGCGCCCCAGCATTCCATGGGCGTAGCTGAGCGTTCCTGGAGAAGTCCCGAGTGTGTGCAGGCCAGTGAACTGGGAGGCTAGGAGGGCTTTTTAGGTAGCGCTGGCTCCTGCTTTGAAAGTGCCTCCTGTGCTGGCCAGATTTCCCGGGCCGGAGGCCTAGCTGGAAGTTTTCTGCCAGCATTTTGTGGGAAGGAGATGCCCTTTTGTTCAGTGTTGCAGCCCCTGCTTCCTTGTAGCAGGAAGTACTCAGCTACCAAAATATTTATATGCAGCCCAGGCATAGGGTATGTAGATAGTTAGAGATGTGTGTATGAAGGAGTGAATCAGCAGATTTATACTTAGACATGCTAATGATACAAATTTCTAGAGGTATATAAATGAGACATTTGTAATAGTAAAATCATAAGCCTGAGGTAGATAAAGCAGTCTTTCTTCAGAGCTGATGGAATGAATTTATGTGAATGAAATGCATTGCATAAAGGTAAAAGGCAGGTTCAGGCCTTCTGCTTTGCATGGCTGCAGAAAAAGCACTGAGCTGTTTGGGGAGCAGCCAAGAGGTGTCACAGAGCACTGGGATGTGCCCGAAGGCTGTGGAGCTGTGTGAGGTGGCCGCCAGGTGGGCCTCAGCAAGCACCATGTCATATCCCCAGAAGAGATGTGTCCCTCACTCCAGGCTGAGAAGGCTCCATGCCTGGGCAGAGCCCAGTGGGATGGTCATGCAGTGCATATCCCTGGGGCAGGCTCTGGGCATCCCAAGGCCCCACCAAACATGAGCAACACAGGTTGAGAAAACAGAAGGCCAAAACAAAATCCCTGTGTCAGAGGACCACTTGCCTGGGGACTCACATTGTGTTTTCTCTCTGAAGAGTCTGTGGAGTCATGGCGTTGTGCCCTTGTGGGTAAGATGTTGCATGCCCCAGATGCATGCTGTTTCCACGGTGGAGCTGAGACGTGTGCATGGGTGCAGGTGCTGGCCCAGGGGCATGCGGAGCAGCTCTGGTCTCTCTACCAGAGTGTGGGATGCTGTGGCAGGGGGTGGTGGTTGTGCCCTGTCTCACTTTCAGTGGAAGCTCTAGCCCTGCAGGTGTCATCCAATCAAAGAATATCCTGAATTGGAACGGACCCATAGGATCGAAGTCCAACTCCTGGTCTTGTGCAGGAGAGTCAACGAATCACACCATGTGCCTTATACCATTCTCCAAGTTCTTCTTGAACTCTGTCAGACCTGATGCTCTGACCACTTCCATGGAGAGCCTGTTCTAGTAGTGCTCAGTCACCCTCTGGGTGAAGAGCCTTCTCCTGATATCCAGATTAAACCTTCTCTGACACCACTTCAGTGACAGGACCCGACAGAATGGCCCGGTCACAAGAGCGTAGATGTCAGTGCCCTTCCTGTTCCCTTCCAACAAGGAAGTTGTAGACTGCAGTGAGGTCTGTCCTCAGTCTTTTCTAGGCTGAACAGACTAAGTGACCTCAGCCACTCCTCATATGGATTACCCTCACAGCCCTTCAGTATCTTTGTTGCCACCCTTTAGACACTCTCTTAACAGCTGAATGTCTTTCTTATACTGTGTCACCCAGACTGGTCCCCAGCACTCGAGGTGAGGCTGCCCCAGTGCAGAGCAGGACAATTCCTCCCTTGCCGTGCTGGCAGTGTTGGGCCTGATGCACCCCAGGACACAGGTGGCCCTCCAGGCTGCCAGGGCACTGATGACTCATGTTCAGTTTTCCACAAAGCAGGACCCCCAGGCCACTTTCCAGAGTGCCTCTCTTCTGCAGTTACACACACATCCAGAATTGTCCTGTCCCAGCTGCAGTATCCAGTACTTGTCTGTGGTGGGTCAGTTGCATAGCAGCTCCCGCCCCTCGTCTGGCCGTGTGACCTCTGGTGGTGGTCTGGCAGATCCAACTTGTGCATGATGGCTGCTCTGCTCCTTTGTCAGCACTTTTTGACAACGTCATGCCCCATGTGTTCCATACCACGTTATGCTTGGCTTGCACAACTGTGGCCCTACAAGTCTACCCAGAAGAATCAAAGTCTCCAGAGATGGGCCACTGAGTTCCTGCATTCTGGCTTGTTGGGGGAGGGATCTTGAATAGTAAAAGCCAGTGTATGTAAAAATGTTTGGTTTTTTTCTCTTCTTTTTTTCTTTTGGAGGCAGGGGTATAGGTGAAGATGCAGGAGCCAGAACTTGTTGCAAAAGGCCTGCGAGCTGTTCTTCATGCTTTTAAAAATGGCATACGTTTGTCAGAACTTCAGAGTGAATACAGATCCCTGACCAATGAGTTAATTCCCTTCAAGCATCTAGGATATGACACACTGGAAAGCTACTTGGAGAGTGTCCCAGGAGTGGTCAGAATGGAAGAGAACAAAATGGGAGAGGTAAGAATCAGTTACGGTTCCAAAGTGGCTTTTGTGTTTGCAGAATGTTCCTGGTTCATAGCTTTACCTCCTTTTGTGCTGTGGATTTCTGTAGCATGCATATAGTGCACTAATTCTGGGAGAGGTGGAAGCTGTGACATAAGATACTTAAGTGCTCCTTATTTTCCCGTCTCTGCATTCCAGACCCAAGGTTCTGTATGCAAAAGGTGTAAAAATGCAGGACATTTTCCTGGAAATGTGAATTCTGTATGGAAAAATCACTTGTGTGACTGTGGAGATCTGGCCCCTTTCTCAGCATTTCTGACTTTGGAGGAGATACTAGTGGCTTGTCCTGGGACCTTAAAGAAGATTAACTTGTGTGTGTTAATCATCTCTTCTCAGTGGGGCTTAGTATAATTTTTTTCCTATAGTGAAACTCTTAGGTGCTACTGCTTATAAGCCTGACAGTGCTTGCTTTGGACTTGGGATTGTTATTTGTTATGGGTTGCAGTGCAACAGGACTACAAATATGTGCTGAGGTGGTTAGTGAGGTGCCTTGCTGCAACAGTTGCAAGTGCCACAGCTTGGCAAGTTGCAAGGGATAAAAAAGGGTCATCACACAGATCAAGGAGAAGCAGATCTTAGCAGAGGATTGGTGTGGTAGAAGAGTTGTCCCTTATTCCTTGCTCTTGCTGCACTAGCCTGTGTCTCCTGGTGGCTGCCACCTTGGAAGCAGCTTGCTAGGACGAGAAACATCCTTGCCCAATAGTCTGGACTTCCTGGTTTGAAGTCAGAATGCATTCTCTATAGCAGATAGCTATTTCAGCTGTGTGACTTGCAGATGATGGCAAGCTTGAAGCCTCTCCCTTGTTGGAGCTATGACTTGATTCCTGAAGTCTTTGTAGCCTGAGGTAGAGCAAAAAGCTAGTGGATGTTTGGCACAATGTATGGCTGTCATAGCAGGTCTGAAGAGGCAAGACATAAGGCTGAGCTTCCTTGTTTGCTCAGCTGGATCGAGATGGCATCTGGGAACTCAGAACTAGTTCTCCCTCTTTAGCTGAGTGGTGAGAATATGGTGAGAAGTATCCTGGGTTTTGTCCTGATGCCTGAAAGTGTGGCTGTTTTTAACCAACCGGTTCCTGTTCTGCACATTTACATCAGGATTTGTCCTTTTACAGCAGATGCGGAAGTTTGGGATTCTTTTTCTCCAAAGCCTGCCTCAGCTGCAGCTACATCAGTAACAGGATTGCAGGTACCTCAGGTCTGGGAACATTTGCGATCCTGCAATTAAATGCTTCCTCGTGGTGGTTCTGGCAGACAGCCATCTGTTTCTAACTAGGGACTTGCAGGGTGTAATCTGGTATCCTCCCATTCCCTTGAGAGCCTTGTTTATCCACTAATATGATGTGTGCTGAGAGCCTTGTGAACTCTTGTATAGCACTGGGGGCAGTGACTTCTTTGTGACAGCTGCTACAAGAGAGTGAAATGTGGCTTTAGGAGGTGAAAAAGGAGAGAGTGACTAAACAGGATCTTGAGGTAGTTGAGGAGGATTCACTTGGTTCAGAAGTGCCAACTCTGCTTTGCATGACTGAAACAGCTGAGAGGAAACACCTTGTTGAACACTTGAGAGGCAGGAGAGATGCAAGGACTGAGCCCATGTTGCTGTTTGATGATCCTCCTGTTGCCAGTATCCATAATGTCCCCATGGCACACATTAAGCAGGGGGTCGCAAGCATGATTATGCACTAATGTGGGCTACTAACCTACCTGGGACTGCTCCCTTGTGCTTTCTTGTTACAGGGCCTTATGTGTCATTAGAAGCTTGTTCTCTTTGTTCACCTTTCTCCAGAATACTTCAGTTCCATTATAGGCTGATATCATAGCTCAGAGTCCACACAAGGCCACCTCAAGAGCATGCAGTTAGCCAGTCTCTCTTCATGGCTCTGGAGTACCCTGACCTCCAAAATGTCTGTCAAGACCCTTGCTTCTTCCTTTAATCTTCTGTGGACACTGGGACAGGACAGCAAAGACATGCACATCTAGGGGTCTGGTAGAAGTTAATGATCCTGATTTCAGTCTAGATCGCCTTAAAAGGACTTTCCTTACTGCTAGGTCAGCTCTCCAAGACGTACCACAAGAAATGCATTCATCAAGAAATAGTATAAAGTAGGCAGTAAATAATACAAATTGATCTTGAAGTGCCACATGTTACAGCCTTAAGTATTTGTGGGAGGTGAATATTAGCTTGGTAACTGAGGCTGAACAGACTGATTATCTTGGGAAGGCAATGATATAAATTGTCCTTTGTTCCTCTTACTACTGAACACTAATTTAGCTGTCTTGAATGTGGGAAAGATTAAAGCTGGTGACTTTCTCTTTGTGCAGTAGGTATGGCCTCCAGTTTCCACAGAAGATGAGAAATAAGTTCAGTATACAGAAAGCACTGCAAGGGGACTCATTGAAATACTGTGCACCTGCAACAGGGGGTTGCATCATTTCAAGGAATTCTATTTTTCTCTGCTTCACATTAATTTATTAAAACTGTGTTGTTGCACATTCCTCTAAGAAAACTATGACTTCTGCTTGAATAATTAAGCCCCTTCTAAAGGAGAAATTTGAAGACTGCTTTGCTCTGCTCATCTACCCCATCCATCCCATTTTAATTCAAATCATTTTGTTGAACTTTATCACTCTGGAACAAGGGAAGGAAATGCTAAAAATTACTTAGAACGGTAGTGGCAGGAAAAACCTGAAGTATACCAAAGATGTGAAAATGTGCATTTATAAAACTATGATAAACTGTATAGTGACAAAAACCCTTTTATATTGAGACTTCAAGAACAAAGGTCATACATCCACTCCTGTTAGCTAGGAGTCTGAGGAATGCTCTCATACACTTTTCTGGAATTGGGCACAACTCCTCTCTGAAGTGCCAGTACACAACTGTCCACAGCTTGGGCTACAACGAGCAGAACTGGAGATCTTTGTGCTTTTCAGGGCTGTGATCTCGTTTGAAGTCATGGGGAGTTGTTGCAACAGGTCACACAACCAGTGTGGGACACATATTGAGAAAGTAAGAAAATTACAGCCTGAAAAATATTACAGGCTGGAGCTTTTCAGCTCTGTTCCCAGCCGATAAGCTGGTCCAGCTCAAGGCTAGGGAGAATTTCTCCCAGGGTGATAATCTGGTCAAAATAAAAAGAAATTATTAACAAAGATAGAGCACCTGTTGTGGTTAAGTGACCAGGCCCTGGGAATGGGGTGTCTTCTCTCTGAACCAATCACCTTTTCTCTACTCTTGGAGTTGCGAGTCAGGCTATAAAACCAAGTGTGTCTCTGAATAAACTTGTCTCTTTCTTCCTGTCATGAAAGACAACCATGTAGCTGTGCATCTTATTTCCACCGCACTTAAAGGGTTAAAACTCCTTTCCACGGCTACACAACCAGCATGCTGCTGTGGGTTGACACTATCTGATGAGGAGTTATAGGCTGCAGTGGTGAATAGGAGGAGTTCCTGTGAGATGTTCCAAGTTTGAGAGCAGTGAGGATGCTGGGAGCTCTGTCTTGGGACAGATGATGAGACAGCAAGAGCTTATAAGTAGTGGACAGATCAGTTAAGGGCAACGTGCTGGCTATCTGTTACAATGTCTTAGGTATTACAAATGTCTCAGGCCAGAATAAGTTGTAGACAAAGCAGATGATGCTTTCTTTTGACAACCGCAAGAAGCCCCACATTTGCAGGCTTTGATCTTCATAGGGGACTTTGGCCACTGCCATAGCTGCTATAGGGACAAGACATCCAAGATGAGCAATTCAGGATGTTTCTGGGGTCTGCTGCTCTCAACATCTTGACACATGCAATGGATCAGTGAGGAGAGGTGCTCTGCTGGACACAGTCCTTGAAAACAAGGAGCGATGATTGCAGGTGTGAAGGATGGGAAGAGCCCTGTCTGTTGCTAGATGGTGTCTGTGAGCCTGAAAGAAGGGAAACAAAGCAAAAAGTAGGATCAACAATGCAGGACTTTGAGAGAGCAGACTTTGGCCTGTTCAGGAATCTGCTTGGAAGACTCACGGAATACAGTCCTGAAGAAAATTATCTAGGAGAGGTAATGAGCTTTCAGGGATTGCCTCCTCCAGTTTCCAGAATGGTATGCTCCAACAGTTGGGGGAAAAAAGCAAAAGGGGCAGGAGCACTGACAAAACTGAGCCATAAATGGAAGCATGCATAAGGTGGGAGCAGGGAGTAGCAGCCTGGGAGGATTATACAGATGCTGCTCAAACAAACATGCGTGGACCTAAGAAAGACTGCATTTGCTATTGATTATTTGTACAACTTGAAGACCAAGACAAAGTGTCATCCCCTTGAGAGCAACTCCCAGAGCACTGCCAGTTCTGAGAAAGTGCTTCCAAAGAAAGTTCCTAAAATAGCTGGTTAAGTATACAGGGAATGGGAGGAAATGGACAGGAATACAGGGACAAAAGAAAAACTGGAAGAAAGAAGGTACAGCAAATGAAGACCTTCAGCCTTTTGCTATGTTTCACTTGACTAAAGTCTTATCAAGTCCATGCTCAAACTGTTGAGCTCAGATTGTTGTACAGACTTTGTGAAACAGTGAAGAGTGAAGGATTTCAGGTTCACCTTTCATAAAAATGGGTTATGACTCAGGTACAGGCTGCTGTATGACAAACTCTCTCTCTTAAGCAAGGTTGGAGAAGGAGTTCCTGACTTCAATCTACCATTACAAGCATATCGACAGGAGGTAGAAGCAGAATTGGGTGAGCTGGAAGGGGTATAGAGATACTATGGAAATAGGCAGAGGAAAGTGCAGGGCAAGGAAATCTTACTGTTCTTGGGGGGGGGATTAAGATAGGGAACATCTGGAAAAGCTGAACTTGCACAAGTCCATGAGTTAACTGCAGTGCACCCACAGGTGTCAGTTACCTTAGAAAGGTCATGGTAGTTTGTGGGAGATTCTTGAGGAGTGAAAGAAAGCACCACCCTTCTCTGGGGAAGGTGGGAAGATCAGCCTGACGTTGAACTGTGGGAAAGTTGTTCCAGACGCTTGAAAGACAAAGAAGGCAAGTCAGTATGGATTTACGAAGTAAAAATCATATGTGACCAAATAAATACTCTTCCAAATTGGGATGATAGGTTGAATGGAGACCACTGGATGTAGTTTAACTGAATTTTGGTAGGGCTTGTAGTACCCCGTTCCATAACAGTAGCACAAAACCCATTGGGAGACCACTTAAAAGTGATGTGCCCTGAGAGTAGATGCTCAGGAACTGCTGTCTAATGTGTTCATGAATGACCTAGGTGATGGGACAGAGATCATCCTCAGCAAGTCTGTAGGTGACAGGAGAGACTGATAGAGGAGGCAAATGCGCTTATTGTTCAGAGGGATCTCAAGAAGCTGGAGAAATGGAGCATCAGGAGCACTGTGAAGTTCAATATAGGGAAATGCCAAGTCCTGCACCTAGGGAAGAGAAACCCTATGTTCCTGTATAGTTTTGGGGTTCACCAACTGAAAAGTAGCTTGGCAGAGAAATGCCCTGGAGTTCTGGTGGGTGCAAAGTTCAGTGAGCAGGGTGCCATTGCAGCAAGGGAGACCAACAGCATACTGGGATTCATTAGGAAGAGTTGCCAGCATTCTGTTGGGGGTGATTATTCCCCTCTGCTCAGTGGCAGTGAAACAACATCCTATTCTAAGCTTCCCAGAACAAGACAGATGTGGTCACACTGAAGCAAGTTCATGGAATGATTGTGAAGATTATGAAGGGGTTGGAACATAACATCTCTGATGCAGGGCTCAGAGCATGGGGATTGTTTGTGATGAAAAAGTGAAAGCTCAGGGAAATCTTATCCATATGTCGGTTAAAGGGAGTAAAAAAACCCTAGAGCACAACTCCATGTGCCGTTCTCATTGGTATTCAGTGAACAGACAAGAGACAATGGAAGGAGCGTGAAATAAAAGTAGTCCCACAAAGATGTTAAACCACACACTTTTTTACAGTGAGGCTGGCTAAACAATGGAAGAAGTTGTCCAGAGTGGGTTGAGAGTTCTTTGTTCTTGGGAGTATTCCACCATCTGCCTAACTAGGTCTAGTTGATGCTACTTTGAGCAAAGATGCTGTATGATGTGGACTGGAGCAATGTTTTCCAGTCTCAGTTTTTCTGTGATTACTGGCATTTAATCACTACAGTGGTGAGACTGCTGGATTGCTGTTTTTATCAGTGCTGACTGTGCAGCAGAGACACTCTCTGATTTTTAAGCAGGAACTCCTGGGGTAGGAGAGCTGTCCCTCAGAAGGAGAGGCCCTCCCTGAAGTGGCTCTGTGTTGAGCCAGCCCAGCAAAGATGCTGGGTGGGCAGCAGAGGAGGAGGAAGAGGAGGGGGAAGGATGAGCTGGAGAGCTGGAGCTCTCCAGCAACTGCTGGAGGAGTTGCCTGGTTTCTAGTGGCATTATCCGTTGCCCATATTTTCCTGGGCTGTGTGGGTCACCCTAGGAGATTTTAGAAGATCCCTGGAACAAATTGTTGCTGCTTACCAGTCTCTTGCTTTTGTTGTTTTTCTGTTTTGATTTCCCTATCTTGGTCGTGAGAAAAGATCATTTTTGGAGCTGCTGTTAACTAAATTTCAGAGGTGCTGGTGAAGTCCCTGAGTTTCTCTTGCCCTGCTCCTGTGCAAAATGGTCATCTCTGGTGTTCGTTGGGGGCCATGACTAGCAAGACAGCAGTGCTGGCCCATGGCACTGCTGAGAAAGGGGCCCTCCACCACCACCACCACAGAACATGGCTGAGACCACAGATATCCATTTTTAACTTAGTGCTTTTGGGGTAACTGCCTGTGTCCTTATGGAGTCCTGGAGGAGTACTCATCCAGCTGCCTTTGCAGCA
The DNA here is from genome assembly GCA_037013685.1 of Acridotheres tristis. Taxonomy (NCBI): domain Eukaryota; kingdom Metazoa; phylum Chordata; class Aves; order Passeriformes; family Sturnidae; genus Acridotheres; species Acridotheres tristis. The sequence goes on along the minus strand of CM072919.1, from coordinate 32,757,829 downwards.
GTTGAATGGCCCAAAAGTTTGGGCTTTCATCTTCTTTGTGAGGCAAAATGCATGCTAGGCACATGGTTTGGTGTCTTGCCAAGGCTAAGTTCCTGTATCCATCCACAGGATGGCCTGTGGTGAGTGGATGTTGAGGCAAGAGGCCATGAAGTTGGGCAGGGAGATAGCTGTGCGCTTGTCCAAGGCTGGGCTGTTGTTGGGGGCCAGCCCAGTGCCTGTGAGGCGATTGCTGCAGCCAGGACAGTTGTGCGGTTTCTTTGGTAAGTGGGGCAAAGGCAACCCTGCTCCACAGGTTCAGCATGATGCCAGAACCTCTAGTGAGCCCTGGCAGGAGGAACAAGGACAGGCTGCAAACCCATGACTTCCCAAAATTATAGCTTGTAGGCCTATGGGATGGGAGTTAGAGACCAGGCTGTTTCTCAGAGGGGCCCAATCTAATGTGGAAAGGTGATGGAGAGGCTCTAGCTGTCTGGTTTCATGATTTCTGAGGTTCACTGAAATTTCTTCTAGGATTTCACTAAAGGAGAGTGAGATCTCCAAGATCCATATCTGCCACTGAAGCGTTTCCTGAACTGCCTGCTGGCCTCCATGATCCAGCAGTAACAGGCTTGGAAAGGGATATAAGTGATTCTAAGGGCTGTGGATAAGCATGGGTGTCACTGACTGCTTTTTCCCCTGTCCCCTTCCTGTTTCAACAAGGTCATTTGCCATGCTGTTAGTTGCAGTGAAACTGTGAGAGTTGCTCAACTGGTGGCCCGACAGAGGAGTTCCAAGAAGAAGACAGTCCGGCAGGTGAATTGTCAGATGAGGCTGAAGAACACATCTCCAGTCAGTTTATCAGGTAAGCCTTAGGCAGCTCTAGAGGACCTGCCTTTATGAAAGAACTGTGCAGCTGCTGCAGCAAAAGTCTTCATTGTGAGGGTGTGTCACGTACAGCCACGAGTTACATGGTCCAAGTGTAGAGTTCTCAGGAGGATGAGTGTTCTTGACAAGGGTGCTTATATCTGAAATCCATCATCAGAGAGAAAGCCCTTTTCAGGTGTGTGTGTGAGATGTGAATGATCTTAAAAAACAAAGTCCTTGTAGGACACTTGGCTTCACTTTCATGTGCTCCTGCTTCTGTGAGAAACACAGTTGAGATGCAGTCGAGAAACATGGCATTGAGCCTGCTTATTCTTTAAGGCTGATCTCGACCTGTTGTGGAATGGGAGGATTGAACCATTCCCTCGCAGTGAGAAGGAGTCCCTGCAGCTTCATCTGTGGCTGTTTCAGTGGCTCCTGTTTCTGATGCCAGTGCCATAGTGCCACAAAAGTTGTGTTGCTCATTTTCAGCTCTTTTTACCTCTTACCTTTTGCATAAGCTGCTATAGCAGTGTTTTTCTGAAGTGTGGGTCAGGTTTTCCTCACTACTGTGCTGTTGTGTGACTGTCTGTGGAATTTGGCCCTGGATTAAGCCCAGGTAAGACCCATTTGCTTGTGGGCTGGCAGCTTGGAGCAACAGTGGGTCTCATAAATTTGTGTGTATTTCCCTGTTGTCTGTAATGAAGTGTTTTCTGCTTCTTGCTTTTCTACAAGGATGCCAGTTGGAAAGCTGAACTAGTGGCTCATATCCCAGTTAAATGACATGAATTATAAAGGCAGGTTGATTCACTGTCTTGCACATCAGTCATCTTGGAAATGTTTGAAACCTCCAGAACTGATGCTGCACAACCAGCATATAAAACAGCAAAGTGACCAAGAGCTTGTTTATCCCAGTGTGGCCTGAATGCTAAAGTGGTGTGTTCCTCTCTGGGTGTAACTTGGTCACCTCTGCTGTGTGGTGGAGTTCAGGTACCCACAAGCCAGAGTAGAAGCCCTTTGGATGGCAGTACAGGAGGTGCCCGGGGAGGTGGAGATAGTCTGGGTGGAGGAGAATGCTACTCATGGCTGCAACTGCAAACTCTTTAGGAAAGCCGAAAGGAACTTTGCGGCAGCCCCGGTCTTTGAACATACCAGAAGAAGGCAGTAAGAGGCCTGTTCCTCGCCTGCCCCGAGGCAGAGAAGTGGCATGTGGAGGTGTGAAACCTGTTGTGGAGAGTGCTCGATCTGCGTTACCTTCAGCTGCTGGGAGTGGACCACCTAAAGAAATCCCCATGCAGAGGCATGTCACTGTGGTAAACAGGTCAGTGTATGCACAAGTGAGGGGAACTTAAGTGTGATGGACCCTTGGATGCTTCCAGGCAAGCAGTGCCTTTTGGGATCCAGTGGGAATCCAGGCCCCTACCCTTGCAGCCAGTGAAGTCTGGATGTGGGATGATATCCCAGGAAGGAGACAGATGATGTTTTGCCTTTTTGGATGCTGCCATAGCTAACCTGTGCTCTTGGCCTGTTCCCATGTTTTCTGGGGAGAAAGGTATCACAGCAAGGGAGTGTGGGGCTGTTGCCTGGGCCCAGGAGGGAGCTGTTGTGGCCATTGTGACAGAAAGCAGGAGGAACAGATTTGTGTGCAGGGACAGGTGATGTGTGTGTTGAGGGTGATGGTTGTCTGCAGGTGGCTGCTCTTTCCGTCTTCTGTCTGACTTCTGTGTTGCAGTGTCAGTGTTTGTGCCCCCTCTCAGCGTGCTCAGAGCCAGGAGCCACCTGACCGTGTTTGGATGAGCTGAGATGAGGGCTGGAGCTGCAGTTCTGCTGGGTTAGCGGTACATGCTGCTTTTCAGCCCCGTTTGAGCCTCTCTAATCCGAGTGGCTTAGTCAGCTGCTGCCCCATCATTTCTTTCTGTGTTGTTCTGGGCCGTCAGCTGACAGTGGTGAGAAAGTGTTTGCTGTTGCTCATTGTGGCTGTGCTAAGTCTGCTGGAGCTGTGATTGTGGCAGTAATCCTCTGCAGGGGGAGGATTCCAACCCGGACTGGGTTGGAAGTCAGCCTGGCATTGAATGGAAATGGCAGTGGTGTGCCACTTCCACGGCGGTGTAGCCGTGAAGTGGCCCAGAGCAGCACAACAGCCTAATCCTGCTGCAGTGTCTACTCTTTCTGGAAGACCCACGGAAAGCAGGCATGTCCTGCCCCACTCACCTCGGTGAGTTTGATGTGCCATCAGGGGTCTGTTGTACAAAGGAGAGAAGGACCAAGCCATCCTGCTGTGACTCAGAAAGTAGGAGCAGCTATGCTTGGGCCTTCTCTTTTCTGTGTGTGCAGATGAGCTGCATTTTTTTAAGTGGCACTTCCCTAAAAGGCAGAGGCACTTTACCTCAAGCAAAGCAAAAAGAGCACTTAGAGTTTTCTCCAAGTTAGTTACTGTAAGGAAAATACAGGAAGTATTTTATGGCATTTAAAGATCTGTAGTGTGTGAAATAAAATTAGGTAGATGTCACCCCTCTTCTGGCTATTCCTAATGTAGTCTGCTACGTCTTGTGTTATCTTTTTTCATCTCTAGCAGTCTCTCCTAAGCTCCTTTTAGGTAAGTGTTCTGCTTTTCTTTCTGTTGTCTGTTTCTCCCCTGCACCGTAGGAGCAGATAGAAGAAAAGTCTACTTTGACCCATGTATTTTTGAGGAGACATCTCGTGCTTTTGCAAAGAGTCTAAATGCTCTTCTGTTAGCTTGGGTACATAGTGAAGGGAGAGTTCGGGGAGGAGAGATTCATATTCTGTGTGAATACAAAGTTGTATGTGACTGGATTAATTTGTTAATTTGTTTCAACTTGGCCAGTTTGAAGAAGGACTGGCAAGATCCAAGTGTTCTTGCTGCTGGGGACATTTTGTGCCTCCTGAAATGTTGTAGTTGGCTTGTACTTTGGGAATTGCAGGAGGGAAAGCTTATTTGGGCAAGAAGTCCTGACTTCAAAAAACAGTGTGCAATGAGTGGAGTTATGAACAACATTCCCAAAAATTCTGGGCTGACAGCAGCCTCATAGTTATCTGGTGCAGACTTGAGGGCACTGTTTCCTGCAAGGGTGTCAGCACTTGCCTGTGAGAGCGGATGAGCCTTCACAGCGCAGGTTGACTGAGACAAGTCCTGAAGGTGGCTGACTGTCTCTGCCCCACTTCCCAGTTTGGAGTGAGCTGTTACCTGTGTGCAGTTTTTGACTTTCTGTTACCTACCCTGCCCTCCATGTACCCACATCATAGGAAAGGACATCCATGTTCTCATGGTTGCACATAGGGATCTCTGCTTTCTCTTTTTCTGTTGAACATCTCTCCTGCTATGGCATATGCGTGTTCCTTGCCTTGACACAATGTCCTGCCAGTGACAGGCTTTGTTTGGACGGTGACAGGTATTGGTGCTTCACCCAGTATGATATAGTGAAACTCCTCAGTGAAGCTGCAAATGGTGGTTTCCTTGTGACTGCCTCTGTAGTGCTCTGTGATTTTTTTTCAGTGATTTTCATGATCACAACTTCAGGGGCTTGCCCCTATGTAGCATTAGGTGGAAGGGGAACAGGTTAGTTGTCTTCCAGTTCTGTCACACTCACATGACAACAGAGAAATGCTAAAGGTGGTTGTCTGAGGCTTTCTTGCAGATGCTTTTGCAGGGTCTGAGGCTTGTCTTTATAGTAGCAATCTCTCAGGTTATCCTGACTGCATTGCTGTGGACCCTCAGAGGCAGGGAGAGACCTTGCTGATAAGGCTAACTGCAGAAATCCTTGAAGCTGGAAGGCAGCAGCATGGATGAGAACAGGTTCAGGTGCTTGGTGACCCCCTTGACTGAAGCAGCAAGGAACTATTCACTGCTGGCCACCGCCTGGCCTTGCTACTTAGATAGCACTGTCCAAGGGCCAAAGAGCAGATTGGGGTGGCATGGGCCTTACCAAGGTAAGGCAACTGGCAGGGAAGGGCATTTCTCCCCTTCATTGCGAGGCAGTGATATGTGGCAGTGAGTCGTGACTAGCTTCTCAGCTGGAGCTACGCATGGGGACTTGGCAGGACTGTGGTCAGGCATTTTTGAAGGGCCAGGCTGCTGGTGTGGCTAGGAGGCCTCTTGCTGAGAGCAGGCTTCTAGCAGTTGAGGAACATGAGGCCTTGCAAGTAGCTGAGTTGTCTGTACCTGCAAACTGAAGGGAAGTGTGTTGGCCCTGGCACTGTCTGGCCATATTCCGTGTCATTGTCATTGTTGGAGACGTGTGACCATTGTGATCTGTGGAAGCAAGCAGCACATCACACAGTACTTGTCTGATTGCAGGGCTGGAAACTGGTGATGAATGGGCTCAAAGACGAGGTCAGCCCCACATTGTGGGAAACTGTTGAACCACAACAGAAAGCACAGGAAGACCCTACATGAACCCTCTCAATACTAAGAGGATCCCAAATCCAATTAGCTTTTACATGCAGCAGAAGGGAATCATCAGTCCTTTGTTCCAGGTTCCTTTCCAGGGTGTTCACATGACGTAACTTACGCAGGGGACATCTGCCCTCTTCCTCACTGAAACTTCACTGCAGTTCTTGCTGGCCTCCCCTGCAGTCACATAATTTGTGTCACCTGATGTGGGGTTAAAGTGATACAAGTGTATATGGCACGGAGGACTGGAACACGGCTGTGGATTCCTATTGGCAGGCAGGGGTAGCAGGACAGTCTCCACTACCCATGGGACTATTTCATAGGATTGTTTTGCCTTCTGCCTAGCAAAGCTATTAGTCTCTTTTGAGTCTACTTCCATTAAGAGGATTTTTTTAGCTTGAGTATCTATCTGTTCAGCTTAGAGTTGTCCATACTGGTAGATAAATGTATAAAGAAGTGGGATTCTGGATTTCTGGTAGCATCTGCATGCGCAGCCATAGCCACCTTCTAAGAAGAGACTGCTGCTGCTTTGTGTGGGCATCTGAGCTGTGCCTAGAAAGGAGAGGGGTTTTTCTGTAATGCAAGTGAAGTGTTATAAGAGACTTTCAGATACCCAACAAGTGCCAGGTGTAAGTTTTGATTTTGTGTGGGTGGCTTTGCTTTTGTACTTTCTGAGTTTCATAAATGTGCTTGTAGTTGATCTTCTGCTGCCTAGCACTTCTGGGCATGACTCCTGTTTTGTAAATTGCTGAGCTGCGCAGTGCCTGTCATGACAGCTATCGCTACGGGACATGACTCAGAACAGAAGTATGGTCTTTGGTACAAGTGATATCCCATAGCTGATGGAGATGGTTTCATCTAACAGGGACAGCATAAAAGCAAGGGAAACAAATTAATGTTAAATCTTTTAAGATGCTGCTTAGAAGAGATGTGTATGTGGGAGGTCTCTTTTTGATTCATGGATATTCTCTGATTAAGTCAGTGTGATGAAACATAGGCCTGCTTGGTCTTACCTTCCTGTTGCAACTAGCCTTAGCATCATATTTGAACTGCTGTCCTACCGTCTCAGAGTCCAGGTGAAACTGTGAAAATCGCCCTTGGTGTTTTCTGCAACTGGTGAGGTTTATGGCTTGCTCCACTGTTGTTCCCCCTAGGCAGAGATCTTCTGCAAAGCTTGCCCAGTGCATGTGCAGAGTCTACTCTGGTCAGTAGATGCCTGGTTTAGAGCAATCTACTGTGCTGTGGTGGAGATGGTGCCTAGTCTTTGAATTCCCTTCTCCAACTCTTGTTCCATTTTTCTTGCAGTGTATGTAATTATTCCACAGCTGATTTTTTTTTCAGGTCTTTGTGAGCTGCACAGTGCTGTGCCCTCTTCAATGTCAGGAGCCCATTTTGGTGTCTGCATTTCCAAGTAAAAGCTACTGCTCTCTGGGGGACCCCAGAAGAACACCTGCAAGCATGACATTTGTATGCTTTCAGTGGGAGAGATCTTCAGAGAAGAATCTGTTAAACAGAGTAACCAGCAGCATCCACAAAAAGACCTTGAATGCCTATGGGTTCCTACATGCTTTCCCTTTGCTAATGTCTTTTTTTTTTTACTGTGCCTTGTTTCCCACAATAATGAGAAAAATTAATAAAAACTAGAAACCATCTGTTGATCTATCCTGTTACTTCTGATCAGGTTGTCTTCCTAACAAGGACATTGTGACTTTTTATCTTGTGCAGGAGGCCTTCTAGGAGTGTGTGGAATGCGTGGAATGCATTTTGTTTTATGTGTAAGTCTTAGAAGCAAATGGAATGTTATTTAGAGACAGAAGACTGATTCTAAACAATTTTCTTTCCAATTTTAGGTCTGAGAAGAGACTGACTGTCCCACCACGGTTTCAGAAGGAGTTGCAAGTTCACCTCTCCAGAAGCTCTTCCACAGAGTCAAGTGGTATGCCTATTAAGAACTTTTGTTGACTACTCAGAGTGGGTGTCATGTTAAAAAAACCATCTTAGTAGTTGTTTTGAATGAAGGTAGGTTTGGATGAGGAATCATGTTCTGTGAGTGAACCTTTTCACTCTTATTTCATTGTGCTGAGGAAATGTGTGTTTGCTTGTCTGCCTCTCAGTCTTATAGGAAAAACATTGGGCAGTAAGTGTCAAAGCCAATCACAAAGCCAGTGTGAGGAGTTTAGAAACAGGAGGAGTAAGGTTAACTTCACCGATGGGGTAGGAATCTAGTATACGGATAGAATCCTGGCTTTCAGGACTAAGCAGCAATATTAATGTATCTGTCCAGCAAATACTCTTCTCCCTGCATGGCTCAACAGTTGTGCAGCTGATGGGCAAAATGATGGTTGCTTTCTTTGCGACTTGTCAGCCTAATTTCTGAAGCTTCAGGTCTGGTAGCAAATACACCCCACCAAAGGGAGAAGAGGAGTAGAGATGAGGCAGCAGGTAAGCTAGTGATGTGAACCTTCCCCTGGAGGAATGGCTGCCTAATTCCTACACACAATGTATGAAACTGCCCAGAGCAACTGAACAGTTGTCACTTTTCTTGCTCCACTTGGAGGGCTTTCTTGGATGGAGTAGCACAGAAAACCTGCCTGCTGGGTGGAGACTTTTCCTCGGGACATATCTTGGAATGAAAGGCAAATTATTGGTCTGATTTGTACACCTGTCTGAATATAGAAGAACATTCTTGGTTGTCGTGCAATAACTTTGGTGTGTTTGTACTCAGAAAAATATTATCTTGTGCCCCTCTTGGAATACTGCCTTAGTACAGTGTCTCAGCTGCGGTGGGGCTGAGGGTTCTATATCCTCTTCCAGAGTCCCTTCAGAAGGAACCTGTAGCAGCATCTTTTGAAAGTAACTACAGTGATTGAAAATTCATCTTTAGGTAGTTAAATGTCTGAGATTTCCATAATTCTTTGCCATAGGAAGTGACTGAACTAGCCGTGCTAGTGGCAGGAAAGCCACATGTTAGAGTTGGTGCTATGCTGGCAGCTCCCATGTTTAGTTTTTAAGGACAAAGGTAATCATCTGTCATTCTGTTTGCAGGACTGTGTTTACTTCAAAGCTGTATTTTTTTTTCAACAGATAGCTTGAATACATCTACTGCAGAGATACATACTGTTGCCCCTGGCTCTACTGCTCCTGATGTCCATGAACTTCAAAGTCGCATTAAGGAGCTGCTGAGCAAATACAGCAGTGGTGTCAGGGTGTCCAAGATGCCTCAGATCTATTCAGAAATGTACTGGGAGGACCTTAGCACTGAAGTGCTCTATCAGCTTGAGAACTGGCCTCATGTATGCACAGTAGGTATTGAGCCACTTTTATGGAAGATGCCAGTACCGTATAAATTTCCAAGTGTTCATTTGCCAAATGTTATGTTGTGTACCTGCATTTCCCTTCATGCTCTATAGCAGTGACAAAAAACCTCCACATGCCCACCACTCCATTCCCAAATTGCAGCAAAGCCTTTTGAAAGCCCAGAAAATCACTGTTGACTGGACTAGTGTTTTGAAGAAGGAAGGTCATCCTCCGTGATTTTCTGGAGCAAGTGCTTGAGGTTGCTGACTTGCTGCCTTTAACTGATCCCGGTACTGACTACTCAAATAGCTGATGACAGGTGATCTCCATGCCATGTTTATTGCTCTTGGTTTGGTTTTTTCCCCAATTGCTTTTTATGCTTTACCTCCTCTTAAAGCTATAAGCTACCAACATCCTTTGTGAACACTCTAACTGTATTTATTTTTCTATAGACTTTTCCAGAGGTCTTTCTCACATTTTAAGCTAAGGAATTTTGCTATGTTAGTTAGGTTTATGATACAATAATAGATGAAATTGAAGAATGGTAATACTGGGGGGAGAGATTACAGCTAGGCCCGTTTCTCCCCTCCTTCTGATGCTTGTTACCCCTTGATTACCAAGGGTGTCGTTGCCTCTTTTATGAGGAACTGCTATCTGGCTGAGTGTCCACTTAGAGATCTGACACATGACTTGCCATCACTAGTGGGTGGAGGGTCTTCAACAGCTGTACTTCTGTCTCTTCTTCTGCATTCATGGGTCATTTATGGTGTCATGCAACTTTGCATCAAGGCTTTAATTTAGCTTTACTTTAATAGGCCAGTGATATCAATGAAGGCTTTCAACTTCTTTGGTATCTGTCAAACTGTGGCACGGAAGAGTATTGAAGTAATAAGAATATTTGTCTTCCTGAAGTGCATTTTTTATATGTCCTACTAAGTCTTTTCTCATATAAAAGCATTAAATGTCAAACAAACAAACAAAAAAAGAAATTAACTGAGTTGAATAACTGCTCTTCAGGAATAACACCATTTGCCTGCATGTATGGTATTCTCACAGATATATAAAATGTATTTGTAACACCTTACTACGGAGACTAGAAATATATGCAGCCAGCAGCAATTTGTTTTGATGGTTGGTGATTGGTTCCTGTGTTATGTATAGAGCAAGCTGTTATGTCTTGAATTGCTTAATTCATGCAGCAAATTTTAGTCTTTTTTGTAGCTAATGTTCCAGTCAGTCTTGCTCACCCAGGATCTTTGTTCCGTATTCATTGTCTATTTGCTTGTTATCTGTTGGGTCTATTTCTTTCTAGCATGCAAATAAAGTCATTTAAGCATAAATAAGCACTGATTAAATCCATGGAAGCATTGTAATACGATGGGCACAGCACAACAGCAGTCAGAACTATCAGGTTATTTCGGCACAATCAGTCTTATTGTAGAGAACTATTAATGAGCTTCTAAAGCCCGTTTCAATTTACTGACTTACAAAATTTTAATTATGGCTCAGGCATGGAGAAGTTTGAATTTGAAACCTACTATACATCTCTTAAATATAGTTAGTTCCTGGTTCAAACATAGTGTCTGAAGGTGTGTTTTATAGAACCTTTTGAAATGCAGAAGACAGACTGTACTCTCCAGTGAAAGTAAAGATATCTGGTATCTGGTTTCTTGTTGGTTTCTTACACTGGGAGTGACTGCCAGGCTCAAAAACATCCCTGGTATTTCTTTTATTATCTTCTTAAAGAAGAGCATATTCTTAATGTACTCATTCTGATCAGTGTAGCATAGTTACAAACCAGCAGACAGCAAACCTAATACACTTTCAGTGTCTCCAAGCTTTTAATTTGAGGATTGTGCTTTGGAGAATATCACTTCTAAATAACTTTGCATCTCTAAAACTTCTGTTTGAAAAGAAGGAATTTTGTCTAGGAAATTGTAATTTCTGTGTTTTTACAACCATGGGTAATGGACATGTTTCCTATTTAGTGAGTTCAACTCTCCAAATGTCACTGTAAGTTGCAGGTTGGTGATCTTTTCAGCCTTCGCAATCCAGGCAGGAGGTATTGAGGCTGATACTGTCTCTATTTGTCTGTTATCTGGTCAGTTTCCTTGAGCATCTTACTTGTAGCAACATATTTTGCACAGCTAAATGCAGAAGTACAAAGTTACCAAGTAGTTGCTAGCAGTCACATATTGTAGCCCAGACTTCATGAGCATGAAGCTGACATTATGCTTACAATCTTACCTTTGTTGTCTAGACAGATCGCAGCTGGGAGAAGAATCTGCTTCAGCAGCTCTGGGCAGATCCATAATGTTGCTGAATTGTTTGCTTTCACCTCCAGCACTAGTGCTTTGGAAAATGTGATGACTGGCAGTGACCCTCTCACCTTCACCTTTTTTTTATCAGAATTTTTTACCTTTCTATTTGACTAATTACTTTGCCATGTGTCTTTGAGCAGCTAATGATCCCTATTTTAGACTTCCAACTCCTGTCTCATTTCTTATCTTTCTACATGTTTTTGTCACAAATCTTTCTCACAACTTAAGCCATTTTTTTAGAATTCCGAGTCAAAGTTACGTAATTTTAGTGCATTTGGGCTCAGCCTTGAATCCCTGGGATGCAGGCAGGTGAACCCATGAGGGAGAAGGAACATTGCAGCAGAGGTATGAGAGGCATGTAGGCATCTAAATTAAAAATTTCTTCTTTTTTTTTTGTATTGGGTTTACAACCCAAAATGTAATAATAAATTTATATTTGGTACTGGCAACATGGCAAAATGGTTCCCTTTGCAGTCTAAGTACAAACCTCCTTACTGAGTTGTATGTATGTTTAAGGAACTTTTTCCTTGTACATGCTCAGCTCTCCTCACTTACTTGAACTGTGTGAGTGATTCAGGTGTGATGTGATGATGATTCAAATATGGCAGTGCAAGAGAAGCCTAAAACTCATAGATCTTCTCTCAAAACTTTTGCTTGAATTTTCATGGTTCTTTTCCAAAAGCCTTTACAGAATTAGGCAGTCCTAGGACATTAGGGAATGTCCTTGTGTGGATGTTCAGTTGGTTTAAAGTTGGAAATGGAGCGAGCCTTGGATAGTTTCCTGCCGTCAGAAAGGCAGGAAATTATGGTGGGATACTCAGGGGTAACACTTGGACACAAGCTGGTCAGAACTGTAACAAGTGAGTTTATAAAGGATGCAAATACAAGTTCAGCTGGCTAATAATACAGGGTTATTCAGAGTTATAAAGACCAGGGCTCTGAAGAGGTATGTAACCTTCTCATACCATGTTTCTGGCCCATAAAATTTCATTGTAATCCTAATTGCGGCCACGGACAGAAAGGACTCTCACTACATTAAAAAATTGGGGTTTTTTCTGTGTGGACTTTGAAGCTTGGGAAGAAGGGATCTTGGCATTTATAATAGCTTCATGCAAAGCTATTATATATTATTATTCTTGTACCATTGACTCATTACAGGAAAATGCAAGTGATAAGTATTTGCAAAATAAATAGAAAAGGAGTATTTCAATTAGAAAGAATCTGTCAGTGACCATTAGTCCAATTGCCTGACCATGTCAGGAATGACCAAAAGTTAAAACGTTATTAGGGGCATTATCCAAATGTCTTTTGAACACTGTCAGGCTTGAGGCATCAACCAAGAAGCCTGTTCCAGTGTTCAACCACCCTCCTGGTAAAGAAATGCTTCCTGACATGAAGTCCGAACCTCCCTTGACACAGTCCTCTGCCTAGGAGGCCATATTTCCTAGATGACTCACTCTGAGGGTGACCAAGAGTTATTTCCTGCAAACGTCACACATTTCCCAGATTTGCTTGTCATAGCAGTACGGTGTTCATGGTAGATGTCTGGGAAGTTGCAGTCTCCAGTAAGAACAAAATACCAACCCAGAGTGTTCTCTTGAGTGCTTCTTCGTAGCAGACATTACCACACTCCTTTGAAACCAGGGTCTCTCACCCATGTCATTGACTGCATAGCCCTTACTGTTTGCAAACGTCCCCTTTTCATACAGTGCAACTCCTCCACATTGTCTGCCCTGCCTGTCTTTCCTGAAGAGCCTGCAGCCCTCCATCCCAGCACGTTAGGTGTGGCACTTGTTCCACCAAGTCTTGCTGACACCAAAGGAATCATAGCTCTGGGAACTAGCCAGTGCTTTACATTTATCCTGTTGGTATCTCATACTCTGTGTGTTGGTGTACAAATATTTCAGATGTGCTCCAAGGTCAAGTCCAACTTTCAACCAAGCACCACATTGTCAACTATGGCACTGGTTGGCAGTCCAGTCATTTATTGAATACCTCCGGGGATGGTGACTTGACCACCTCCTTTGGCAAATTGTGCAATGCCTAACCCCCCTTTTCAGTGAAGAAATTCCTCTTAATCTCTAGCCTGAACCCCCCCAGTGCAGCTTTAGTCTGTGACTTCTTGTCCTGTTACTGGTTGCCTGGGAGAAGAGACAGACCCCCACCTGGCTACAGCCTCCTTGAAAAGAGTTGCAGAGGGTGGTAAAGTAATCCCTGAGCCTCCTCTTCCTCAGGCTAAACAACCCTAGTTCTTTCAGCCACTCCTCATAGGAATTACTCTCTTCAGCTCTAACCCTTCACCAGGTCCTTTGCCCTTCTCTGGAATTGGTCCAGCACCTAAATTATTTTCTTGCCATGAGAGGCCCAGAACCAAACACAACTTGAGGTGTGGTCTCACCAGTGTTGAATTATGGAAGGACAGTCAGTGCCCTGGTCCTGCCACACTATTGCTGATACAGGCCAGCATGCCATTGGCCTTCTTGGCCACCTGGACACAGTCCTGTTGCATGTTCAGATGCTGTTGACCAGCATCTCCCTTTTCTGCTGGGCAGCTTTCCAGGTGCTCTGCCCCAGCCTGTAGCACTGCAGTTGTGACCCAAGGGCAGGACCTGACACTTGGCCTTATTGAACCTCACACCTTTGGCCTTGGCCCATCAATCCAGCCTGTCCAGATCCCTCTGCAGAGCCTTCTGCCCTCCAGCAGATCAACACTCCCACACAGCCTGCTGTCATCAGTGAATTATGCTGAGTACAGTCGATCTCATACAGATCCTCAAGAAAGATTTTAAACAGGATTGGGCCAAATACTAATTCCTGAGGAACACCACTTGTGACCAGTCCCCATCTGGATGCAGAACCATTCACCTCCACTCTCTGGGCCTGGCCATGCAGCCAGTGTCTAACCCAGCAGCGAGTGCCCCTGTCCAAGCCATGGGCTGCCAGCTTTTCCAGAAAAGTACTGTGAGAGAGGGTGTCAAAGGCTTTGCTGAACTCCAGGTAGACAACATCCACAGCCTTTCCCTCATCCTCTGGGGAGGTCACCTGGTCATAAAAGCAGATCAGGTTGGTCAGGCAGGACCTGCCTTTCCCCAAATCCAAGCTGACTGAGCCCGATCCCTTTGTCTGGTGCATGCTATGTGATCACACTCAAGGTGATCTATTCCATAGCCTTTGCCAATACCTAGGTCAGGCTGACAGGCCTGTAGTTCTCCAGATCTTCCTTCTAACCGCCAACTGCCAGTCATCAGACCTCCTTGTTATCCAGGACTGGTGATAAAAGATGGAAAGCAGCCTGGCAAGTGCTTCTTCCAGGTCCCATTATACTCTCAGGTGAATCCCATCCTGTTCCATATACTTGTGTCTTAAGTGGCACAGCGAGTCACTTACAGCCAAAAATGCATTTCATCCACCAGAACAGATGGATCCTGTCAGACCCTATCATACCTTGTGCCTCAGAAGTCCTTCCATCTTTGTAAAACCTGAAGTTTTGGTGAAAACACCAGTCCTAGTGCCGGTATTTTGTAGAATGAATAACAAGCAGACACCTTTTAATTGACAGAATGAAGTATGCATATTGAATTGGTTCTAGAGTTATCTTATGTTGATGACTGCCTTAGTCTTTGTCTGTCTGTTTTCTGAAGGAACTGGTAGAAAAATAACACTACCATTCTGAATTTTGAAATTTCACTCGTGCTGGAAGAGATACATTTGTTTTCAGCAGTTCTAGAGCAAAGATTTTCCTTTCCATAAAATACTCTACCAGCTCTGGCTACATACCAGATTAACTATTCATCTGTTGTTGTCAGAGGACAGTTTTATCTCTGTAATCCATCATTTCTCAGTCACGTTTCTTACTGCTTTTTAATAAACATAAAGCTGAACAATATGTAACACGTAAGCATATTCTTTAGTGACCTTAAACACTATATTGGCTGATGATGTATAAAAAGGCTTCTCAGACTGGAGAACATTTGCCTGGCTGTTTACTATGAGGAGGAGGTTTTACATCGTAAAGGAAAGCTTTGTTTTCTTCGCTTAATCTCTTGGATTTCTGGTAAGGTATTGGACAGGTCCCACAGTCTGTCAGTCTTGAAAATACATAACTGGAAAAAAATTGGAGAAATTAAGGGGGAAATTAGCATATATTTGTTCACTGGTTTGGGGGTGTTTGGTTTGTTATTTGTTTTTTGGTTTGAGCTTTTTTTTGTAATAGTCACTACAAGTTGAAGTTTGTCATTACAAGTTGAAGTTTATCACTACAGCAAGGTAGAGAATTTTTTAGATAAAAATGAGACCTGCCTGAGAAAACAACAAGATGTTGCCTAATTGACTGCTGGATATTTTATCTGTTTTATCCTTTTTAAGCTGTTTTTAGTTCTCAGATTATTATTCATATTTTATATTTATACCTGTCAGGACTTTTTGCAGAAAGTGAAACTAAAAGGCTTGGGGGGGATGCCAGGATTATCTGGTAAACAAGTTGACAGAAATAGGACTGAGACTGTTGTTTTCTGAATCTGGTCCTGGGCAGTACACCATGTCTTAACAAAATCGGTACTACATACTAATGCATCAGGCAGCTGAATTTTTACTGTAACATTCAGAGTGAGTTAAATAGGTATGCTCAGAAAAGAGAAGGATTGCCACAGTAGAGAGTTGTATTCCTTGAGAAATTTTGTTTTTGTCTGGTCTTTACTGTCAGAGAAGGAATTTCTATACCACAGTTAAGCTGTGTGAAGCAAAAGTCGTTCTTCTGATCAGAGAAACAGACTTGAAAGAATAAAGAATCCAACTCTAATGTACTTTGCACACAAAGGAGGCAGTGGAGCAGGCTATCACATCTGGTAGTATGTATGAATGAAAGTTCACAGTTTTACACAAACCCTAAAAACTCTTTCCAGTAGATGAGCTCTTGGATTATGTTAACTTTCTTTTGCCATGCTCATTGAAAAAATTTGTCTAAACACAAAGAGCCACTAGCCATTTAGAAGAGAGTTCAGAGAACACATGTTCTGCTTAAAATGTAATTGGATGTGCTGTACGTACTTCAGCACAGAGCTGATTACAGTTGGTGTCAGCCTCACTGAGAAGATGGTGTCGTAGCACATGTGGCAATGAGCCAGTTGATGACAGAAGGTCCAGAATAACCTTGCTGTCCAAACACAGTGCTAGAGCAGGCTGTAAATTGATATACCTGAAACTCACTCCTGGTGGTGAGTGGTTAGACAGCGTGATGAGCCACCAAATGAAGTCAGACTCCATTTGACAGCATCTTTCCTTATTCCTGCAACCTGTGCATCTCCTGTGTGTTAAATCTTGTACTTTTCTGACGTTGTAGGAGAACTTCAATGCATTATGAGGTACAGGCTATTACAGCCAAAAAGGACCGCTGGCCAAGTTGTCTGCTGATCCTCAGTGCTGGCATAAAGATGTGAGGAATAAGGGCAACCTTAACAGTATAGGGTTGTTAGATTGACTCAGTTGTCTTACTGCATCACAGTTTCTTTTGTAATTGTGTATTTTCAGAAGCCAGAGTCTTGTAAGCACAAGAGCATGGAGAACAAGTATCTTCACTGTGATGTGCAGGGTAATGAAAGGGAGGGAAAACAGGATGGGTGGAATGGGGCAATTTAAAGCACTCTTGAACTTTGTAGAGCATCCCAGCCCTGAGCACAAGCTGAACCTGAACAGAGGATACCTTGACAACACGGATACTTTAGTTTAACAACAAAAGAAAATACGAAAATATACACAGTATTACTTGTATTCTGACATTTTATTTAGGTGCAGAAGAAATGACTGCCAGAGACAGAATCACAGAGGTTGGAAGGAACCTCTTGTGATTACCTAATGCAACCCTCATGCTCATGCAGGGTCACCTGCAATCTGTCCAGGTCTGTATCCAGTCATGTTTTTAACAATGGACATGCTACAGCTTTTCTGGCTAACATATTCCAGTCCTGTTTCAGCTTCCCAGTTGACATGAGGCTTGGCTAAAACCAAGTGTTTTGATGTGTTCTTTTGTTGTTTAGGGTAAGTTATCATAACTTCCCATGCAAAATAATTAATTGCATATCAGACTAGAAGCTGTAAAAGCTGGACCGGATTCCAAAGATTAGCTGTAACTGAATGATTTAAGAAGCTTCCACATCCTTGTAAGGAAAAAGCTCCTTACTGAGTGATACCTCCGAGTGCAGTGGGGATCTTCAGTCTTTCAAGAGCACTGGCCAAGTCTGGATTTTTCCCCAGATTTGATTGCTCTGGACACATAGTCAGCAGTTTGGTAGCTTAAGCTCAGTTGCTTTCAGAAGTAGCTACTTGGAAGTACAAGGAGGAGTTGAATGTTAATGTTGAAGCAGCATCTCACCATTGCCTGGGCAGACCTGTACTGTAGAGGGATGGGCAAAACCAGTGGGACTTGAAGTTTTGGTGGCTACCAGTGACAGAGAAGAGGTGCTGTCAGCCAGTGTGTGGATGAAAGGTGTGGATCAAGGCCAGAAATATCTTCCTCACTGCTTTGAGCTCCAGCTTGCTATAAGTTGAACTTCATGTACTCTTGAGGAAGGTCAGATGAGAGCTGCCTTCACACTGAAGCATGTGTCTAAGGTGCCTGTCGCTAAAATGTTTCTGTGTACCATCTGTGGTATGTATGCTGTGGTAGTTGGCTTCCATGTAGCATATTTTAATCAGATCTGAAGAAATTCCTGCACCACACTTCTGACAAATTCTGACTGAATCAGAGTGATAGTTCTGATTTGTATTTTACAGCCATCTTTGAGAACCTGTTGGATACCAAGAACCAAGAGCCAGACGTCTTGCCACATAAGATGAGACTCTGTCGTTGACATTGAATGCTAACTTCCTTTACAGGTTTTCTTTTTCTGCCTTCTAGAAGAATGGCAGAAGGGAACTGCATATGCTAGTTTGAATGTGACCTTGAAACTGAAGTACATTTACTGTCAATAGAAACTCTCATTTCAAGAATGTGTTTTTTCTAGTTCCTTCTTGGAAGTTGTTGATGCTCCAGGAGGTTACCAGTATATGATTATCACTGTACACACAATTAAGCAAGTCTGGCATTGGAAAGTGGATACTTTGTTTAGTTTATATATGTTAGTGCAGTTGTTTCTTTAAACGTTGTCAAGCATATATGTGCAAAATTTTTGTCCTACCAACACATCCAGGAGCATGTCTGCCTTTTTCCTCACTCTCTGTGTATGTCAGAACAAGGAGACTTGCTCTTTTGCATTCCACTCAGTTACAGTGTCAGTATTTATCTTGGGAGTATTTTTTTATTTGAAGTTTTATTATTTGAGTCTCCAGATTTCAGTTTTTCAGAGCTGCCTCTGTTATTCAAGCCCAGGACAAAAATATTATTCTCCTGTGTAGAACAGCTTCATTCTGTTGCCCTGATAATTCATTCTGCCAGCGGTTGCCTCTGCTTTGTGCTCTGTAATGGAGAGGTGACAAGAGGCAAGGTCACAGAATCACAGAATATTCTCAGTTATAAGGGACCCACAAGGATCATTGAATACAAGTCAATGTATTCAATGTCCTGTGCAGGACATCCCCAAGAATCGCAGCATGTGCCTGAGAGTGTTATCCAAGTGCTTTTTGAGCTTTGTCAGGGTTGGTGCTGTGAGCACTTTCCTGGGGAGCCTGTTCCAGTGCTCAAACCACCCTCTGGGTGAAGCAGAATTTTCCGGATGCTCAACCTAAACCTCCCCTGATACAACTTCAGGCCATTCCCTTGGGTCACAGTCACCAGAGAGAACAGATCAGTGCCTGCCACTTCTCTTCACCTTACAAGGAAGTTGTACACTTCTGCAACTCATTCTCCTCCAGGCTGAACAGACCAAAGACCTCAGCCACGCCTCACACAGCCTTCACCTAAGGCCCTTTTCTACCTTCATTGTCCTCCTATGGATGCTCTCTAACAGCTCAATGTCTTTTTTCCATTGTATCACCCAAAACTGCCCCCAGCATTTGAGGTGAGATGGCCCCAGTGCAGAGCAGGACAATCCCCTCCCCTGCCTGGCAGCAGCCCAGGACACAGGTGACCCTCCTGGCTGCCAGGGCACTGCTGGCTCATGTTCAACTTGCCATTCACCAGGATCCCCAGATCCCATTCCATGGAGCTTCTCTCCGGTCTCTTGTTCCCCAGTCTATGTGCACATCCAGGGTTGCCCCATCCCAGGTGCAGAATCCAGCACTTCCCCTTGTTAAACCACATACTTGGTGGTTGCCCAGCCCTCTAACTGATCAAGGTCAGTCTGCAAGGCCTCCCTGCCTGTGTGGAGTCAACAGCTCCTCCCAGTTTTGTATCTTCTGTGATCTTGCTTAGTGCTCCTTCCAAGGGTTAGGAAGCATCCAGGTCATTTATGAAGATGTAGAAGAGCACAGGGTTGAGGCTGGAGCCTTGTGGAACCTCACCAGTGACAGGTCACCAGTCTGATGTCACCCAATCACAGTAATCCCTTGTGCCTGATCTCTGAGCCGGTTGCTCACCCATCTCATGATGTGTTTATCCAGGTGTGTGCTGGATGTTTTGTCCAGAAGGACACTGTGAGAGCCAGTATGGAAAGCTTTACTGAAACCCAAAAAGATTATACACACTGGATTAGCTAGGTGGGTTATCTTGTCATAAAATGAAATTAAGTTTGACAAGCAGGACTTTACCCTCATGAACCTGTGCTGGCTGTGATGAGTGACTGTGTTGTCTTTTTCAGTACCTCCCAGAATAATAATGTGCTTGCAGAGCTGAGCTGTCAGCCATACTAATGGGAAGTACCTTGAAGGCAAGTCTAAGAGCTCAACAGGAAACCTGTTTGAGACATTTGTGCTTAAGAAAGGGTGGCTGTTTTGAAGTGCTGCTCACAAGTGAAGCTGTTCGCTTGTTATTAAAAGTTTCTGTGACCTTAAAGGTGGTGTGGTTCCTGGAGATGTCCTGTGCAGGGCCAGGATTTGGACTCAGTGATTCTTGTGGATTCTTTCTGACTCAGGATATTCTATAATTCTGTGATTCTGGTGATGCCAACCTGTGCTTATTTACACTGAAGTAATCTGAAACAATTTACTGAAATAGCATTTTGATGTTTCTAGATGCTTTGCACAGTCAGCATATACAGCCTCTTCAAAACTACTTCAGTGCCTAGAAAACCCCAGAGCTATTACTGGAGTTAAGAGGCTTAAAGATCTCTAACGATCTTCTCTCCTCAGTCTTCTGCTGGTCTTTAATGTGTAAGGGTTTATAGTCCTATCAGCAAAAATTTATTCAGCTCTGTTGCAGATCTATTTAAAGAGCACTAGCCAAGAGAAGAGGTACATAAAGATAGACCTCTGCATCCAGCTTCTTCCAGGGTGAGCTACCATACATTCCAACACAGCCTTCTCAAACAAATTGTTGTCTTGATAATGTTAAATATTTTCTGGAGCTAAAAGTTTCCGAGGATGTCATTATCTGCCAAGATGGCATGCTCTAATTTTTTTTGTCTCTATGACTTGATACACTTTTTTCCTGTATCCT